>OX243916.1:19392609-19992609 GCA_945859665.1 Anorthoa munda | reverse complement strand
TAACTTTTTACAGCCTCTTATACCGACAAATAAATAAAAATGATTCTATAATCTCTGCGTTTCCTTTACAACCTTTTTATAACTACCCAACAGACACAAAACTGCTACAAAGGTACAGTCAAGGATCAAATGAAGCACTACAGACACAAAGGTACAGTCAAGGGTCAAAAGTGCAGGTAAATGTTCTACAACTGACTTAATCTATAGCAGGGGTCACCAAATGGCGGACCTCCGACCCGTGTGTGGACCTTAAAATATAATTTACTTGTGTTTCTTGAGTGCATCATCAGCCCAAGACCATTAATGTTCCCACTACAAATGTTGCGAGGGGCAGTGGGAACATTAATAGGCTGATGATGGCATTTCCTTTCCACACAGGCCTCCTCTCTGTGAGAGGGAATGGGCCCTGTGCGGGCCACAAAGTAAAGCGCCTACCTTCGAAACCACGACCTAAAATTTGTAACACCGACCGATACCACTG
The DNA here is from genome assembly GCA_945859665.1 of Anorthoa munda. Lineage (NCBI taxonomy): Eukaryota > Metazoa > Arthropoda > Insecta > Lepidoptera > Noctuidae > Anorthoa > Anorthoa munda. The sequence continues at coordinate 19,992,128 of OX243916.1, read as the reverse complement.
GGCCACCACTGCTCTCCTGGGCCACCACTCACTTTTTAATAATTTATCGTCACATCAAAATCTTTATTCAAATTTTATCCTTATTTAATAAAGGGAGGGCAAAAAATCGTGGATCAAACAAAATAGAGTGATAGTTGTTGTGGAAAAAGGAAAAAATAAATATTTGGTATTTACCATTTTTAGGGTTCCGTACCTCGAAAGGAAAAGCGGAACCCTTATAGGATCACTTTGTTGTCCGTCCGTCCTACTGTTTGTCAAGACGCTTTTTCTCAGGAACGCGTGGAGGTATCAAGCTGAAATTTATATCAAATACTCAAGTCTACTGTCCCTTAAAGCTGTGAAAAAATCAAACTTCTCAGCCAACGCAATCAAAATATACAGCCGTTTATGCCGCAAATTTTCGACACTCGCTAGGGAATCAAAACCTACAGGGTACTTTCCGTGAACTCAGAATCTTGAAATTTGGTACGAAGCAAGGTATTATAGCACAGATAAAGGAAAAATTGCGAAAAAATGTTTAGTTACATCATATAATAAAAATATTTTAAATAATTTTAAACTTACTGCCCCTTTCCTCATAAACGCGTGTAGATATTAAATTGAAATTCATATTAAATACTCAGGTCTATAATACCTGTAAGCTGTAATAAAATCAAACTTCTATGTCGACGCAATCAAAAGCAACAGCAATTTAAGCCGCATATTTTCAAACTCGCAACTACTCGCAAGGGAATCAAAACCTAAAGGGTACTTCCAGTCGACCCAGAATCTTGAAATTTGGCATGAAGCAATGTTTTATAGCACATATAAAGGAAAAATTCCGAAAACCTTAAATTTTTTGTTACATCACATATTTTTAGGGTACCGTACCTCGAAAGGAAAAACGGAATCTACAGGTTTGTACGGAACCCTCGGTGCGCGAGTCCGACTGGCACTTGGCCGGTTTTATTTATATTTTATAGGCTCGCGCTTGACCACTATCTCACCTGTTGGTAAGCGATGATGTGGTCGACGATGAGAACACGCTTGCCTAGAAGTAACATATTCACTTTTGACTTAAAGACTCCTAGATTATAGCTATCGGGAAACAAACACTCCGGCAGAGAATTCTACACCTTAGCTGTACGCATAATAAAAGTGTCCCCAAAACGTTTTGTGCGTATGGGTGGGATGTCCACCATGTACCGATGAAGCATCGCCGTACGTCTAGTAGTCCGATGATGAAACGGGCTTGGTGGAATTAGATCGTGCAATTCCAACCCACACTACCTGAAATGTAACCGGTAAAAAACCGACAAGCTGGCAACTCGGCGTCGGTGTTCAAGGCTCTGGAGCTTTGACTTGACCAGTGCCTCATCACCGATGAGCCTCTTGACCCGCTTTTCGGTCGATCGACTCCAGTGCGTCAAGCTGGTATTTGGCAGATCCGTTTCAGAGATGAGAACAGAACTCCATGCATGAGCAAACTTGCATTTGATACAAATTGAGGAGCTATTTCGATGTGAAATACCTACCTTCTCACCGTTGCAAGGATCCCCAACTTTTTGGCAGCCAACTGAGCCTTTACCTCAATGTTAGGCTCAAAATTGAGAGTCGATATCAACATAACGGCAAAAAGCTCAAGATGGTCCATTATTGGCACGGTCACATCTAGGAAAATTAGAGCTCTAGCTAGCTTGCTTTGACATACTGCAAATAGCCCCAAATATAGCCCTGTTTCGTTTGATCCACGATTTTTGGCCCATTCTGTATATATATACCCTTTAACTTTGGTTATAGTGATTTTTGACGAGTGACTGTACCCAGACTTGCAAAGCACCTCTCTTAAGGGCTTTAATCAACTTTAACTACGTATCGACTATCACTACCAATCTACAAGAGCTGGAAATATGGCTGGAAACGTAAAGCGTCTGCTGTTTAGTAAAGGGGTTATTACACTACACGGTATTCAGGGCCCTAAACCCTAATTTTGGGTAGTGTAATAGCTGTTAGGAAGTTAGGGTTCTCATAATATCGACCTTATTGCTTCGGAATGATTTAGTGACCCGGTATTCAGGGCCCTGAATACCGTGTAGTGTAATAAGCCCTTAAATCATTTTGAAGAGTTTTGCTAACAAAACACTTAGATGGAAATGCACATCGCATCTTTCATCTCGCATGTGATTGGTAGATTGATGGCGGTCAAAACCTTTGCCTTGTCGAATTCACTTAAGCAATTAGGCTGACGATAAGCGATGAATGATGATGCGGTTGAAGTTTAAACTAAGCACGCCTAGAAGTAAACTATTCACTTTTAACTTAAAGACCACCGGTGAATTTGGCAAGGCAAAGAGTTTGACCCCATGAAACAGTATAACAGGAATTGCCTAAAATTATTGGACGCATTCATTTGGTCGTCCTACTTTTTTCAAAAGAGTCCAATATTTTTTGACAAGAGCTGTATTTAAAGAGAATTTCTCATAGTCATAGTTACGTATTCTTTCATGGCGTCAAACCCTTTGCCTTGCCAAATTCAATTACGCAACGATAATCTGCAGTCTAATTTGTCGTAAATACAAATAAAACGAAACGAACTATATGAATTATGTGAATAAAACATTTTGACATCCGCAAATTTCTATTCTATCAAATAATCCATTGCTTGTTCAGCTGAAAAGCGATTCGATTGTCCGTTCTACTGGAAAATATAAACCACAGAGATTCATTCGATTGTTTACACATTTCAATATGGCATTTCATATTAAAGCAAACATGGATACAGAAAGATTCAAACTTAATGGCGGCTTGGAACACGAGGCAAATCAATACGCAGTAGCGAATTTATGTGACAGCGGGGTTGAGTTTGGGTACTGCACGGTAAAAATCGAACTTCACAACCGCCGTCAAGTTTAAATCGACCTGACTATCGACCGATCAAAAGCAAATTAGAAACGGATGGGACGGGAAAAAGGCGGGCTGAGTTCCTGAATTACACAAGATCGTTTTTTTTACACTGATAAGTATGTATTCGTTTAGCAAATCCTTGAGGGTAAAAAAGCAACAATCATGAATATCAACATAAATACATAGCTTGTAATATTAATCTATTCCTGGAAATATTCCTTTCCAATGCCAGCGTAGCTTTAAGCCAACTTTTACAGGGATAAGTCCTAAAGAGATATAAATAAAAACAAAAATCTACTCATGGCCGCCCGTTGTATAATTTTAGTATGAAGTTTCCTTTGTTACTGTATTTTCTGGTGTACAATAAAGAATACATAAATAAATAAATAAATAAAAATCTAATTTTAATTGTATGAATTTTATAGATCCAGAATGAGACCGAGAACAATTATAATTAATTGTTAGATTAACTACGACATCTTAGGGACACTTTACTCAATCTACTCTTACTCGTATGATAACTGGAATCACTTTCACTCCGAGGGTATCTTAAGGGCCAGTTTCTGAAGTCAACGTCACATCTCAAATCAGCTGACAATTTGTCACAAATTAACCAGCCGTCAGTTGTCAGTGAGTTTCTCAACACTTCATCATCGAGAAATTACGTAATCGCTTGTTACATTTAATAATCGACATTAATTTATTTCGGTTGGCTACCCTAGCTGGTATTCATTCACTTCTATAACGTAATCAGTAACTTTAAATAGTATTTTATCTTGAGAGGCTGGGTTGGTGTAGCCGCCAAGTTAAGCAAACCTTACCAAGGTCGATTTTTGGATGGGTAATCACTTTTTTTTTTGGTTTGCTTGTTTTTGGATAGGTGACGCCACCCACACAGGTTAAGCAACACTTACCAAGGTTATTCTTTGGATGGGTGACCGCTTTTTTTTGTTTCGTTTGTTTTGGATGGCTGACCCCGTCAGGGTAAGCAACACTTGCCAAGGTCAGTCTTGGGATGGGTGACCACTTTTTTTTGGTTCGCTTGTTTTTGGGTGGGTGACCCTGCCAGAGTAAGCAACACTTACCAAGGTCAGTCTTGGGATGGGTAACCACTTTTTTTGTTTCGCTTGTTTTTGGATGGGTGACCCTGCCAGGGTAAGCAACACATACCAAGGTCACTGTTTGGATGGGTGACCACTTTTGTTGGGTTCGCTTGTTTTTGGATGGGTGATCTTGTTAGATGTTGTTTAACCTAACGGGGTGACTTTAGGATGGGTGATCAAAAATTTTGTGGCGATGGTCAGCCATCCAAAGACTGACCTTGGTTAGTGTTGCTTAACCTGGCGGAGTCACCTAACCATAAACATGCGATCCAAAAAAAAGTGGTCACCCATCCAAAGACTGACCTTGGTTAGTGTTGCTTACCCTGGCGGAGTCACCTATCCATAAACAAGCGATCCAAAAAAAGTGGTCACCCATCCAAAGACTGACCTTGGTTAGTGTTGCTTACCCTGGCGGAGTCACCTATCCATAAACAAGCGATCCAAAAAAAAGTGGTCACCCATCCCAAGACTGACCTTGGTAAGTGTTGCTTACCCTGGCGCGGTCACCACCCCAGCCGCTTCAAGTTAAACACAAACAGTAAACAAAAAAGTACAGGGTATAGTCAACACTGACCTGGGGATCGAACCTTCCTCACGCGCACTAGCGTGAGGAAGGTTCGATTCCCAGGTCAGTAACAGTTTGTTTTATTTTTATTTATTTAAATAAATACAAAATAACAATTTTTTATAATTGTGTCAAGTTTTTATAATGTAATTAATTTAAAGTTTGTAATATGCAAATTTTTTTTTAGATCTTGGTAATCAACTATAATTGATTTATTAAACATATTTTTTATAACTCAACCCATACCATAGTTTTCGCCGACCCCTATTATCTTTTTATCGTAATATAAGCCTTTAAAGTCATAATATTAATTTTAATCCGCGAATAATCGACCAATTTCCAACAATTATAAATAAGGCTCGTTGACAAGAGATTAACATTGAAAAAGGTGCTCAGAAACCCAAAACTGCTGTAACATGTGGTTAATTCGAGATTTTACTCAAATGTGACAAATTGTCAACCACTTGTCACACTTGGATGTTGAGAAACTGAAAGTAGAATTAACAGGCGATTAATCCTCGATTACGTTAACAGCCCGATAATTCTGAGCTGGGAAACCGGCAGTAACTCTTCAATAACACATCGATAATTTCGCCACTACTCACAAGTCTTCGGTAGTATAGTGGTAAGTATCCCCGCCTGTCACGCGGGAGACCGGGGTTCGATTCCCCGCCGGAGAGAATCTTTTTGTATTTTTATTTCGCCTCAAAATAATATATTTACTTTGAAGTTTTTAAAAACTAAATGATTAAAAACCGTAGATATGGTTTAAAACCGTAGGTACTTATATTATTTATATCTTATATTTTTGAGGTTCTGCTTTTACTATATGGCCAGAAAAACGGGTGGGCGAGAACTGGGAGAATTAACATAAGCATCATCCATATATTTATCCTTCTCCCAACCAAAAACCAACTTAGGGCAGAATGATGATGATTTCTATAATAATTGATAGGATAGATTAGATCTAACGCGAGTATTTTGAAACCTTCGTCATCAACCCAAGCTCCGTCTAGGCAGACTGATACTTACATTCAGCCTAATATATTCAGTAAAATTCTGTCAGAGGCGGGAGGGCTTTGATTAGCCCTAAATATTATATACAATTTTCAATAGCAATAGAAATGGCCCTCAGAACCATCTCAGAACGAAATGAATGAAATAGCTACGAATCTCCGTCAATGGAACGCGCCAGCCATTGATCGCTCCTATTTTTACAAAGTTGGTAGCACCACTAACAAACTGACGTATAGGTGGCCAATCAGAGTAAGTATGAGAGAGACGTGTACAACAACATTATCAGTAAGTGGGAAAGAGAAGGATAGTAAAGGACGATCACGTGGATGACCTGCAAAATGATATGTTACTGTCGTTTTGCTTCTTAAGTTCTAGTAACAAGGCTCAATATCGAGTGAGATGGGCGCTTAAAATATTTGTAAAAAGTCGGTCTGAAGTGGTGGCGTCACTGCATATCGAATGAAGGTCGCTCGCTCGCTTCGTCGCTCGATGCTTTTGCTTTTCATTCGATCGCCATTTTGTATAGGTGTTCCAACTCGTGTATAACTTGATTCGATTCAGGCCTATAATCGTTTTCGATTTCGTCGATTCAATAATCCCATCTGATTTTCGGCGGCAAATTGACTATCAATCTATCATTGATACAAAATCAAAATGAAGAAATGTTCTTCGGTTGTGTGGAGGTTTTTTGAACGCATTGAAGAAAACAAGAGATGCGTTGCAGTGTTGTGTAAATTATGTGAAACTCAATATAAATACTTTGGAAATACGACAAATCTTAGGGCGCACTTGATAAATAAACATCCTATTCAGTGGGAGCTATCGCAGAATGGAACATTGGATGAAAGCCATTTCAGAATTGAAGATGATGATACAAATCAATCAACATCTACCCCGAAACGAAGAAAATATACGCCGAGGGCTCGCAAAGATAAAAACGTACGTTATTCAGTATCAGTTAATAAAGAAGAAACAGCTGGAATGCCTAAAATCGAAATACAACGGGTACCTATTGTATATTGTTCTAATTAGGCTATAGTTTCCTTATCAGTTATCAAGCCGTGCCTGCTATCGACAAATTATCGATTAGCGGTCACCGGTAGAGAAAAACACCACATTGTTCATTGTTGATAAAAATCAAGCAATCGATTCGAGAAGCTCGATCGATAATGATTATGACGCAACTGATAATCGATATAGATTTTTGTTTGTTGTGTTGATGTAAACGCTGTAATTTATTGTGCATGAGCTTTTATATTTGATTTTGTTCGAATATAAAATTCAAACTGCACTTAAAAGCGTCGTGGTAAGATTAATATTCAGTTTGTTGCTGTGAAAAAATGACTCTAAGGTGTTTGAAGGTTGTGATGCTACTTTTTTGTTTACAAAATATTTGGGGCAACCAATGGGCTGAACTGTTTTACTTTCAGTTCAGCCAATTATAAATTGACACGGCTCAGATGAATACTATTCCTCATTGGTACTAGGAAAACCGACTCATGATTGGCAATTTGGCATTTTTTACTTTGACATAGTTTAGAGGTTATGTCCCGCCAAAATGTAGAAAGTTAAAAAGAGGTTTGCATTCAGTGAGAGTCGAAAGTTTCATAAATGTTGTATCACACCCTTAGTATTAATATTAAAGTGACCAAAAAAGTCTTTAAAAAAAGAATACTAAAGTGACCGATGTATGAGCTGTTCCTTTCTTACTCTAATTTGGGATTTTTTCGCCACAGGGTTTTAGTATACTTTTTAAGTTACAGGAATTTGAATTCTGTCACTTTAATACTAAGCGTGCGACATGCAAGGGCTTCCTATAATTTCTGTTTATTTCAAATAATTGTCAGTAAATACTTGGTTTTTTATAATGTTTTGATATTATTTACCGCTGCAGTTTCAAAGTTTTATTTGACAAAATAATGTTGAATGTAAACACATATTTTTTTAATTATTGATGTTTTTCATGTTTAAACTGGGTGTACAAAGTCATACATATATCATTTTGTCTCACGCTTACTTTATTTCCAGGTTGACGTGTTAGAAAACACAGATTCTGACATAGAACGAGACGAAGGGAATGATGCTACTATAAACCTAGTCCGCCAGATGCACGCAGGTGGCAACACTGACGAGGAGTGGCTAGAAGACGACCCGTACCAAATCACACATATAGAGACATACGAGCCAAAGCGTAAGAAAATGAAGTACAGGAAGATAAAGCGCGAAGTTGCCTCGCCAACAGGACTTCCTGGCTTCTATGTTGCACCCAAAGCTGAAAAGACTGTCATCTATGAAGATTCACAGAAAAAAGATGAATACTCTGTATTCGGAGAGTATGTTGCAAATAAGCTGAGGAAGTTCAAAACACCGAGAACTCGGGGAAACTTACAGCAGTTAATCACGACTATTTTATGGCAGGCTGAGTATGGATTGTATGATAATGCAGAGGCAGTGAAAAGGGTTCTTATGTATTCCATTCAGAATCCTGAACCTGAGCCGGAAACATCGGCAACGGTAACTGATTTTGAAACACATATAGAAACGGTTCAGGCAGAAGAAGTCATAGAAAATAGAGAAGATCCTATCCAAAGTACTGAGGAAGGTTTAGGAGTTATTAATTAAAGGCATAATATAATATTTAGATTCAAATAAATAAAATTATGATTACATTATTATTAAAATAAAACTTGTTGACAGCCATTGCCTTGCATTCCTTTATTCTAGCATTTGTTATATGAAATTATCACATTAATACACAAATACAAAAAACAAATTGCTGATAATAAATTATGAGAATTTGTTTAGCCCACATTATTTATTTAACCATTTGCGCACACACAATATACAGACAAGAAGAAGGAACAGAAAAATAGGCACAGAGGTTATGTTTCTATAGAAATCTCAAAAAAAAAATGAATTATCATGATAATATTATTATGATCACTAGTTCTGAGAGCCAGAGTCAATTAAATGCGAAATGTTGGCAATAATGAACGTGATGAGCCCATGAAATAGGTACACTTATAGTTTTACACAACACTACTCAGCTAAAGGGCTTATTACACTACTCGGTATTCAGGGCCCTGAATACCGGGTCACTTCACCATTCCGTGTCAATAAGGTCGATATTTCGAGAACCCTAACTTCCTAACAGTTATTACACTACCCTAAATACCGTGTAGTGTAATAAGCCCTTAAGTGTGGTCTGAATCTTACTAAATTTTATACATGATTTTCTCTAAAATTATGCAATATACCTTATTTCTAGTGCCATAAAGTGCAAAGTTGTATTAATATTAAGGTCGACATGACAACAAACAGCTTCCAGAGCACGGTAGCTAGCTCATTTGCACTTTACGATGCAAATAATAAGGATCATTATTCAAAGGCAAAAGTTTCTCTAATCCCTGCCCAGTCAGTGCAAACCTTAGAGCCAATATTGTTACTTGCCTAAAATGCAGCTACTGACCAGTGTGAACTTAAATCTGCTGTACTACACATCTATATATATAAAAATGAATCCCTATTTCCCTTGGTCACGGCATCACGCGTGAACGGCTGGACCGATTTCGCTTATTCTTTTACTGTTGTGTTTGTTATTGTTAGGAGAAGGTTCTTATGTAGGGTAGGTAGGGCAGGGTAGCGTAGGTAGGGTAGGTAGAGTAGTGTAGGGTAGATGAATGTTTGGTGTTTTTATGGCAAAACAAAGTTTGCTGGGTCAGCTAGTAATAAATAAAGACGGATGCGGGCGCTGAAAAAAGTAAAGTAGGAAAAATCTCGATATCTCAGATAGATTGGTTAAAAAATAGTAATACTCCAAAAAACTCTTTCAGGCCGAAAACGCACATACAGGCGGCTTACTTAGCTAGCGAGTCAACTGGCGAGTGAAATGTTCGTCTTGATAGAAAAGTTCGATTCTATCAAGACGTCGATTCTATCATTTCATGTCGGCTCGGCACTTTCCGCGGGTCGCCACGCAGCAGCAAATTCCTGTCATGGCTGGGGCTAAGTGAGGTACTGCGCAGCGAAAACAGAACTTCACAGCCGTCGTTACGTTGGAATCGACCTATAACTGCCTACCTACACCTAGCGGGTGACTCGCGAAGACTCAAAGCACGCTGTGCAGCTGGTTAGGAACATTTAAACCGTTGGTCCTACTGTGTCAATGCATTTTCGAGCTTAGGGAAGGACAGATGAATATGAGTTTTTAAACTGTAGGTACATGATAGATTGAGGAATTATGTAATAAGGCAACGATTCGGTTTAAAAGAAGATTCAGTGACAATATTCTAAAAGTGCTGGCTATGTTGAGAGGATGAATGAAAGGCGACTAACAAAAGATTTTGACGTGAGTGCAAACGCCGGGAAAGATCGCCCTAAAAGGACATAATTACATAGAATTTATTCGTGTTTTTCTTCAGAAAGGCCGGTGCACAGTACTCATAACCGGCGTGCGTGTATGACTAGATACCTACTCGTAAATGTATGAACGTGAATGAAGCAAAAAAAGTATGGAAGGATCGTAGCAGGTGGCGTTCTGTAGTTTCTGCCTAACCCCATGTAAAACGGCGTGTGTTTATGTATGTATGTAAGTGTATAGTGGTAAATGTTTATTAGCGCACAATACCATCAAATAAAAAATCAATAAACCCGACTGCTTAAAAAACGAACTAAAAAGATGTAAACAAGAAGAAAATCATGCTGTGCAGTCGGAGGATACATGTTCGCGAGCTGGCTGATCAAAACCAGATGTATCCTCCGACTGCACAGCAGGAAGAGAGAATTTGGCAGAAAAAATTTTTGGGCCCCCACAATATGGCGCCCAAAATTCGCCATTTTGTATTTTCCAATTTTAATGTAGCCAGTGACACTCGCAGCGTTAAGACGAATCGATCGACGTAAGAACCATCAAAATCGGCCAACGCGTTTGGTCTCTAGAACGCCACATAGGAACAAACATACATACATATATACATAGACTGATAAACACATCACCCTCTTTCGGCAGTCGGGTAATTAGTCGCCCTTTACATAAGAATGTTATCTGAAAATTTATTTTTTGTCCGTCAGGTAGATTAATAAAAAACTTAGGACACATATTTTTCTTTTGACACGTAAACTTATTGACTACGATATAATGCGTTGAAATATCGTGTGACGTCACGCCGTTATTACACTATAAACTGACACAGTGACGTCACAAGCCCCCACTCCTGAACTTTGATGCGCTTTAACTGTCGTTTTTTTGGTATGGCAAAAAATACGTGTCCAAAATTATTTGATAATCTCAGACGGACTAAACAGAATTATCATTTTTCTACCCAGGAAACATCCTTATTGCGACCAATGCATGCGTCATATTCGTGAACGGGGCCATCAGTTGGGATGGGTCATCTTGACTTAGCTGCCTCGGCTTGTTTTTAGGGTTCCGTACCTAAAGGGTAGAAACGGGACCCTATTACTATGACTCCGCGGTCCGTCTGTCTGTCTGTCACCAGGCTGTATCTCATGAACCTTGTCAGCTAGACAGTTGAAATTTTCACAGATGATGTAATTCTGTTGCCGCTATAACAACGAATACTAAAAACAGAATACAATAAATAATTTAAGTGTGGCTCCCTTAAACCAAACGTGATGTTTGTGCCGTTTTTTGCGATAATGTTACGGTACCCTTCGTGCGCAAGTCCGACTCGCACTTGGTAGGTTTTTTAATTAATTATTGTATTTAGTGTTTTTATGTTTTACCTAATCTAGAAGCTTTTACGTGCACGTCTTTTTACATCGTTCTCACTTAAAGTAAATGTCATCATCATCTGCCTAGCCTTTTCCCCAACTATATTGGGGTCGGCTTCCAGTCTTACCGGATTCAGCTGAGTACCAGTGTTTTACATGGAGCGACTGCCTATCTGACCTCCACAAGACCACAACCCAGTAACTGGGTAACACGGTACCCTTGGCAAGACTGGTGTCAGATCTCAGCCTTCTGACTACCCGTAACGACTGTCAAAGATCTTCAAATGACAGCCGGGACCAACGGCTTAACGTGCTTTCCGAGGCACGGAGGAAACTCGGTATGTTGAAATGGTCACCCATCCACGGACCGACCTCGTCAAGCGTTGCTTAACCTTGAAGATCGACCCGTGCGGCTGTTATTATGTAGCCACGAGCTCCTCCACATATAGTAAATGTACTTATATGTTATTTTCCAACAATAATGATGTAACCAAATACTTGAAATGAAAACTTATTGATGGAAAAGAGTGTCCGTGGAGTTTCTTGCACGTTCGTCTCCATAGACTTACTGACGCTTGCGAATATGCAACAAGCATCATTTCAGACCCAGATATTACTACGTAGAAAAAAAGTTTCATCAACTCAATACGTGGTACGTGACCACACCTACGCATTTCTAAATCACGTGAAAATTTGTAGAGGAACATAGTTTCGGGCTATTTTTATGTACACGCAAACGGGAGTCATTGCACTGATAATGTTTTTGTTGCAGACTGAGACAAATTGACTGTAAAATGTATGAATGTAGCCAATAAAGAAGCATTACTAGAAAGTAGAACTCCATCATTCCAATTTCTGTATCAAAGCAGCCATGGGCGTACCCAGCTTCTGGCCTAGGGGGAGGCCAAGTCAGATTTTTTAGGTCTGATCGTTTGCGGCTGTTTTGTCATACACACTACACAAACACACCTACATGAAACATTAGGTATATGCAGTGTAGGGCAAACAGCCGCCAATGATTTTTCTTTTTAAGTACCTAGTTAAATAAATAAAAGTAAATTTTCGAATGTCCATATCTATCTTTATTATTGCTCAGCAGAATGTATGTGCGTGTCACAATCACAACACAATATCAATCAGACAGATTTATATACTTTAATATAGACACTTAATGAATATTTTTTAATCACCTAACTACTTTTGATTTAGTTTTAGCTCCTTCAAAACAATAACATGTCAAATGAAATAATTTATTTCAAATAAATGCTAGTCAATCGCAACTCCCTACCGAAGATTACCGAATACAGCCGAGCGTTCAACGCTCGGTTAGATTCGGAAATCTTCGTCGACCATCGTCGCGCGCAGTTTTTTGGCAATTGCATCGTGCATTTTGCCGAGATTTTGCCAATGTCTACTGCACGGTTTATTTAAAAGATAGAGCACAAGGCCCCATTTACACTTTGATTAGTAATTAGGCGAGTTCATACATGTTCTGCGAGATTTCCAGGGGGGGGGGGGGGCAGCTGTCCCTCCCTGCCCCCCCTGGGTACGCCCATGAAAGCAGCATATCATAATTTACCTGTTTGAAGGATTAGGTTCCTAGGGTGAGGAATACATTCGAGCATTTTCGCGAGCGATGCAATGTAAAGTTACGTTCATATGAATGGTACAATACAGATAAATGCTATAATCAGGTTGTAACAAAACATCGAGCTACATTTTCGAAGTGTGGTTCGAGTAAATTTAAAAACACCGAACACTCGACGTTTGAGTATAGACTAGAGTATTTACTGGTAACAGATTACCAGTAAATACTCTAGTCTATACTCAAACGAATTTCCAAAAAGGACGAGGTTCTATGATCCACTGTAGTTATGTTTTTTTTTGTAAAATACTTCATCATCATTCACAGACGGACTTAGCTCACTGCTGAGCATATTCCTATCTTTTCTTGTGCTGCTTTCTTGTGCCTCTTCTTTCCTGTCTGAACCTCTCTCATCTGATTTGGCATTTGGTTCTAAGATACATCTTTTGCCTTCATAATTTCTCACAATCCTATTCACAGGTCATCAAATCTCAGTCAACTACCCACAAAACGATCCTAACAGATACACTATCGTTTGATTCACTTAAATGCAGCCACAGGACCAACATTACGGCGCATAACACTCATTGCCAACGCAAGCAGAATCGTAGGTCAACTGCGGCTTGGTCCTCTAATCAACGATAAAGATCTCATAAATTGGTCCCACATAGTTCATGGTCTTAATGGCTAGGCTGTTTATGAATTGCAAGGGCCAGGAATGGCGAACCAAAGACACTCCTGCCAGTGGTGGCACATGACCGAATAGTACTTATTTATAGAATGCTGGTACGAGGCTGTATGGTCGATGGCTGGTACCTACTTGATGAACACGTTTGTGTTTGTCACTCAGATGATTCCAGTTCAGCTTGCATTCTGATAAAAGTATAAAACCGGCCAAGTGCAAGTCGGACTCGCACACGAAGGGTTCCGTACCGTTATCGCAAAACACTGCAAAAAAAATCACGTTTGTTGTATAGGAGCCCCTCTTAATTAATTTTATTTTAATTTAATAATTATTATTTTTTGAAGTGAATATACAACTAAACATTCTGTGAATATTTCAAGCGTCTACCTGTTGCCGTTATTAATATCGAGCAAAAACGGCCAAAAAATCACGTTTGTTGTATGAGAGCCCCCCTTAAATATTTATTTTATACTGTTTTTAGTATTTGTTGTTATAGCGGCAACAGAAATACATCATCTGTGAAAAATTCAACTGTCTAGCTATCACGGTTCATGAGATACAGCCTGGTGACAGACGGACAGACAGACAGACGGATCGCGAAGTCTTAGTAATAGGGTCCCGTTTTTACCCTTTGGGTACGGAATCCTAAAAAGTATGAACCTCGTCATTACCCTCATTGCTGCACATATTTATAGCCCAACCCGAACTGTCGCCAGATCTTACGGTCTTGTGTGTCTTGGATCCAGCTGATTCCTGCAGCCTTCGCCACGTCATTGGCGAACCTTGTAGGAAGCCTTCTAACGCTGCCACGTCTTCTGGTACGCGGTCGCCACTTCAGAACTTTTTGGAACCTTCGACCATCCAAGCCAGCAATGTGAATTTGCAACAGCGGAACTGGCACTTAAGTTTTTCTATTAATTAAATAAACGAAACAGTATCTGTAGATCGCGATTGGCTGATTGCTGAACTTTTCGATTGCAATTTGCAAATAGGGCGTTTTATGTGAATACCATGTAATTTTATTATTTGTCCATTAGGTTCGACAAAAAAAAAAAAAACCCTAATTCAAGATTATGGCGTACGTACGGAATGACCGGATTATTTATTTCTTAATTTGAATCATTTATCGAGGTTCGCCATCCCTGGCATAGGGCATAGAGCAGAGTGCGAATGATGACGTGACCATAGACAAATAGATGGTGTGAAGAATTTGGGTCGGGTGTTCAACTCAAACCAGGATGCAACTTAATTGTGCAACTAAATTGCTGGAATGGACGCGGTAAACTGGTAAGGTAATTTAGATGGGAGTGTTTTACAGCTGTTAAACAATACTAATTGTGGATGGTTGTGATCTGGGCTTAGCGAGCGTTAAAATCTTCTTCTTTTCGTGTCGATAAACTAAAATTTTGACTCAACTATTCTCAAATTATGTCTGACCAGTATGTAGCCAGCTGGACCACTCTGTCATTTGCCACTTTCAGGCCCTGAAAGGTGCAGGTGGCTGGGCACGAAGGGCAGACAAGGAGGTGGGGCATATACTGCGACGGGGCCCCACACTGGCGTTAAAATGATGTACCTATAGGTGTCAAGGTTAAGGAAGAGTTTGTTAATTTCTACTGTTCTAAGAGATAATCGCCAGGGACTTATATGGCAGGAAGTGCTTAAGGACTTACATAATTGTGCTTAGGTTGACGTATTTTTGACCTGTTGAGGGTGGCGGGAGTCCGCTGGATGAGAGACGCACGGGGCCGGTCAATGTGGTGACAATGGGAGTGGCCCATGCCGCCCATGTCCAGCAGGTCCACTGAAGAACATGTGTGGCAGGCGGCGGTAGTCTTTCGGCTAAATTGATGATGATTTTGTATTTTTTGTTAATTGTAAGTTATGTCGTTAGAATTCGATTATAGTAGTTCGTCTATTATAACTTGTAATTGTTGCAAACTCACAGATTTACTCGAATCTATCGTCCAGGGTTCGAGTCCGAAGGAAAACATACCTCATCATCTTCCTACCCTTATCCCATGTTACTTGGGGTCGGCGCAACACGTTTGTTTCTTCCATACCGTCTTGTCCCCCGTCACGTTATTACTGACTCACTTTTCTTTCATATCACTCCTCACACAGTCCATCCATCTTTCCTTTGGCCTTCCTCTCCCTCTCCATCCATCCACATTTATATTCATAACTGTTTTAGTAACATGCGTTTCATCCCTCCTCATCACATGACCATACCAGACAAACGGTTACCTTTCAACTTTTCTGCCACTGGCGCCACTTTCAAACTGCCTCTAATATACTCATTTCTCACTTTATCCAATCTCGTCACGCCGCACATCCATCTCAACATTCTCATCTCTGCTACATGCAATCTCCTTTCATCCATCTTTTTCACAGCCCAACATTCTGATCCATACAGTATGACACTTAGATTATGTAAAGTAATATAATCTAAGGTATGACAGGTCTAATCTTGGACTTGTAGATTTTCCCCTTTAACTTGAGGGGCATCTGTGGGTCGCAAGTTGTTAAAGGAAAACATACCTAATGACTGATAAAACATATTTACGGATTTATGACATTTATTTGCTACTCAGTCCATAAAACTTTAAATTTTTTAAAGAAGGGAGCCTTATTTTCGCAGTCAATCACGATTATAACTTCAATGTTTGCAAAAACCAACAATGAATATTATCCCGATCCACACAAAACTGAGAAAGAATGCGATTATTTCCGAATCAACTATCTATAACCCTTATCACCAACAAGTTATGGCTTATTTTCAATTGTGCTTCTCGTGTCAAACTTGGACAACATACGCGCATGCGTAACTTGACTTTTCACTCTGTCTCGCTTACTTTATTATCTTTTTTGTCTCGCTCGCACACGTCAATCCGCCGTTCTGCCAACATGGCCACGTTAAGCCGTAATTCGACTAAATTATTAAGAAAAATACAGTTTTCACCTGTTATTACGCGTAATTTTAGTAATGTGAGAAGTGATAATTCGCTCAAAAAGGTTTTGACGACCTGTGTGTGCATTGCGGGTGGTGGCGCGGCGTATTATGCTGTAAATAAATATGGCAGGAAGAATACAGTCTACGCTCTCAAGGCGAAGGTTAGTCGTATTTTGATCAATTATTCATAGATTTCTGCAGTTATCGATCCACTATATTGACTAAGCATACCTCTACTTAATAATCAGTAGGATTATAACTGTATTAAGGTTAGTTTATGTCATAATTTTTAATATCCAAGGAAAATCGAGAGGTGAGGTTGTTTATAAATAGCACCACCGAAATTTGACGTTTGGGCGAACGTTCCGAAATACGTAGTGTAACTATGTAAACAGGTTTTATCAAACTCGTTTTGTCAACAAAGTTTATTTAGATAAATTCCTAGTTTTTTTATTTACTTAGATAGAACTTAAATCAAGTATTGTTATCGTGATTTTATTTATCAAAGTCGAGTCGTTGAAATTTTATCAGACAGTGTGCCCAGTATATTCGCGGGTAATCGCTGGCGGGATAAACACACTACATAGCAATAGGTACCTACTTGTATTTTCCGATTTGCAAAGGCATCATCATAGCGTTTACCTTCCTTACCATCTCCATTGAGGTCACACAAATCAAGCGATATCCAGCTTTGGATGCAAACTATGGAAAATCTATGTTATCATTTTAGGCATCTTCTCCTTGATTTCAACGTTCTTGAGTACTATTCGCTATTTGAAACGTAAAGCGTCTAAGATACGCCGATATACGAGTTAGAGACAGATCAATCAGATCATAGACCTGACCTGAGCCTTCATCATTGTCCCAGCCGAAAGACGTCCACAGCTTGGCCTGACGTCCGCTGCTAGGCCTGGACTTAAGCCTGCCTAAAGTAGGGCATTCACTGGTCGAGCTTATTCGCAGGCATTGTCCACAGGATTTTTGTTTATGAAAGACCTACGGCGTGTAGCGAATTCTGGCGAACAAGGCTCGTAGTAGGCATTCCCGCGTGACATGGCTTCCATCCTCGCTACTCTAGGTCCACCTCTTCTATGGTTACAGTCTGAATACGTCCTATTTGTATGGTCTTAATGACATAAGAGTCGATCAGTCGACATCGTACATCTCGTTGAGCCATTTTTCCAGCATACACCACGGAATACGCGCTTGAGGATTTTGCGGTCGAATTTACGCAGAGAGAATACGTTGACTAAACTTTTTTTTTTTTTTCTCTTTACAAATGCTGCAGGAAGGTACAATAAATGCTTAAACTAATACAAAAAATTAAAACATTTGTGAAAGACCGGTGCCCGAAGAAGGTATTGAATACCGGTGTTACGGGTATCTTGATTAACATTATTATAAAGAGGAAAACTATTGTTGTTTATTTAAAAAAAAACATACAGAAATATGTTTCTGGAAGTTCTGGCTGGAATTACCTACTGATCCGATTGCGAAACATTTTCTCTGCTATGTAAGCTAACGGGCTAACCTATTGCAAAGTGTCTATTTGGCTAAACAGACATGCGATTACAGCAATACCGAGAGATTTGCCGTCATTTATTGAAGAGTTCTGTTGTATATCGCCGAAGTTCTTCATCAGATCTTTTTGAGATTAATTAATTGGACCATTTCGGAATAAACTTCTTTCGAACAAAACAATAAATTCAAATCCGTCTTTATATGACGGAGTTATGCTCGTAAATACTTTAAAAAAATAGAGAACCTCCTCCATTTTGGGCAGTCGGTTGAAAATGCAGTTCTTTTGTGGGATACGCCACGGGAATAGCAAGTTCCATATTAGACAACAGCTTGACTTAATTAAATGAACAACAGGACAACAGCTTGCAAAGACACATTTGTCGCCGAGTTCACACCCTTGAAACTAATACTAATCATTGATGATAAATAATCCTAAATTCCTAAGTTTCAATACTAATGGATTCGATTAATATCTAGCATCGGCATGAGAACTCGGTAGGCGAGGTTGAAGTTTTTTTTTACGTTACACGTGTTAAAAGATTTAATGAGTTCCTGGGGGTTAATAAGACAGGAGAAAAATTGCTGTCATCGTTTAGAGGTTCCCGGTTTTAAGTGTTGGTCGTTTTTTTTAAAAATGGAGTGTTGATTTTGATACGTTTATCTAGTTTTTTTTTTATGGTTGTTTCGAATGGGGTTTGGATGGAGCTGTTGTTAAAAATACGGTTTTTAACCCCCGGCGGAAAAAGTGGGGTGTTATAAGATTGACATGTATTGCTGTGTATTTGCGTATCTGTGTGTCTGTCTGTGGCGTCATAGCTCCTAAACGGATGAACCGATTTTGATTTAGATGTTTTTGTTGGAAAGGTGACTTTGTCGAGAGTGTTCTTAGCTATGTTTGATTAAAGTCGATTTAGCCATTCAAAAGTTTTCCGCATTTTACTGTTTGAATCTGGGTTTTTTAGCTAGATATCGTGTCATAATTACGTGTTTCGATATAGATTGTCGATTCAAAATCCAAATCAAGGTATTTATTTTAATTAATCTTTAGAAGCAGCAGCATCTTTTGAGAACAGTGGTGGCCCAGTGGTATCGGCCGTGACTTACAAGTTGTAGGTCGTGGGTTCGAAGCCCAGGCAGGCGCTTTAATTTGTGTAAATTATTTCATCACCACTGCTCTCATAACGGTGAAGGAAAACATCGTGAGGAAACCGGCATGTCCTAGAACAAAAAATTCGAAGACATGTGACATCCACCAACCCGTACTGGGCCCGCGTGGTGGATAACGATCCATTCCCTCTCACGGAGAGGAGGCCTGTGTCCCAGCAGTGGGAAAATTAATAGGCTGATGATGTGATGTGATGTGAATCTTTAGAAGCACTTTTGAATTGTCAAACAAAAAATTAATAAAATAAAAAGATGACTCTAGTTGATTGAAGCGGGTCTACTATTAGGTATATTCTATGTAGTATAGAATTAAATTAAAAATTTAAAAACCCCCGACGCAAAACCTCTAAAAAGCAAAAATAACCCTCGTACTCACGTCGGGTCAGTGCCCACTCAACCCGATTAGACTCAACCCGAAGAATAATACCAGAAGTTTTACTACCATTTGTACAGTCAGGCAAAGTGTTATTTAGTCCTAAATAACTTATTAATTTATTATGCATAGAATATTTTGTTATGATACTTAATTTATCCTGGTAGTAAGAGATTTCGTTTAAAAATGTAGCCTTATAAAGATAACCTCTACCTCGCTTAAACCGGTTTTCTGGAAACAATAAACGAAGCGGCTCATATCTATTGTTCGAACTTTTTTTTGCAAAAATGCAATTATGTAGGGTGCCGGTATGATAAGAAAGTAAAGTATGTATGGTTAGTTTGTCATTCACAATGTCAGGTGAAGGGCCTTTTCAGGGCAGAGTGCGTAAACATTATGAATTAATTTCCAATCAACGTGGCCAAAGTTTATTACACGTAGGTCATGTACGAGTATACCGACAAACACCTAAAACTTTAATCTTTTAATTGTGTTGTTCCTACCTAGTCCTGTATTCTTGAAGATACCTAATGTCTATTTTTTAAAGATAATTTAGTAAAGAATATTTTTTTTTTTTTAGTACCTACTTGTTAACCTAATAATTATAATCACTTATCTATTACCACCGTGCCATTAGCTATATGATTGTAATAATAATTAACAATAATCTACTAAGTACAAAGCGTATACTATATTAAAAAGCATAAGTATTTACTTGTTTAATTATTCATCTATTTATCCAAACATTATTTAAATTTTATATTCTCTGTGGTGCAAGCGTTAAATCGACACTTTTCTGCCTGACTGTACATCGACGTTTTTACGCATAAAAAAACAGAACTTTGCAGGTATTATTCTTCGGGTTGAGTCTAATCGGGTTGAGTGGGCACTGACCCCTCACGTCGGGGAACCGCTAAGTAAATAAAATAAACTGCTGTACATGTTTTAAGTGTTGGTCGTATTTTTGAATAAGAGTTTTGATATTAAGGTTAACTTAGTATTCAAATGCTACATTTTCCTAACAAACTGCCTTTCCTTATAGAACCACATACTTTTATAGTACCAAATGCCATACTCAAGACCTAACATCCTTATTGAGGATAACGACGAAACGCAATACATTTACTTAGAGACATCTTCGTTCAAACAGTTAGATTCTGACAAATTGATATCTTACAGCTCCTTATGGCTTTGAAGATATGTTTGATGGCACAACGGGCTTACGACAGGGTATTATTTCCTTAAGGCGATATATACGCCTCAATGTTAACGCAGTACTGGCCGTGCGCCCGCTTAATGCCAAAACATCAATTTTGAACCTCCTTTTGAACAGTTTTGTTTGCAAAATATTATTTGATTTACATATATGCTATTTCAGTTATGAATAAATTCCAGCCATCAATTTTTCTATGTAAAATATTTTTAAACGTCCAAGTCGTTTTGGTGGAGTTTCCAAAAGTTGCGGAAAAATATCGAATTGTTAATTTTTTTTTTAAAGCAAAACTATTAATTACACGAAAAAACCTTGTTTCAAAAATTATGTACATGAGTCAATAATGAATATATATTTTTTTCAAACCTTTTAACCCAGCCGTTACTAAGGAGTATGCTTTAGAAAGTAACCGTTTTACGGCACTAAAGCGGTTGTAGGCCCTTAACAAATGGCTTGTAAACAGTTATATGTGGAGAATATTGGCATATCTGATCTGTATTAATCTTAAACTTATAATTTATTGTGTTAGGATTTCTGTTGGGGTGCGTTTATGGTTATTTTATGTTTGGACAAGTAAGGAGGTTAGTGTTTAAAGATTAAGGTTAGTAATTTTATATAAAACCGTATGAAATCGGGTCCAGTATATGTTGGTTGTTCTCAGCCATTTCGCTTACAAAGTTAAATTTAGCATGTCTAAAAAAATAAGAGGAGGAGGATACATATTCGCGAGCTGGCGGACCAAAACCAGATGTATCCTCCGACTGCACAGCATGATTTTCTTCTTGTTTACGTCTTTTTAGTTTGCTTTTTAAGCAGTCGGGTTTTTAGATTTTTTGAATTAACTTTTTTTATTTACATCTTTCTAGTTATTTTTTTTTAGAATTAGGTACATTTTAACATATTAGTGTAATATATTTTTGAAAGCTTTTTTTCCCCCACAAAATGGCGCCCAAAATCCGCCATTTTTGTTTTTTTCAAATTTTAATGTAGCCAGTGACACTCGCAGGATTAAGACGAATCGATTGACGTAAGAATCATCAAAATCGGCCAACGCGTTTGGTCTCTAGAACGCCACATAGGAACAAACATACATACATACATACTTACATGCATACATACATAGACTGATAAACACATTACCCTCCTTCGGCAGTCGGGTAAATAGCTATATGTCTGCCTATAATATTTGAGGAGTTCCCTCGATTTCCATAGGATCCCACCATCAGATTTGGTGACAATTGACAATTGGACTACTTCGAGAGTAAACCATTTCAAACAAAAAACAAAGAGGTTTTCAAATCCGTCTATATATGACGAAGTAATGCCCGAACATCACATCACACACATCACATCATCAGCCTATTAATGTTCCCACTGCTGGGACACAGGCCTCCTCTCTGTGAGAGGGAATGGGCCGTTATCCACCACGCGGGCCCAGTGCGGGTTGGTGGATGTCACATGTCTTCGAATTGTTGGTTCTAGAACATGCCGGTTTTCTCACGATGTTTTCCTTCACCGTTTTGAGAGCAGTGGTGATGAAATAATTTACACAAAGTAAAGCGCCTGCCTGGGCTCGAACCCAAGACCTACAACTTGTAAGTCGCGGCCGATACCACTGGGCCACCACTGCCCGAACATACCCAAACGTCCGAATTTTGAACCTCCTCCTTTTTGGGAAGTCGGTTAAAATAGTTCTCGATAGTTACATATATAAATGGTCCCGAAAAAGATTCAGTTTTTTACCTTTTTATTAGGGTTCCGAACTCTTAGGGTAAAATCCGGCACCCTATTGCTAAACCCGTGGGTCTGTCACTGAGCTGAAATTTTGGAAGCTTGTGCGATAGACACTGACACCCGATAAGGTCTACACACCATGGAACGAATGAGCTCAGAAGATGCTTTGAAGATTTTCGAGTTATGGGTGGTAGGGAACACAGATGCAGAGAGTTATAATAACAGCCGCACTGGTCCATCATCAACGTTAAGCAACGCTTGACGAGGTCGGTCCGTGGATGGGTGACCATTTCAGCATACCGAGTTTCCTTCGGGCCTCGGAAAGCACGTTAAGCTGTTGTAAAATCTTTGACAGTTGTTACGGGTAATCAGAAGCCTGAGAACACCAGTCCTGCCAAGGGGTACCGTGTTACCCAGCTACTGGGTTGTGGAGGTCAGATAGGCAGTCGTTCCATGTAAAACACTGGTACTCAGCTGAATCCGTAATAATAATTTAATTTATTTTTATATAATTTCTCACTTTTCATTCTTCTTATGCATGCCTATTTAGTTTTACCTGAAAGATTGAATCATGTAAATTTGTTTTTTTTAAGGTACGAATTGTAAGCGCACGTCGCATGTGTTTTGTAAAATGGTTTTGTATTCTGTGGAAAATTTTATTTTATTACTGTAATGTGTAACTGTTTTGTTTCCCCAAATAAATAAAATATTATAAAAATAAAATAAAATCCGGTAAGACTGGAAGCCGACCCCAATATAGTTAGGATAAAAATCATTTTTACAAAAATATACTACCGACTTCCAATTAAAAAACTAGAAAGTGAAAAATAACTTTATTTTTGGAAGTCGGTGTCTTTGGTAGGTACCAATTTTTTAAGTTATGGACACCGACTTCCAAAAATAAAGTTATTTTTCACTTTCTAGATTTTTAATTGGAAGTCAGTAGTATTTTTTTGTAACAATGTTTTTTATTTTTCACTTTTTAGTTGTACCTACCTAATAGAGAAGTAGTTAAGTAAGTACCTATAACGACAGAATAGATTACCCGAATAACATGAAACTTGAATACAACCGGTGAAAAGAGAGATCTGCATACCCCTTTCGAGCGTACTGGCGTTATGTTATGTTATGAAATGGTATAAACAATAAACAGACATGCGATTGCAGCAATCCCGAGAGATTTGCCGTTATTTATTGAAGAGTTCTGTTGTATATCTCCGAAGTTCTTCATCAGATCTTCACCAAATTTAAATGGGACCAATTTCGGAATATACTCTTTCAAACAAAAAAAAACAAATTTTCCGAATCGGTCCACAATTGACGGAGATATCGGTGAACATAAACAAAAAAAAAAAAAACACATAATGTCGAACATAGAACCTCCTCCTTTTTGGTAAGTCGGTTAAAAAGGCAGACATAGCTGTGTACTTTTAGTGCAAAGATTACAAAAAAGATTTTTGCACGAAACACGGGTGTTACCATGCAATTCATTAAAACAACGACCTACTAGCCTTACAAGAGACAATTAAGCTTAAAACGTTAATAGTGTAATGATAAGACCCTAAGCGTTTACAAATATAACGTAGCAAGCATAGATAGCGTTAATTCAGGCTTTGTACCAGCCCGCCCTAGGTCCACTTAGCCTACATATGAGGAGCAAAACGCTTTATAAACACTACAGTGAAGATAATACCATAATGTACTCGTTACGAACGTTGCTAAGCCGATTAGCCTTCATGTGATGTATAAGATAGGAACGTAGGTCCTAGGTGAACGTAGCCTCTTTACCTTGTTCCCACTTATATTATATACGCTGTTAACTGGGAAAATGAATGTGTGTTACTTAGAATTTAGGCTAAATCTTGTGGTTCTTCTCTAGTGCCGGCTTACAGCGCATCCAGACTATTCTAGACAACTCAATTTGTTAGCAGGCTCCATGCCATTCTTCAAGAGCTTAATTGTGTCGACGTTTTCTAGCTGGACGCCTCTATTGATTTAGGCTGGTGCGCCGGTGGTACTCCCCAGAAGAGGGTCCGCTTACGCGTGCCCGTGTTCCCGCCATAAGCGGCA
This sequence comes from Anorthoa munda, assembly GCA_945859665.1. Classification (NCBI taxonomy): domain Eukaryota; kingdom Metazoa; phylum Arthropoda; class Insecta; order Lepidoptera; family Noctuidae; genus Anorthoa; species Anorthoa munda. The sequence goes on along the minus strand of OX243916.1, from coordinate 19,967,529 downwards.
CAGGAGGACATGGTGAAGTTTGAATGGGTTGGAGTCCCACATAACTGCACTATATCCTGGATTTTGGCTTGGTTAGGGGTAATGGATGAAATTTCGAATCATGTAGTCCATTAGTCCATCCACTTGACTTATAGCAGTGCTAAGCCAAACTAGGTCTTTCAAGTTGTCTTTGTGTCCCACTTCAGAACCAAGGCAAACCTTACAATCTTTGTTGTAATAGTTTCTTTAGTCTTATCATCCATACACGCCTTCCCAAATACTCTAGTTCTTCCACCTTCCATATCCTCATGTCAGACGAAAGACGTCCACTGCTGAACATAGGAATCCCCCCCAAGTGTCGCCACACTATCAACTGGACCTGTGCGTCTTGATAATGTAACAACCACTTCAAAACACTTGATCATACAAAATTGGATCACGACTTGAACAAATCACCTCTTATTAAATAGCTATTGATATCCAATATAAAAATCAATCTGCCTAGCCTTTTCCCAACTATATTGGGGTCGGCTTCCAGTCTTACCGGATTCAGCTGAGTACTAGTGTTTTACATGGAGCGACTGCCTATCTGACCTCCACAACCCAGTAACTGGGTAACACGGTACCCCTTGGCAAGACTGGTGTCTGAACTCAAGCTTCTGACTACTCGTAACGACTATCAAAGATCTTCACATGACAGCCGGGACCAACGGCTTAACAAACACGTTCCGAAGCACGGAGGAAACTCGGTATGTTGAAATGGTCACCCATCCACGGAGCTCGTCAAGCGTTGCTTAACCTTGATGATCGATCAGTGCAGCTGTTATTATTTAGCCACGAGCTCCTCTAGCTATTGATATCCAATATACCTACTTTAAATAAAAAATCCCATAAAAAATCAAGTTTAATTCGCCATCAGCACTCGATACCCCATTTTAACAATGAATGACACAGTTTAAACAAAGGCCATATTAATCGGATCAATCGGTCGCGCTTCTTCGATCAACTCATGCGCAGCAGACGATGTATATCGCAATGATCGACTGGATTGTGTTGACTTTTTAGTTTTTACATTGCTGTACTCCAGTGCAGCGTTGGTAATTGAACAATTAATTGTTGAAGGACGCTTATTAATGGGTTCTGCTGTGGTCTTCCATCATATAAAACATGACATCTAAAAGGGTATGCAAAAAAATCTTATTTGGAAGTCGGTAGTACCTATTTTTTTTTTAAAAAGATTTGTTTTTTTCTCTTTTAATTTTACCAACCTAATAGGCAAGTTGTTTAGTAAGTTTCCTATAACGCCAGAATAGATTACCCGAATATCATGAAACTTGAACATAACCGGTCAAATGAGGGATCTGCGTAGCCCTTAAGAGCGTACTGGCGTGATGTTATGTTATGAAATGGTATACTCGTAAACAATAAACAGACATGCGGTTGCAGCAGTCCCGAGATATTTGCCGTTATTTATTGAAGAATTCTGTTGTATATCTTCGAAGTTCTTCATCAGATCTTCACCAAATTAAAATGGGATCAATTTCAGAACATACCATTAAAAAAAAAGGTCCACAATTGACGAAGATATCGGTGAACAAAAAATAAAAATAAAACATACATGAAGTCGAACATAGAACCTACTCCTTTTCAGAAAGTCGGTTAAAGATTTATTAGTACCTACATCAATATTTATTCAGTTATGTTCAAGTCCATTGTAACAGAGGAATGTTTAGGATTACGGGCAACATAACAACACCGTCTAAAGATTATTTGCTTCGTTTCTAGGTTACCTTTACTTACTTTTCAATCGAAGACTTGCATAATGAGGGGCCTTCAACACTGCTACAACAGTAATCACTATTTGAACTGCTATGCAAGTAGGTATATACTTAAAAAAAAAATGGTGAATCAAAACTAAAAAGAGAGAAATAAAAACTAAACCGCAAAAAAATTAACCGAATTCGAAAACAAAACACTAAAAAGTGAAAAATAACTTTGATTTTGTTTTTGAAGTCGGTGTATTTTTTAGCGAATATGTTTTTATTTCTCTCTTTTTAGTTTTGGTTCACCATAACTACAAATTGAGCAAGTGCCGTATACCAAAAGGATTGACAAAATACCCACAATAACTCAATTTACACATTCGTGCTGTTTATCGCTAAAGAGTTAGGAACTCATTAGCGACAAACAGGTCCATACCATAACGATCTAAGTTGAGAGATACTTAAACCAATAAAAAAAGTATGATCCGATTACTAGTTTCGGATAAATGCGTGGACAAAGATACATACATACAAACTTACATACATAACGGGTCCATGCGGATGACGTCACGGATACCCCGTGACGTCATCCGCATGGACCCTGTTGTATTTGTTGTATACCAAATACATTCTGAAGAAGGTTTTAACAAATACTTTTCTGAATACCGCATCAAAATCTGTTCAGCCAAACGCGAGAAAATCGCGAACAAACTTACATACAAACCTACGGATCAAACTGAGAACCTCCTTTTTTACCCGACTGCCGAAGGAGGGTAATGTGTTTATCAGTCTATGTATGTATGTATGTAAGTATGTATGTATGTATGTATGTTAAGTATTTATGTATGTATGTTAAGTATTTATGTATGTATGTATGTTTGTTCCTATGTGGTGTTCTAGAGACCAAACGCGTGGGCCGATTTTGATGGTTCTTACGTCAATCGATTCGTCTTAACCCCGCGAGTGTCACTGGCTACATTAAAATTGGAAAATAGGAAAATGGCGGTTTTTGAACGCCTTATTGTGGGTGCCCAAATTTTATTTTTCAGCCAAACCTATCGTGTGAGGTATCAAAATAAAGGATTTTAAGAGGTGATTTTTAAAAATATATAACACTTATATGTTTAAATGTACCTAATTCGAAAAAAAAATAACTAAAAAGTTATAAATAAAAAAAGTTAATTAAAAAAATCGAAAAACCCGACTGCTTGAAAAGCGAACTAAAAAGACGTAAACAAGGAGAAAATCATGCTGTGCAGTCGGAGGACACATCTGGTTTTGGTCAGCCAGCTCGCGAATATGTATCCTCCGACTGCACAGCATGATTTTCTTCATGTTTACGCCTTTTTATTTCGCTTCTTAAGCAGTCGGATCTTTTGATTTTTTTATTACCTTTTTTTATTTATAACTTTTTAGTTAACGTTTTTTTTTCGAAATACATTTAAACATATAAGTGTTATATATTTTTGAAACCACCTCTTAAAACCCTTTATTTTGATACCACACACGATGGGTTGGTAACAAAAGCCGGCATTTTCCTATTTTCCAATTTTAATGTAGCCGTTGACACTCGCAAGGTTAAGACGATTGACGTAAAAACGCCTTTGGTCTCCACATAGGAACAAACGTACATAAATAGGTATATACATAGACTGATAAACACATTACACTCCTCCGGCAGTCGGGTAAAAAGGAGTACCTAGTGGAATATCGTAGCAGGTAGCATTCTCATTCTTTTATTAATGAGACATTTGTTAAATGGCAGGTGCATGACAAGAACAAAGCAAATTTACCCTAGATTGCTGATCTGTTGTTCTTTTGCTGTTCGGATTTCGCTGATTTCATAACCGGCCACACTCTTACCAAATTACCAAAACATTAGCACCTACCCAAAAACCGAAAATACGGCCTCTCAAATCGACAACTCCGATCCCAACACTAAAGCAAAGTAATAAGAGCCTTGTGGTTTAAGCAAATCCCTTGCATCGTCGCCGCTCTTCAGAAACCACTCATACGCACCTCGTAATGTGACAGGCGTGGCTTAAATACAACGTTTATTTCATCTTATTCGTACTTAATGACCGACCACCATCTTGGTACGGCTTTTTGAATGTATTTTTGGAAAAGTCGGCAAAGTTTAATTTTATGGCATCGATGACACGGCTTTAGCATCAAAATGCCCTTGAGCGTTACCCAAAATGTCGAATAATGTGTCGTTAATATAGTTCTGTATTCCATTGAGCAGTGGTGGCCCAGTGGTGCATTACGGCCCATTCCCTCTCACTGAGAGGAGGCCTGTACCCCAGCAGTGGGAACATTAATAGTGTCTTCCATAGGACGGTCTTCCACAAGGCAGACCGATGACCTGGTGAGGGAAACGAATGTCTGCTGAGAGAACACGGTTCTCCGGTCGATGTAGCGACGCTTGAGAGATCTATGTGTAGCAGTGGCCGTTTTTCGTCTGTAATTATGATGATGGCGATATCCTGATGCTAAGGAAAGGTGTAGGTACCTATACTTATTAGGTACATCACATTGTCCCTGCAATTACAATAAGTGACATGTCTGTAAGGAAAACCTCAACCGCTTTTATGATATTAAATATGCAGCAAAAATTCCAGTTCTGATGTTCTTACCTCCGTAAAGGCCACCTCAAAATCACCATAATTTTCCCATTGGCTGAAACCCTTGTTGATGCATTTAACAATAGATTTCTGATAACTTTTACCGACACGAGGATTTTAGTAGCTACAAAGTGTGAACAGGAAAGTCTACAAATGATATGATTTGTCACTCGTAATAAATAATTCAGTTCGAATGCTACTGCGGTTAGCCGGTGACCTAACCTAGATCAAACTGATCGGCGTACAAATTGATTGAACGAACTAAAACAATACTATGACAAAATACATGAATACAAAAGGTCAGCTTCGAAAAATGAGTAAACTGCACGCGCGTTCAGACATGTACACTGTCCAGCAAGTGCAAGCGCACTCGTCAATGGTATTAGATCGTACATACCCGTCTTATATTTATTTATTGGAACCAGCCCGCCTTTCTATTCCAAATCACTGCAACTCTTGCTAGAATCGGGAGAAGCCAGAATCAACAGTGGCCCGACGAATTCCGGAGAATCGGTTTAGCTATCTAAGATCCCGTAACCAAATGAACCAGAAAAGAACGGCAAGGGAGTAAGCAAAACATAATTTCCACTTCCCTCCATATGGAGCAGGAGACAGAACAGAGCTAGGCTAATATGCACAAACGACTATGCGACTATGCGACTAGCGACTATGTTTGCATATGCAAACATAGTCGCGTTTGTGCATATTAGCTAAAATAAATAGTACAGAAGGTCGGCTCCATAGGTACCATGGATATCCATGGTAACTATGGAGCCGACCTTCTGTACTATTTATTTTACCAGCCTGTCCAGTCCCACTGCAGGGCAAATACCTCCTTTTCTTCTTTCGATTCCTCAGTTTAGTTAGTGGAATTGTGGGCCAATCCTATCGAACGACAAAAAGCTCGTCCCGTCATCTTCGCCAGGGCACGAAGTCCCAGCGCTAACAAAGAAAATTTGGTTCAAATAAATGTCACTAGATGGCGCGATATGCATCGATTGTTTATTGAATTGTGTGTAAAATAAACATTTTCTAGAATTGATCATAACAATTGTATGTCATTTTTTAATCAGCTCTCCTAAGCAAAAATTATGAAATATTGGGCTCGTCATTCACATTTCAAAGATTATTTGAATGGATCATTTAATATTGATTCCAATAGATGGCGCGGTTTTGAATTTATTAGGCATGCCACTCGATCTTTTAAATTTGTATTGTAACACATTTTGGCACAATGGAACTGTAAAAACGTGCAAAAAAATACAATAAAACAATTCGTCACTATATTTAAAGAAAAAATTGTCATTAACCGAGAAAACCCTTTTACTTGCAAGTCGCTGCTAACACCATCTATAGCCGTGGAACGGAACTGAACGCGATTTAAGTACTTATAAAAATAATCATCTTAATCAGACGAAAAATGCTAGCTACGTCGGCATGGTTTCTTTGTATGCATCTGTATGCTAGTATTATATTATCTGTGGCCTAGGTCTACCGCGATGTCGCCGAACATTTTCCGGGACCCAAATTGTGGTTGATTTAGCTCATGAGCCTTCTGTATTATTCTGTATCAATATTCTGACACTATGATACACCGCGCCTCTTCATGATTCATGGTCGATTGAACACACTTCTGCAGGATTTCCTATTAAAACAAAAAGTGCAGAAAATGCAAATTTTTACCATTGTTCTATTGTTTCTTAGTGATTTGTGGGCAATAGTAATGAGGTTATTTTCGATTTTGGCCTTTTTGTCGAAAATCTTTATGTATGACGCTTAGATTTAGATTTACATGTCTGCATGGGACATCTTTGACATACAATGCAATTCTATTTCAGTATCGAAAAAAAATATAAAACGCCAAACCATTCTTTTGTTTAAAATTAGTAACGAAAAATAAGAAAAACTTATAAGTAAAAGTAAGCTCAAAAAGTCCAAAATGTATAAGATTGTCAAGCACTACCAGATCTACAGATATAAATATAACTAGATAACGCAAGTCCCTCCATCCGTATGAAAACCAAGCGTGCCACTTTTTCACACACAATTTAAAACAAATTTACTTACCAATGAAAGAAAACATTTTCAATGCCTTGGCCAACTTTTTCTACACAGTTTTTACAACTCAATATGCCATAAAAAGGCATTTTTATAGATTTCGGTGGATATCCGGTGCCGATAAAGCTAAATGAAAGCTCAAATTACGATCATTGATCGTAATTTTACTCCGTTTTTAACTCGCTAAGTACATACAATCGCGTCATCTAGTTAGATTTATATCTGTGACCAAATCAATACCAGACATTCGATAAAATCATTATAGCAGATATAATATTGTATAAATAATATAGAAGTAATATTGTCTTGTCTTTGTCTTAGACCACATACTCTTCTGTCGATGTCTCAATCTTATCAAATCACAATAAACGTTCAATTATAACAATCTAGCCATAACAGGATTCGGAATATCCTCTTTTGTGTGTACAAACGATTCCATCATCTCGATGACACACTACATCTGACATCTGATAGATGTCACGTACGCAATACACACTAATTCATAGACCCATGCTCATCACGGACCAAATAACGTCACTAGTCCATCAAATTGACACTCTGTGGTCTAATTTATATAGCTTTTGTTTAATCATTACTTAGTATTGCTTCAATACCTGACCACAAGCAAAAAAAGGCACCGGGATTGTACACTGGTCTTTTACATCATATACTATGTCATACTACATCTGCATCTGATAACTATCACGTACGCAATACCTCAATAACTCATAGTTCTCATAATTGTATGCTCGTCATGGACCAAATACCGTCCCCGGTCCATCATATTGACACTCTGTGGTCTAATTTCAATCGCTTTCGTATAATCAATACTTAGTATTGCCTCAACGCCTGACCACATGCAAGAAAAGGCACTGGGATTGTCCCCTGGCCTTTAGTTTATATCCTAGATGAGTCACCTGTCATAATTTGGCGCATTTTCGTCACGTATTTTCGGCTTCTGACTTTGGCTTGAATTAATTTTATAGGCCTATTATAAGCATGAAGTGAAACCATTCGTTTATGAGTCAGCCAAGGTAAGTAGGTTGATACCGTGGGCGATAGTTTATTAACTTATCAATAAGCAATATTACTAAGTTACGTAATAGATTACAGACCTACGTCCAGTCTTATTTCAATGTCTCCGTTTGCTCGCTAATCAGTACCCCTAGGCATGACAATATTGGATCGGTAAAGATAAGAACAGTCCATGAAATGTATGGGAATGACAATTAAAGATCAAGTGATAGAGTATTTTATCAGCGTTAGGAATCAATGAAGGCTTCCACGAAAGGCGGTAATTACTTACTCAAGTCGATACTTCTTATGCGCCTTGATTGAAAAGTCATTGACGCCAAAAACTTCGATGAGTGTGCTCCAAGAGGTCTCCGATTACTATATTCTAGTTTGTCACGAATAGGCGGCAGAATAGAAAATAACATTTATTATGGAAAGGACTGGATACAGTTGGCCTGGGCCAGAATTCAATTAGTAATTAAGCGTAACTAACACATGCCTTACTGCCGCACTCAGAGACATTTAACGGTTACTTAATGCGCTCCTTACTATAGATTTTGTACTAAAAATCTCTACTAAGGAGAGCTTTAAGTAACCGTTAACGTCTCTGAGTGTGGCAGTATGTAAGTGTTTCATTAATAAGCTCCTATCAAACCCCTTTAAACTCTTCGTTATTAAAAAAACCGGCCAAGTGCGAGTCAGACTCGCACACGAAGGGTTCCGTACCATAATCGCAAAACACTGCATAAAAATCACGTTTGTTGTATGGGAGCCCCCTTTAATTTATTTTATTTTAATTTATTTTTTTATGATGTAAATATACAACTAAACATTCTTTGAATATTTCAAGCGTCTACCTGTTGCCGTTATTAATATCGAGCAAAAAACGGCAAAAATATCACGTTTGTTGTATGGGAGCCCCGCTTAAATATTAATTTTATACTGTTTTTAGTATTTGTTGTTATAGCGGCAACAGGAATACATCATCTGTGAAAATTTCTACTATCTAACTATCACGGTTCATGAGATACAGCCTGGTGACAGACGGACAGACAGACAGACAGACAGACGGATCGCGAAGTCTTAGTAATAGGGTCCCGTTTTTACCCTATGGGTACGGAACCCTAAAAAGAGCATTCCTGTGGTGCATTACTTTGGCATAGAACAAAAATAAACAGAGCAATGCAACAGCACTGTGTCCCATGCTACAAACATCGCACCTACAAAGCGATCTAGCGAAATTGTATACATGGAAGTTTCTATGACAAAGTTGTACATCAAACGTTTTGTTTTGTAGCAGACGAGACCCATGTTTTTCAGTCTACTACTTTTTTCTTGTCGAAGTAACACAATCCACTGTGTCGCACTAAACTGTCCGGAGCCCTTACTATTGGTGCGTGATATACTGGATTTGATCGTGTGTATGCATTGTATGTTTTTTAACCCCCGACGGAAAAAGAGGGCTGTTATAAGTTTGAGGTGTGTTGCTGTGTATATGTGTGTCTGTCTGTGGCATCGTAGCGTCCAAACGGGTGAACCGATTTTGATTTAATGTTTTTTTGTTTGAAAGTTAATTTTGTCGAGAGTGTTCTTAGCTATATTTGAAAAAAATCGGTTCAGCCGTTCAAAGTTATGGGCGTTTCACTGTTTGAATCGGGGTGTTTACGCAAGATATCGTGTCATAATTACGTGTTCAATAGATTGTCGATCGAAGCGTATCTACTATGTACCACATAAATTATGTAGCATGAAATAAAAATGTGCCGGGGGATTTTTAAATTTTGAAATTTTACTTATTGTCTTCATACTGTTCATTCTTACTCCAGGAGCAATTTACGCTCCTTTCTCCTTTCAAATCATCAATATTTTGAGCTCGTATGGACTAATTCAGCCGAGGAGCTCGTGGCTAAATAATAACAGCTGCACGGGTCGCTCATCAAGGTAAAGCAACGCTTGACGAGGTCGTTCCATGGATGGGTGTCCATTTTCAACATACCGAGTTTCCTCCGTGCCTCAGAAAGCAAGTTAAGGCGTTGGTTCTGGCTGTCATTTAAAGATCTTTGACAGTCGTTACGAGTAGTCAGAAGCTTGAGATCTGACACCGTTCTTTGCCAAGGGTTACCGTGTTACCCAGTTACTGGGTTGTGGAGGTCAGATTGGCAGTCGCTCCATGTACAACACGTACTCAACTCAATCCGGTAAGACTGGAAGCCGACCCCAATATAGTTGGGAAAAAGGCTAGGCAGATGATGGACTAATTCAGCCAGTTGTCGTCAAGCTCGCCTCGCCATCTTCGCTCGACCTAACATGATGCTGCTAGACTTTACCCAGGACGTATGAGTCGAGTTTTATTTCTTGCTGCTTGTCTAATTCCATAGTTTCTTCCAAATTTTTTTGTTGGGTCAATATCACTCCAGTAAAATAATTTCTCACGATAGTTAATCCATCATCGTCCAAGCTTATACAGAACTAAATAATTGTAACAAATTCTCGAGAACTTATCACGAATCATCTCACGACGTCCATCAATAACACAGCAAGCGAAGAGAAACAAATGGTAGGGCACACCGGCCTGCCCGTAACAAAACACTTGAATGGCGCGCGATAGTATCAAACTCACGATTAAAAGTAAATCAGTCGAAGCTATTCAACGGTTTAGCCCTAAATTGTAGCAACCCCCTATAAACGGGACCATATTATTGTCCGATGCCCATTTAGTAAAGGGTGATTCTGAGAAGGGACCACCTGCATCGCCATTGATCCAGATCCAAATACTTCCAAATATTGGTCAGTGTATCACTAGGATTTTTTGTCAACCTTTATCATCGTCGTTGTCTAGCGATATAATGAGATAATTTGTTGTCGAATCCTTTTGTAACTTTGTTAGCTACGTGTAAAGAATGGGACGTAGTTTCTGGATATTTATGGAGGAGTTAAATAGTTGTGACGTTATGGGAAAACGAAAGGGATGTGGCGGATAAAAAAACTGGCCAAGTGCGAGTCGGACTCGCGCACCGAGGGTGCCGTACAAACCTCAGCTTAAAGGTATTATTGACCTGAGTATTTGATATGAATTTCAATTTAATACCTCTACGCATTCATAAGGAAACGGGTAGTAAGTTTAATATTATTTAAAATATTTTTTTTATATGATGTAGGTAACTAAAAATTTACGATTTTTCCAATTTTTCCTTTACCTGTAAATGATAAATGATTTTATTTCTGTAAGTTGGTTTGTACAAACACTTTTACATGTCGATCATATTTTTTAAAACTAGATGAGGTCGGCGTTTCCTGTCTGACTACTCTGAGAAGAAAGGCCGAAACAAACTCAGAGGTCAGTCTCTTTTAAAGTCCAGACAAAATCTTGGTTAGAACATGTGAAGACCATGTAGACTAATGTCTGAAATGGTATTTTGAGGAAAGAACCAGTGCTATAAGACGTTGATTCGTACCAAATTTCAAGATTCTGAGTTCACTTGAAGTATCCTGTAGGTTTTGATTCCCTTGCGAGTGTCGCAAATTTGCGGTAATTTGCGGCATAAACGGCTGTATCTTTTGATTGCGTTGGCTTAGTAGCATCATCATCGCCGTAAGGTTGCCTGCTTGTCGGTCTTCTATAGACTGTACTTCGGCGAGTGTGCTCATGAACTCCACGACCTCATCCCACCGGCCCCCTTCTACCATCGGACATCTAGACGCACTGCAAGTTATCATCCTCACCTCGTTGCCATTCCACCAATTCGCACCAAGCGCTTCCAAACATCCTTCATAATGCGCACAGCAAAAGAGTGGAACTCACTGCCTGCGTCTGTGTTTCCGAACGCATACAACCCGAATATCTTCAAAGTTAGAGTGAACAGGCTTCTTCTGGGTAAGCTCACTCCATCGTCGACTCTGTCTCTGTCACCGACCTAGACTAGAGTCAAGAGCAAACCCACCATAAATAAAAATAAAAAAAACCTTGATTTTTTCACAGCTTTGAGGGACAGTAGACTTGAGTATTTGATATAAATTACAGTTTGATAACGCGCCACGCGTTCCTGAGAAAAAGGGTCTTGACAGTCAGACGGACGGACGGACAACAAAGTGATCCTATAAGGGTTCCATTTTTTCGTTTCGAGGTACGGAACCCTAAAAAGGAGTTGGCGCCTTTTTATCCACATTATCTAGCAGTATATCAGGAATTAATGTTCCTGATATAGGTATGAATGGAATACCCAAGGTTAATATGAGTTATTAAAAAATATCATCTGTTCATAACAATAGATATTCAAAATAGATGGAGCTCACTTTATTAGGTACGTCCAAACTCCGAATGAGTGAATCATACAGCCGGCCTAGCCCAAAACAATTGTGGTCAAGTAGCAAAAAATATCAATGGTATTATTTCTTATAGCACTTTAGAACAATTACTACTTCACATCATATGTGACAGCTAAGCTATTGAAGTCATAAAATACAAAAGCACCGTAGGAAGAGGCCTATAAAACTTGATTAAGTTATGATTTGTAATGAACAGCTGAATTATAACTAATTAAAATAACTGTGGGACCAATCAGTGTATTGCATAATGTAGACGAAATCATAATAATATGCCGCCAATCTTCTTTTTCAGAAAAGGCCCTTGCCCTACTGTGGTAGGTACTGTAATAACCCGTAGGGCTGTCTGTTGGAATTTCTAGGGAAAATATACGGCTTATTGGTGTGAACATTTTATTCTGAGGTGTCAAAACAATAGACAGAATAGAAACATCATTTTAATCTAGTCATTTCTTCTTTAGCTTATCAGAGAGGTTTAATAGGTATATCTTAATATATATATTTCTTGTGTGCGTGTGTATGTGACTGAACTCCTCCTAAGCGACTGGACCGATTTTGATGAAATTTTTTGTGTGTGTTCGTGGAGATTCGAGAATGGTTTAGATTAACAAAAAAAAAAGGAAAATTAGGGTAGGGTAGGTAGGGTAGGGTAGGTAGGGTAGGGTAGGTAGGGTAGGGTAGGTAGGGTAGGGTAGGTAGGGTAGGGTAGGTAGGGTAGGGTAGGTAGGATAGGGTAGGTAGGGTAGGGTAGGTAAGGTAGGGTAGGTAGGGTAGGGTAGGGTAGGTAGGGTAGGGTAGGTAGGGTAGGGTAGGTAGGGTAGGGTAGGTAGGGTAAGTAGGGTAGGTAGGGTAGGGTAGGGTAGGTAGGGTAGGGTAGGTAGGGTAGGGTAGGGTAGGTAGGGTAGGGTAGGGTAGGTAGGGTAGATGCATATTAGGTGTTTTTATGGCAAAACAAAGTTTGCCGGGTCAGCTAGTACTAGTATACATTTACAACATTGTCTAGTAAATAATAAGTATTACTTACGGTATATTTAGGATTTATCCTATTAATTCATTATAGTTTACAATCTTAATCAAATGACGCGCCTATACGCTCTCAGGCTCCCTGACAATCATCATCATCATCAGCCTTTTAATGTTCCCACTGCTGGGACACAGGCCTCCTCTAAGTGAAGAGGGAATGGCCATAATCCAACATGCAGGCCCAGTGCAGTTTTGTGGATGTCACATGTCTTAGAATTTTTCATTCTAGGATATTTTTATAGGTTTCCCTACTATGTTTTTCTTCACCGTTTTGAGAGTAGTGGTGATGAAATGACTTACACAAAGTAATGTGCCTGCCTGGATTCGAACCCACGACCTACGACACTTAAGTCGGGGCCGTTACCACTGAGCCACTACTGCTCACACCCTGACAATCGTTGACAATCAATTCATTAGAATTAATATTTGTATCGGGATATTTACCATGTATTTTTATGTTATTTTTTTGTCATGTATTTTTTTAATTTTCATGTGTATTTGTATGTTTTTTTTGTACAAAATATACATGGTAAATATCCCGAAACAAATATTAATTCTAATGATTGTGACCACGTCAGCTTAAAATCAATTCATTTCTCAATTCGAATGTCTTCTTAGTATATTCAGACAGTAACACGCAGCTTATGCAACCTTGTTACAGTACCATCACAGACCAATATAATATCAGCACCATAGTCCTGCCCTTATCCCCATATATTTGCCTCAGCATAATTACTTTCTTCCATATCTGGTCAAATAGTCTAATCTAAACTTTTATACTAATAGGCATATTAAAGAGGTCTAAGTAACATGTTTTTAAAAGTTAAGCTCTAGAAATCCTTCTTTTAGAATCCATATTTTAGAAAGCGATTTTAAAATTTATTATTTATTTATGTACACACAAAAACACTTTACAGAGAAAAGAAAGAATACAGATAGAAGAGCACAAAGATACTGCTTATTTCAATAGAAATTGGATGATAGACGAAGACACAGTGTGAAGAAAGAATAAATAGTAAACATATTAATAATAAGGAAATTTCAAATAGACAAAAATAACTTAATTAATCATATAAATTACACATATACTTTAACTTAATAAATATAGAAAATAAAAATTATTATTTTATATTATTTCACTGACAGAAAACTACACAATCGCTGAGCGTCATAAGTTCCTTTTTTAACTGACTTCAAAAAAAGGAGGAGGTTCTCAATTCGTCGGAATCTTTTTTTTTTATACCCAAAAAAATTTGGTTCCTTTGGCACACGAACAAAGCCATGGAAAAGCTAGTATTTTCTTAAAGTGTTAACTCGGAACAAACTCTCCCGGAACTACTTAAAGCCGTGTTGGTCACAGTTTTGTTGAAAGTGCTGGTGCCAGACAAGTCGTTAACAAATGTTAAGACATTATTCCGATTTAACGAGATGTGAGAAGGTAAGAAGCTGATCTTATGGTCAGACGGGAAAATACGCGATTGTATGTTGATGCTGATTGTGCTAACTCACTGATTTCTTACCTCGTAAATTCACTGTGACACCTATTGACACTTAATAAGACGTGCCATTGTGAAACTACGCTAGTCTAGTGAGTAAGTTGTTGGGAGAAATATCTCTGAAGTAAAATAGAGAATATGTGTTAGATCGAACCAAAAGTTTATGTATACGAAATAGAATAGAATAGAAAACATTTATTCGACACAGACACAACACAACAGCAACAATTACAAAGTAACAGGGAAGAACATAAAAAAAGTACAAATAAAGTTCAGGAAGAGCTACGCTGCCTGGGCGTGCGCACACCGAATGGGTTACTAACTCAGCATTTGCTGGGCGTCAGACACCCAGGGCTGATACTCAGTTGGCACTTCAATAGTGTCACACGAAATCTCTCTTGATATAATGTAAAAAAATATATGGTGAAATGTTTGTTAATCAATGTCGCTTCAACGATTCAACAGATTTGGAACACAGGTAGACCAAGTTCTGGATTAAAACAGGATAGTTTACATCCCACCCAGTACCACCTAGTACGTTCACGAGGGATAGTTTAAAAAAAAATGTATTTTCATGTCCTATATCAGAAATACACCGCCATCTATAGTCAACGGCTCTCGCACCTTCCACAACCCTCATTTCACTTTCATTTTCACCTCAGTTACCGTCTACATAAACAATTCCTTCAGAAATCTCTCCCTAATCTTTTCATTAATCTGTCGTCACTCCAATAAACAAACATTCTCCCCTACTTATTCGGTTCCCCATCAGTGACAGTGTCTCCGCTAATTTAGCCTTCGTTTCGCAGACGATTAGAGGTCCCGACCGGGTGTAATTGATTGTATCCCGCACGTCTGCTTCTGAGGGCCCCCTGAACTCGTATGTCGGTAATTACTTACCTATCTGTTGAACTTTGTGGAGGGTAGTTGTGTTGTTGTTCTGGAATATGCGGAAGCTGTGATTAGAATCGAGATACATATATTTTTAAATATAGATATGCTCGCGTTTGACCACTATCTTATCTGTTGGTAAGCGATGATGTAGTCGACGATGAAGCACGTTTGTCTAGAAGTAACCTATTCACTTTTGTCTTGATCTTTCAAGTTTGTTAATCTAGAATCAGAAGAATTATATCTTAAAACGGATTGATTTGGTTATTAATATTATCACCTGAATAGTTGCTTGTAGACCTTATAACGTTTAGCCAAGATAAATATGAGCCGTTTCTAAAACCAATTTTTATTAAACTTTTTTTTGGTAGCCTAATACCACTACTTTTAAGAAAGCTCTAAATGTTTTGACTTTTTTACGCACGGGGGCAGTTTGCGCAATTAGAATAACGTTCGACAATTTTAGCAAAGCTGATCCAAGAATGCATTTTGGCATCAACACAGAACGAACGCGGTCTCGTCTTCAGAAAAAGTTTGAAAATAGTTTCGGTAAAATTCCCATTACCGGAAATAGCGCACGACATAAATCGCAAGGGGACAGAATCCCCTAGAAATGTCACTGACAAAACAAAACGTTCAAGTTAATCCCCTTCTTTTGGAATTTTTCAATCAACCACAAACATGTGACTTCATAATTCGTTTCACAGTGGGACCGCTTGAGAACCCCGGTGATAAAGATCTTGCTGGATAATATTGAACTGTATCTCTTGAAGACTTAGGTTGGAAGTTCAATAAAGGAATAGAGGAAGGTGGAAAAAAAGTGAAATGGCGCGTACAATAGGTTATGGCGGTCATTGAAACAAATCTGTTAGGGGCGTCGTCGAGAGTAAACACATCCTTAACAAGCTTGAAGAGTTAAGAAGGATGTATAAGGACTTTAAGTTGATTGTTTTAATAGTAGACTAAACACAAGACGCAACTTTACCTGTTACTAAACCAATTTCAAAAAATATAGCCCTAATATATTCTTAGCTGTAAAGTCGTAAATATCATATCATCGAAACAGTTACTCCCTAATGAAATAATAATTTATTTTACGATACTGTATTATTTCTTCCCGTTAGAACCGGTGACTTCCGGAAGCTGTAGTGATTGTGGAATCTCTGCTTGCATCTGTTGCTCTAGATAAAGTCAAAGAAAATTGATATTACGAAACATTTTAATTTGATCATCTTTATCTTCGATAAATGAATTGACTCTTATCTAAAGTCTTCTAAGTTCTTAATCTAAATAGCAACTTCCTTTATTTCTAAATCTATATATTATTTACATAAACAGTTCGTGTTTTATATCCAATTCTTAAATTGGTAGTTTTGTTTGTTCCAAATTCTTCAAGTTGAGTTAAATAAAGATGTTTATTTTATTTAGGAATAGATTCGCTCTTCCGTGTTCCGTTGCTTCCGACGTGGGGCACGTTTTCGATTTCACTGAAATGGTAAAAGATTTTAGATCTGACCAAAGCTTTTGAAACTATGAACAACCTATATATGTTTGCATTTTTCTTCTAAATCTTAGCATTTAGAAGAAAAATGCAAACTTAACCTAACTAAACTAAACATTCACAATAGTAAAATATTTAACTTAAAACCCTTTTTAAAATATTTGGACCATTGAAAAACAATATATGTATATGTTTTTTAATTATGAAACGCGAAAGTTTTAAAGTTAATATATTTGGACCATCCTGGTTAAAAATATTACCGTGTGACAGTTCTCACACATTCATATGCATTGTCAAATCAGTTCATACATCGATACTTCAAATTTAGAACACGTTGACCTGCGCCCGCGCAGCCACACGCATTGTTCACAGATAAACATCTTGTTCGTCAATCACTACCACGACCTACCCTCATAAAAGGACTAAAGATATGCACACGAAAATAATCTCTATTCTTATTTTGGTAAAGATAAAATTCGGATACATGGGATAATTAATTTATGGCTAATAATGGGAAAATAGACCATTATGTGGCGAAGTGTTTAAGGGTTTAACATAATTTTTGAATTGTTGGGCGTTGTCTGCCGGTGTAATAGATAGTAATTTTCTTTTAACAGTACCTGCTTATTCCAATAGGACTTTAAAAAGAACAACGATTGTCAAAAGATAAGAACGACACAAAAAAAAATTGAAGTTAACTAGTCACGGTATTCAAAGGCCAATTTTTCGAGTAATGCATCAACTCGTCCTACACGGCCCATTTAGGACGACTTGCAGAAAATCAAAATAAATAATATTTTCATTCTGCAACTCGTCCCACGTAACTATCAAAATGAGAAAGCTACAATCAGTAGCAAAAGTCTTAGAGAGGAATTAAAAAAAACACAACATTGTCACATATAAACAGAAAATATTAAATCATCACAAACACCAATTACATACGAGGTAATAATGAAACATTCATACATGTAGGTTTAATAATAATAAACCTAAAATTTCCTGTCATCATTTACTTCAAAAGTAACCGCCATAACCATTGTTTACTTACAATACAGGGAAACATCATTGGTAAATAAAACGATTTTATTGTAAGTATCTTCATTTATTTATTTAATACTTTAAGCACACAAATGTACAGAGGCGGACTTAATACCTCATTCTTTTTATAGGTCTGTCCTAGTTCAAAGACCATTGTTTACTTACCTGATAATAACCAAAAGTCAAACATGTCTACCATTCGTATTTAATAACACTTAAACTTGTGCATTTGCTTGTACAATTATACAATAAACTGTTGTTCTAGAAATATATTTTAGTAGGTACTTTATAATATTAAATAATCTAAGAACAAAACGAAACAAAAATTATTATATCTTGTCTTACTAACTGAACCAAACGTTGATAAAGTTCCAACAAAATATAACGTGGGACGAGTTGCAGAATGACAATATTATTTATTTTGATTTTCTACAAGTCGTCCTAAATGGGCCTTAGGTATGTAGGACGAGTTGATGAATTACATTTTTTTTCTAATTCCAATAAGTTTAAATTCGATTTGCCATTAATTTTCCAAAAAAATAAACAATTAAATATTAATGTTCAAATGTTCTCGTGCAATGTTGGATTGACTGACCTGACTGTTGCTTGAGTTTAGATTCTAGATTAGACTATATTAATAATAATTGAAATGAAAACATGCATGTCTGTAGCTATAAATATACCGACTCAATTGAATGATGACCACGCAAACGACAGAGCACACAATTGCCATGCCAAAAGCAGCACAGACACAAGACCTTGAAAGAACAACATCGTCGTTTAAAAGTAGAACATTGTTAACGACCACACAAATTAAGTAAGGACAAGAAGCGCTAACGAATGGTCAAAACAAATCGTCAGAAGATTGGGATCCTAAACCGGAAAGATCGACTCCATTACCGGAGTACAAAGAAGTTTTTGCCTTTGGCAAAATTGATACAACGTTCAAATATGGGATCCCATGGGAAGAATAAGAAAGAAATTAGCCGCAAAATAAAGTTTGTAAAGGAATAAAGGCTGATTTATATAGAGCAAGCCGACTGAGACTGAGAAGATGTGACTAATAAATCTCAATCAAGATCAGAGATACGATATGATTGGTCGGTCGTCTGTCGGCGAGAGATGCCGATGATAGCTTACATAACTAGATTTGCGGTGGTAATGAACCTGTCCTTTTATTTTAGAATTAGCCCTTTTAAGAAGATTTGAAAGTGTTTTGTAATGGGTCGGCCATACTAGTAGCTGAACTTAACTTTATATTGCTAGATCTAAAAAGGTGTATGTTTAGTACTTTAGAAGCAAGATTGTAGTTATGTTATGTTGCAAATCAAGTGAGTACGTCAGTAGAATGAATTTTATATATTGATCGGTATGAAGTTTATTCACAGACATACTCAAAATATGTATCATACTATCGGTTGTCCTACTGGAAACATTTACTTCTTCTTTGCGTGTCGATTGGAAGCGAATTTTGTCAGACCAGAATGTGTCCACATGGACAGCTATAATAAAATTTCCTTTAAGTAGATCTATGGAAAGACTGTGCCCAGCAGTGGGTGACATCGGGATCGGGTTATTGAGCTGTGGATGATGATGAAGTCTATGATTCCCGCAATGCGGGTGACGATGCTAATATCAACCCATAAATCACTTGATTCTTTTTTGCGGTGTGCTATGAAATTAATGATATAAATAAATAGACTCTGTCAGAAGCTAGTTAGCTTGTCAACTGAGACAAATTGGACATTGACGAGAGTTCGTCGGTGACGAGTGAGCAATCTATCATTATTAATCCTATTTACTTGCGGACCAGCTTCAATATGTCACCGGCAGTTTGATGTTCCTGGTTCAAGTGACAGCAGTTACTTATCATCAGAATTGATGATAAGAAATTTTGAACTTAATTTTTTTTTATTTTGAACTTTTTGATTCATGATCATAAAGTTGTTACCCGTCTTTCGAATAGTCACTTTTATTTAAAGACGACGATAAAGTATAAACGACAAACTTTAGTAAGTTAGTGAGACCAATGAGTATGCAGATTTTCCAAAAGAACCCCGAACGAAATATAAATGAATATGTTAGTATTGGGTACTAAAAGTATTTCTCACATATTTCTTCTATTAATAGTTCTGATAGAAAAAAGTTTAATAAATAATGCACAGCATAATATATCAGGCTTGTTTATAATTATTTGAAGCCATTAAGAAAATCGGCGTAAATACCAGTGCTATCGTAAACGAGCCTTTAGTATTAGAAGCATATCCTATCACACGGCTGCAATCTCGGCAGCCTAGTCGGCGATCTAGATCTTTTTTGTAGCGATCCCTCCCTTTGTCGTTATCGGTAGAGACTAGGGATTTGTTCCAGTCTTTTGTTATTTTTGAAATAAACTGCATTATCTGTCCATATACATATATTTATTTTACTACTTCTTAGGTTATTCCTTGCTTGATTATAACTATAAGTTTCATTCTCCTCTGCAATCTATATCATCGCTTGTTGCCCTCTTAACATGAACTCTTGTTTAGTTATAGGCTTAGAATTTTGCTAACAATATTAATCCGATTCTGTCCCACTATAGGCCAAAGGTTTCTCCCAAATTGACCAGATATTATTTTCCTGGACAAATTCTCGAAACCTCTCTTTATTTTGATTATCAAAGAGTCCTTCCGGACCTTTGAATATGCATTTTTTTTCTACAAATGACACTACCTCTCAATCTGAAGATCTGTTACTATCTCCTAGATCAACATCAAACAAATCAGACACAAACAGGAGACTATCACCTCACACATCGATGCCTACATAATAACGTACACAGACATCTAATTACAATAATTCCTTTAGTCGAGACCTCTTGGGAGTTTAATCCGTGAAACACCGCCCGTCATTGTCCGTTGTAAGTGTTTCACGCTAAACTATCTGATATAATCGTGATTCAATTTGCATACAGTTAGTTCTGTCTTGGAGATAATATGAGCGAGACAGTTAAATACATGCTTAAACACTGCTTTTATAGGTAACTGGGTTTGTCCTGCGGCTTTACTTGTTGTATCGTTTAATACAATGTCTGCAAGACGCCCTCTATGATCGCGTAATGAAACTTTAATTTTATTTCTGGTTTCTCTATTAAGAATTGTGATGATAATACATTTTTGGTTCTAATTAATTCACTTAGTGATAAATTCGGATTATGTTTTTTTGTGGTTTTTTCATTTGGTTTCACACAATCTTGATTAATTGTTTCTTAGTAATCTTATATCATACATGTGGGCTGAGCCCATCATTTTGGCAATCAGAATGTTAATTTCGGTAATTTTGACTATTTTATTCAGAGTATGTTGCCGTATTAGACGATATTCATTATTTATTTTTATTCTTATATCAAATATTAAAAAATATATGATTAAAATGCCGTCCACATATGGTTATCGAATTGAATTAGATACAGATTTAATTTTATCGTTTATCGTAATGAAATTCTAAATATTTTTTTATATTTTGTTACAGGTAAGCTGAGTTATGAACAGTACAAACAGACATACGTAATTCCAGTGTTATTTATTGTCAGTACCAAGAGTGCAAGTAAGTGCAAGAATGTAATTTTACATTCAGAAAATAATATATAGGAATACTTAGGTTGGTCTAAGCATTTATACGAGGAAAGGTTAATCCAACTGTTAGTTCAGCACACGAGTTGATGATAAATAATATATTGCAAATTGTGCACTAATATTTAGTAAAGTTTTAAAAGAGGTGACAAGAACAAAACTTGACTGAAACTTTCTATCGTTTTATAAAATTAATAAAATCATACATCAAACATCTTCGTGAGCTGGCTGACCAAAACCAGACGTATCCTCCGACAGCACAGCATGATTTTCTCCTTGTTTACGTCTTTTTAGTTCGCTTTTCAAGCAGTCGGGTTTTTTGAGTTTTTTAATTAACTTTTTTTATTTATAACTTTTTAGTTTTTTTTTTTTTCGAATCAGGTACATTTAAACATATAAGTGTTATATATTTTTGAAATCACCTCTTAGAATCCTTTATTTTGATACCCCACACGACAGGTTTGGGAGAAAAAAAAGAATTGGGCCCCCACAAAATGGCGCCCAAGAACCGCTATTTTCCTATTTGCCAATTTTTATGTAGCCAGTGACACTCGCGGGGTTAAGACGAATCGATTGACGTAAGAACCATCAAAATCGGTCCACGCGTTTGGTCTCTAGAACGCCACATAGGAACAAACATACATACATAAATACATACTTACATAGATACATACATACATACATAAACTGATAAATACATTACGCTCCTTCGGCAGTCGGGCAAAAAGAAGGTGAACCCAAATATTGGTTCAACACAGGAGTTGATTCATTAAAAATTGATAGGATTGAATATCTCCAGTTCTCTGCTTTTTCATCTTTGCTCAACCTTCCGATTTTAAAACTGTTCCAACAGCAAATTGTTCAACTTATCCTGATCTAATAGTAGAACATCGATACACATTGCATAGACATCGTCTCAGATATAATCGCCTATTACTTCTCTACAAGTCAACATCTCCACAAGTTCTCATAGACGATATCGTACAAAACGACCAAAAACTAGGGCTTGACAATACGCCCGAACAAATGATGTATTGCTCGATAGCATCGATATTTGTGGCATAAATCACTGTGCGCCTATAGTGATGCAGGTCTCCTATCAGTCTTATCATGGTTTGACTGTTTATAATTTATTTTAAGGCGTCAATAGGACAAAGGACCAACGATTTTGAGTGTAGTGTTGTTAGGAGAATGAATGTGGATGTCTATAACAGTAGGGGAAGACTTAAGAAAGTGTCGTTAGATCCTGTGAAAGATGACATGATTATCTGCGCTCATCTATATCTATATGTATAAAAATCAATCCCTATTTCCCTTGGTCACGGCATCACGCGTGAACGGCTGGACCGATTTCGCTTATTCTTTTTTACCCGACTGCCGAAGGAAGGTAATGTGTTTATCAGTCTATGTATGTTTGTTCCTATGTGGTGTTCTAGAGACCAAACGCGTGGGCCGATTTTGATGGTTCTTACGTCAATCGATTCGTTGGAAAATAGGAAAATAGCGGTTCTTGGGTGCCATGTTGTGGGGGACCAATTTTTTTTGTTATGTTTGTTACTGTTAGGAGAAGGACAATATGAAAAAAAAAAATTGAGAAATTTTTTTTTTGGTACTTTACCGACATAGGTAGGGTAGGTATGTAGGTAGGGTAGGGTAGAGTAGGTAGGGTAGGGTAGGTAGGGTAGGGTAGGTAGGGTAGAGTAGGTAGGGTAGGTAGGATAGGGTAGGTAGGGTAGGGTAGGCTAGGTAGGGTAGATGAATGTTTGGTGTTTTTATGGTAAAACAAAGTTTGCCGGGTCAGCTAGTGACTAATATAAGAAGAGAAGTATGGAAGAAGAAGAATATAAAGTGCACAGTCTTCAAATAAATTGAGATAAAGCCAAGACAATGATGATGATGTTAGGAGAAATGCGTATCAGGTTAGTGATAAACTACGTCTACTAAAGTTTAAACTACGTTCGATATACAAGTTTAGTAAAACATAGATATAATATAATATGAAAAAAGTGTTGTCAAAGCGCTTATAAAGGTAACCGTTAACAAAAATGTTTTCATTGTTATCATTGGAGGCTCCTCTCTATTATGCAAAAAAATGTTGGTGATAATGAAATAGTAGTTTTGCAATGGTCACATAATAGGGGTTATTAAAACACGAGCGTAGGTTTATCACATGAGGCGAAGCCGAATGTGATAATAATATTACGTGAGTGTTTTAATACCTAATTATAAGCCATTGCATACACTACTTTATCTTAACTCATACAGATGCAATAAAACAAAAGTGGAAAGGGAGAAAATATTTGGTATGGCGGGCAATTTAGATTCTCATTGCGCAGCGCGCGCATCCACAGACAATGAAACTTCTTTACTACAGCCCATACGCGCCAGAAAATTAAAAAGAAAAAGTGTGCTATAAAAATTTAAAAGGTATTTTATGATGCAGTTGTTTAAAAATCGAAGGAAAATGTTGCACTGTAATGGTTTTTTATTTTTTATTTTACCTGTCCACGAATATAAAGTACGTGTTTATACAATATTTTTTGAATTCATATTTGGAACATTACGTTGTGAGTGTAGATAAAGGAATTTATTCATTCCCATTACGTTATATTTCTGGGAATATCATCCTATTCACTACTTAAACCCTGATCCTCCCCAGTCAATCTCCATAACTGTTATATAACAAGGCCTAATGCGATTGCCACGGTTCTCCAAACAAGCCGACACGCAGAGCTATCAACGTGTCGCTTCTATATTAATTATTTAGCTCCATTTTCACGGTAGATCCTTCTAACGGGATGAACAGGAACAAACGGTATCGGGTATTATTACGGAATTGCGAACGCAGATGAATTAACAACAAATTATGAAATGAATTTATAAATAAAATGACATGCTCGAGTCAAATTCGTCGCTTAAAACTTAAGAAATTATCTTTTTAGGGTACCGTATCCAAAGGGTAAAAACAGAACCCTATTACTAAGACTTCACGGTCCGTCTGGCTGTCTGTCACCAGGCTGTATCTCATGAACCGTGATTGCTAGACAGTTGAAATTTTCACAGATGATGTATTTCTGTCGTCGCTACAACTTTTATAAATATTTAAGTGGGGCTCACATACAACAAAAGTGAAATTTTTGCCATTTTTGTGATAATGGTACGATAATGCTTCGTGCGCGAGTCCGACTCGCACTTCGCCGGTTTTTTTTTCAGAAGCCATCTCTATTTCACACTACAGGGCAAATGCCTCCTTCTATACTCTCCATCCACTTCAGAGTATTGAAGTGGATTTAGTGTATAGTAGGAGGCTGTTCAAGGCTACTAAGGACTAGCCCTAATCCAATGAGCCCATCAACTCATCTCGCCATCTTCATCTGAGCCGCGATAAATTATTGTAATCTAATAAATTTTGACCTTGTGCTCATAAAATTTCTATATCAAAAGCATAAAAATGATCCTTTGCAAAAAAAAAGACAGTACTTACAGAAGCGTTTTAAAACATTACCTAGACTAACAAACTTATCATACTAAACATTAATAAAGAATGCCACACACAACACGACATAAGACAGCCTCATCCGATCTTGAACTTGGCCAAGTGATCGAATTAAATCATCCCGAAGAACCGGTCTTCCTCCGAATGCCCTGATTTTGCCGACTTATGTGCACGCTACGCCAGATTTATTGGCCGGAGACGGGAATTTAGACCCTGAACTGATACAAGAGTAGTAGTTTTAATAGAAGACGGCTGGTTAATGGTCAAGCTTAGTGTTTCGACATGAATGGTGGTTGATTAAAATGTCTTGCGTGCATTTTAAATGCTTCAATTAAATTTTCTTGTTGGAAGCTTCCACTACTGAATATAAGCAGGTTTTGCGATGTATTCTACCATCAATGTTTTCATAAAAAGAAAGGAAAGAAAGGATATTGTTTGAGTATATGATTGGTGATCGTAACATTAACAAAATATATTTTTATTTTTATAATGACTACTGATACTTTGTTTCCATATATTATGTATTCGTAACTAAATTAATAAATAGTCTAAACTCGTCTAAAATTAACTTGTTATAATTTATGTTTTCAACTAATACACACATTGAATAAATCAGCCCACACTTTTCCTCAAGCATTGATTAACAGGGGTATAAATAAAGAGATGACATAAAACAATTTTACACAGAAATAAAATATACTTTTCCTCCTTTGCTTTCATTATCAACACGCTAACACGACCGACATACATCCGAAATATATCTGTTATGTCCTAAAATCCTATTTAATAAAAAGACTATTAAAATTGCTTTCAGGGGCCATCCATCAATCAGTTTAGACGTTTATTAGCAAAAAGGTCCTCTGTTCACACAAAATATTTTCTAAATTATCTTCTGTTCTGACTCGAACCAATTGTGTTACGTTGTTCTGTTGTTGCTTTTTCTAGAGCTTCTATTGTTTCTGAATTGCTGAACGTAGATCTATACAGCTGTGCATAACTGACACTGGTGACGGAAAACATCGTGTGTAAACCTCGCCTAAGGGCTTGTCCCCATCACCACGGCACGACGTCGTCGTCCACGTGGAACAGTACGGCAACTTCACCGCGGAACGACGTGTCGTACGTCGTCGAAAGCTGAACGTGGCGATGCGCTCGCTCAGTTGATGTTAAATGTCTTGTTAAGTTGTGCAAAAAAGATGTCAGAAATGTTGTAACTATCAAAAACTAGAAAAATCGAAACGAAACGTTTTTCGTTCTGTTAGAAATGCTGAAAAATGTACCGGAATTTTTCAAGGCAACGTGTTACGTTGCGGCATCGTGGTGTTTATTTTTACGACACGGTAACGTAAACTTGCAAGACCAGCCAACGTGTCGCGCAGCGACATCGCACCGTACCATGTTGACGACGTCGTGACGTGGTGATGGGTACAAGCCCTAAGTTTGAAATCCCAGATCCTCCTTGAGCAAGTGTGGTGATCAATGCTCCTGGCTTCTATTTATGAGAGGCCTTGGCTCTGCAGTCAGACAAAAATAAACTGGTATTATTATAATGTTACAAATTATTTTAAGGGAAGCTACCCGTATCTTATCTTATCTTATGGAGGGGCCGAGAAATATCTCGGACACTTCGACCCATTGCGATCTATTGTGGTCCCTTAGATAACTTACTCCTCCCCAATCTCGTTGAAAACTGTTTTCATGAGTTTTACAACGAGACTAGGAGATATGAGCCTAAAGTCTTCTGGTTTTGGATAACCAACCCCTAGGAGACCCATTCGCTTACCAGCCAGTGCATCGCATGTGCACAGAAGGTGCTCCATGCTTTCCGTATGTTCCCCACACAACCTGCACACGGGAGTCGCGGTTAAACCCATCTTCATGAGCATGTCGTTGGTTCCAAAGTGCCCAGTAAAGGCACCAAGCAGGTAGCGGATTTGCCCCCTGCTCATGTTCCAAATGCATTCCCGGGCTTTGAACGTAGAGCCTAGGAATTATAACAAAAATTATGAGCTACCCGTATCTTTCGAGGTTAATTATGAAGAGATTGAAGTTGTGCGCAATTGCGCATGCACGAGGTACAAAATAATAATTAAAAAACTTAACGCAAAAGAAGCCACGATTAAAATATTACTTTGCGATTAATACATTAAAGGCACCGATTATAAAATAATTACAAACCGACAGGTAACGTTCCCCAAGCAATCGAAAGTGATATTTTTTCCTACGTTACTATCAGCGCACCCATATACATTTGTGTCGTATTAAATCCTGCGCATGCGCCCGTCGAGAGTGAAACAATGGCGGAGGTACCGCGACGCTCGGTCACGCTCCCATCTGTCATGTCTTCTACAACGGACCCCCGTGTGAGATCATTTTAATATAGTTTTGTATCTATTTCAAGAGTGAGATTCACCTGTTGTTATGAGATCGAGAAAGGAATTTGCATATTAGCGTTTTGCGGTTGAAAGGACCAATTAGTAGAATAGTCAGAATAGTGAAGCTTTAATCACATGGTTATTAATAGCTGTATATACAATAAAAAGTACGCCTATTTTTCAAACAATTGAAAGGATATAATTAGGCTTTCTATAAAATCAACATCCTATTTAAGTTTAATATTTATCACAGGAAAAACGTTAAGAGCTTCTCGGATTGTGCGCATTATTATAGACTTTCTTTACAATCTTAATTTGGTATAATACTAACACTAACATCCATCAACAAACGCCAAAACAACAAACAGACAGCCACAATAGACATGAATAAGACAACAACTGTCAGTTGCAACACCCAAAAACTCATCGAAGAATATCAAGTGACGTCCAAAGGTGACATTTACTGCGTCTCGAAGCGAACACAATAAAAAGCATACCTTTTTAATAACAAGGAGGACCATTGTACCACTGTCGTCACAAATCATGCCCGAAACGACGTTAAGATCATTTGTAAATTGGCAGTCGAGCTGTGTGAACTAATAAATGATGTCAAAAATGTTCTTTGGGAGTTCATAATTGAATTTCGGAACTTGACCATTAAACTTTTGAAGAAGGCAATTCTTGTAAAAGCCAATCTGTTATACTGGAAAAAACAGTTGCAGCTGAATAATTATTTCGATCACAAATAATTAGCCCGTATGTGGTATCAATGATGAATTGATATCGTAAGACAATCACAATCTCATTGCTTTGAAAATAAAGTCTATATCTTGTAAAAAACTAGCCTCTGTTAGAAATCAAAAGGCTAGATGACAAAGTTGGATAAAACATTGTTTTAAAAATTAAGAAAAACTTATTTCTACTAATTGTTGTGGGAAAATGTCAAGCAGACGATAAACTGAATTCATTCTCGGTGGAACACGAAATTTGACAGGTTGCATCGCGCCAAATTCGGCAGATGCGGCCGCGCATGGGAACACACTGTCGCCCTCAATCATTAGCCCGTGACAGACGGGCGTTTTTGATCGATCGCCATCGTCTGTGACAGCGAGACAAAACCCATGTTTTGCCGTGTGTTACATGAACAGTTCTTGCTCTAAGGACCCCGATGATCTTGTTGCTGCTGTTGGCTTTGTATTACCCCGTTTGATGAGGGATTCTCTGTTTATGACATTTTGTGGCGAATCAATAGTAGTTGATTCGATCAATCATATAGAAAATCAAATTTTGAAGGGATCTTGTTTCAAAATTCTGGTTGTATGAGGTTTATGTTGTTAGGTCAATAAAACAGATTTATTCATATCGATAAAATGAATACAAAATGTGTTAAGAGCCCTCCAAACAAATGAAATGTCGTAATATTTAAACAAATAAAAAAAAATGAGACACGTACACCAGTCAATTCAGGTTGTGTGGGCGAAAAGAATTCACTTAATAAATATCAAATAGCTTTCACTGGTAGAATGGGAGTATGCAAATGGACCGGTTAAGGTATCTATTAAGAAACTAAGTACACGTCTGAACTGATGTTGACTTCAAAGGAATCCATTTTTTACTTGTCGAAAAGTCTGTTACAGTTAGGCCGATAAAGAGTTACCAAACATGTCCGAACGTATTTACAATTATTCGAGCTGTATCAAAATGTGTGTACCGAAGGCCTCGCCTCCCTAGATCAGATAATCGTTCCATATTCTCTAAGCACAATGGCGTATCGTTGGAATGTCACAACATGTCGAACCAAGATCATTTTGTGTCCGGTCAAAACACGGACGCTCCCGAATTAGACAACAATTTATGTATCAGATGCTATAAAGCCATAAAACAATTTTACAATGCGGTGTACTACAAAAGGCGACAAATCCCACGTATGTTGATCGCACGATCATGCTATTATGACCCTCCTTGAACTGAGTTTGGGGATTGAATGCTCATCATTGTTGCAATTTGGAGTGGAACATTACAATGACTTAGGGACGATTGGCTTGAGAATCAATTTGAAGGCTGAGACGAAAAACAAATCTTAGTTCAGAATGTTTGAAGATATACGACGCACGACTGTGATTTGACTGTCAACTGGTTCAACAAACAATGTTGCATGTTTTTCAACCAAATACATTGATTTAATGTAAACAATTTTAATATAGACATATAAAAGCTAAGTTTTACTAAGGGTCATCATAATGATGATTACAAACAAATTCTACTGTAATCAACTAATACTTAAATAGAAAGCAAGCAGAAGACAATATAATAGTTGATGATATTTCTAATGTTCACAGCATAAAATAAACGCGTTGTTGCTATTTAGGCTACTGGGTGTTGACTGTGTTAAAATTGGCTCAGAAACCAGGCTCGGGAGAAACAACAAAAAATATCTAGCTTCGGTCCACTGCGCTAGTACTTAAATATAGGTACAGAACGAGATACCGTTAGACGTGAGCGCATTATAGTTGGCGATTTGTGAAATTATTTTTTTAAATCAGTCGTATATAATCTATGAAGAATATATGAACGAGCTAGATCAACGAGTGAGAGTTCACAACGTGTTTTTTCGGCATACTAATAACTGCTTATTTGCAACTGCACATATTTTCGTCTATGAAGTAGAATTTTCTGTCTATTGGTAGCTAAATCACATATCGTCAGAATGCCATTTAATGTCCCGGCTATATATCTTCTACCACTCTACTCAGGCCTCATACGACTCAGTTACATCGGAACCGTATCGCAAACTCTAAAGAACCGACTTGCCGAAATGAATTAGCAAATCGACGTCGACATTCCCGATGCGTCCCGTCTCACGACTAAAAAGAGCGGCGACAATGTCTAATTTATTTATGAGAATCGGTAGCTCCTCACAATGGAACTTAGAAAAGATCTTCAAATGGCCAAACAAAGATAGCGTCAATCCTTTGAAGGGAGAATGGTTTTAATTAATAAAGGGTGCGTAGACAATAAGATGTTGAACGCCCTGAAAATTGGCTGGATGAATTATTGATAGCAGAGGAGGAAGAGTATATTGTTATGAATGCTGATGATCCTTTAAGCCCTCTGATCTTGTTCAGAGATAAACCAACGTTTGTATATCTAGAGGGAAAGTTAGTGATTCATGAAGATCATAGAGTTAATTATAAAGACAGTGTACAGAATTAGTTTTGGCTCGTTTGATAGTTTACGAGTTACGAGGTAAAGGTAATGAAACCATAGTCGTAACATTTAATGAACAGATGGAAAGTTGGTGTCCACTCTCCTGATTAGATCTTGATTATGATCTTCATGGCTTTTCTAATTAACCATGCGAAGTGACAGTGTAGACTGTTAAGGCAGACATCACTATAATAATTGCTGATGTATTAACTGCGCACCAAGTTTTATACCATTTTTATTAACTTTTGGCCCTTGTGTTGGTATATACGGTTACCATAATATCTTAAATGAGAAGTTTGTGTACCTTCTTATTTCTCAAAACATAAATATGTTTATGACTGGAATACGGATATAAAGATGCACTTCTTTGTAATTATTTTCATGTGCGACACGTGTCATAAATTGTTGTTTGTCTGAGTTCCAACTTAATCTCAGCTTATTAAAAAGTCAATGAGACGACTCCGGAGACGGCTCATTACATCATCTCCCCTGTTTTCCTGTCAAAATTATTAATCTACACGATTTCTCTCATCGTAAGCTTTTGTCTGGAGAGTGTCATATTTATTTCCCACAATGACGCAACTAGACCACATACTTGAACAACCACAGCATGTTAACACATTCTCGATACCACAGCGTCGTGTATACGTGATAATTCATTAGCCGATACACACGTCATTCTTATGATTACTAATGCCGATGTAATTCTACCAACGTTTGTATTCGCTACATCATTAGCAATCGACACTTCATTTCCGAACTTACGTCCTAGAATTAAAGCTGCTATAACATTTTAATTAGCTGAAAATACATCTATGTACGGACCAGATAAAATAATTAGATCGTCAGAAACCACATGTGCGTTACTTCAGGTCTGCATTGTATCTTATTAGACGTCAACGCATCGTTCTCTAACTAATGTATTTTCGCAAATGATCCTCCCACTCATTTGGTTATGTTAATTGATTTAATTGGAGCCCATAACTTAGCTTTTGAAATGGATTTGAATAATCGGTCATTAAAATTGCATGAGCATGATATTTACTACATCTGTCTTCTTATAAGTGGATGGAGATTTAAGTAGATCTGTTGAATCGCTTAGGGGCTCGTTCGTATTGCATTGAATGTTTCCTATACCGCTTTCGGTCACAGTAATTGGATTTATGGACTTAAGTATTTAAATTCTCGAATTCTGAACAGAATTGGAGCACTTCCCTTGTTATATTCTCAACGCTAACAACAAGTCTAGTAGTAGGTAGTGTTTTTAATCCTAACTGCTTATCAAAATTCAAGATTATGTTATACTCGGTCCTTTTAGCAAAATCATTGTTATTAAGCATCTTAATTGGAGACATAATAACATCGAGATCTACCTCTACAAATATAAGCATTCGTCGGCTAAACATAGCCTTTGCTAATATTTGGGATTCAGCAAAAAATAAAGACAAGACGAAATTAAATCGCGTGGATGAATTTAATGGTAGAACAGAGATATTATGTTAATTCAGCCATTAAGTGAATGGGCTTCTACAGAAATTACCGGTGGTCTTACTATATCATTATCGTGTTTTTTGTGAGCCACTTCATTATCCGTTGTTTGTTCAGTGCGGCTTTTTAACATAATCATTGCGGCGACGATGTGTTCAAACTTGTATTTTAGTTCATTTGATGGCTTTATCAGTGAAAATTGATAGTTACAGAGATTTTTTGCTGCCCCTCGTAAAGCCATCTCATTGTTTAAATTGCCATAATTTTCGACAATCGACGTGATTGCCACTGCCACCCAGTTTTCTATTATTATAGTTGTGTAAGCTATTAGCTACCGTTTAAGAATCACAAAAAATGTTTATTTCATCATTACGTCTGTAGACCGTTTATAAGGATTATATATAGACATGACAAATCAATTTGAAGTCATTATTCGCCGAGCCTTTGAAAGCTTCTAAGAAATCTAAGCCTAATAAAAAGCTATTGTTCTAATCGCAAATGGCTATCAATGTCCATATGTGTAATAAAAGTTTTTGCGTGTATGTCAATAGCTGTTGAACCATATCGATGATATGAGATGTTGGAATCGATAACAAAAAAAAATATAATGAGCAAATTCGTTTGATGTTTCGCTCGAGGCTGTACAGCGTTTGTTAATGAGAGCTCAGGAAATAACTTACAAACTGACAATACACGTACGATTTCGAAGGTCGTATATTTATAATCAATTTGTTCCAATAAATTCTTTTTGGGTGGCATTTGTAGCAGTTTGATTTGTGAAGCCATTTGTTTAAAATTATCATCACCGAAGTTGTTACAGCCATCAATATTTTTAATTCCTTTGATTATATTGATTTTAAATTTACGGATGTTAAAACTGATGTTGATAAAGGTTTTATTTATTGAAGATATTGCGTTATGCGGTATTGGTGTATTATTGTTGATGTTATTTTAATATGAAGTTTTACTTTCAACATCATGTAAAGCTATTTTATCGACAGTTAGTGTCGTTGCTGGCTCAATTTGTTTTAGCATGCAAATAATACTTAAGTAATCTTACTCAATCATAAAACTCATCATTTATTACGATCTCATGACGCCATCATTACAATAGCCATCAAATAAATATAATTGACGAGTTCATTGCTCTCGTGCTTCTAATTTGCATTGGCGCTGTTAAGTAACAGCGTAGTAATATATGAACAGATTGAAATTTACAGCATGCCAAATTTTTATTGGTCTCCTTTGAAGGCCGATTCAATGTTTGTATAGTATGACGTGGTATATCGTAAAAGGTTACTGGGTATTACACTTGACCCGATTTGAATTGAGAATTGGTTTGTTATTTTATCATCATCGTTTGAAGATGGCATCCGTTTGATGACTAACTTTGTAGTGAATGGGCTTCACCATGCTTGGCAAGGTCATTTGGTGATTGCATCATAACCACCATCTTCATGCAGTACCTAAATATTGATTCTGAAAACCATCCCTCAGATATGAATAAAGAAACTTCCTAAACTATGATATTTGT
Source organism: Anorthoa munda (assembly GCA_945859665.1). Lineage (NCBI taxonomy): Eukaryota > Metazoa > Arthropoda > Insecta > Lepidoptera > Noctuidae > Anorthoa > Anorthoa munda. The sequence continues at coordinate 19,934,105 of OX243916.1, read as the reverse complement.
CTCAGCTCCCTTGCATCCAAGTTTGACTGGCGATACAATATCGTCTGCTTATCTCGCCGACGAATGAGACAAAATCAATATAAAACTTATTTAGTGCTTTCTTATTGGCTTTCAGTGAGAAGTTATAGTGCAACTACGTAATAATTTTCTTGTTTCTTAAGAAGGAAAACTTTGGCTAACTTTACGCATATTATGACTATCACTTCATTCGTATGCTGACCATAAAAAAGTTAGTAATCTATGATTGTAGGTTGAAGTATGACTAACAACTTCATCGAAAAGAATAGTCTTTACTACCTTTTTTTTTCGTTTCGTTTGTCACTTGAGTGAATTCATGTAGTGTCAAAGTTATGATTCATAGATGATCATCGTGATCATTGATTTTATGAGCTGGAATAATAAACTGAATATATCCAGCCGAATCAAGTTCAGTATCGAATTATTTGTCAATTGTACCAAAGTTTGTTCTTCAAATTGTGATAAGTACGGATTTTATCGTCACATATAGGTTGCTATTATAATATAAATCTTATTGTTATTCTTCATTTTATATTTAAAATTTGCCAAAATTTGTTAATTAGCTTAACATTTAATATTCTGCAAATAATTTATTCTTAGAATCTTCATTGTATAGCTCCGAGCAAACGGCCCGATTCCTTGAAATGATCAGAGAAAAAACATTGGAAGACCGTGAAATTAAAATCAGGTGTGCGAAAGAGACGGTAGTACTACATCCTATTGCCATCCCTTTTATAATTAAGGAAGTAAAAACAGTAGTGCGTAAAAGATAACATGAATAAACGTATGATTTGCAATCAGGGATGATTGCAGTGTTAAACATGATTGTAAAACAAAATAATTGGGACTGATTGTTTTATTTTGGCGGCCTCATTATTCTTTGCCGAGACTTTTATGAGGACACTGATATCTTGGCTGCTATATACCGGCTTGTACCTAATCATTATGTTATTTCTGGAACGATAGTAGAGACATAAAATGAATTAGCTACATTTGAAAAATCATGTGATTCTTTATGGACTTATTGTGGTTGATTGAAAGTCCAGGTCGGTGACATTATGTTCTACTAAAGAAGCACTTGTTCTAACGTCCAATATACGTGTAATATTTTATTTTCTACTCCAGTAAAACAATAATAATGATAATTCTCCGTCAAGTCATTATATTCTACTAAAGAAGCATAATGTATGGCACTTGTTCTAACGTCCACATCACTTCGGTCTTCAAATCGTATCTGTCAACTCCCACCTCATTCCGCTTACGCCAGAAGCAATATTTTATTTTCTACTCCACTAAAACAATACGATAATTCTCCGTCAAGTCATTATGTTCTACTGAAGAAGCATAATGTATGGCACTTGTTCTAACGTCAACATCACTTCGGTCTTTAAATCGTATCTATCAACTCCTATACCTCATTCCGCTTACGCCAGAAGCAATATTTTATTTTCAACTCCAGTAAAACAATACTATAATTCTCCGCCATGTCATTATGTTCTACTAAAGAAGCATATTGTATGGCACTTGTTCTAACGTCCACATAACTTCGGTCTTTAAATCGTATCTGTCAACTCCTACCTCATTCCGCTTACGCCAGAAGCAATATTTTATTTTCTACTCCACTAAAACAATACGATAATTCTCCGTCAAGTCATTATGTTCTACTGAAGAAGCATAATGTATGGCACTTGTTCTAACGTCCACATCACTACGGTCTTTAAATCGTATCTGTCAACTCCTACCTTATTCCGCTTACGCCAGAAGCAATATTTTATTTTCTACTCCACTAAAACAATACGATAATTATCCGTCAAGTCATCCGCTTCCTCTAAACTAATTTATTCCTTTAGAAATTGTGGAGAAACCTTGCTCCGTCTTTGTTGTATCCAATCAATTCGTTTGCTAATTAGTTGGCCACGCGAACTGATAATCAAGGCTTTCGCGGTACCCTCTAAATCATCATACTCTGACGTCTGGTTTGTGGGCGGGAGACCACACAGCTTTTGAAATGGACCAATATTACGGCCGCTATCTTAATTAGTATTATCTAGTAGTAACGTGTTTAGCCTGTAATTTGTGTCGGAGGAACAAAAGTTATCATGAAATCTTTTGCGTATATACCTATGATTAGTTTAGGTGTGAGTTAGGTGTGTTGTGTAAAAAATGAGTTAAAAACTAGAGCAAGGAACTGCTGACCTTGTGCAGTATGGGAATCCTAAATGCTGTCTAAAGTCTGTTTTTAGGGTACCGCACCCAAAGGGTAAAAACGGGACCCTATTACTAAGACTCCGCGGTCCGTCTGTCTGTCTGTCTGTCCGTCTGTCACCAGGCAGTATCTCATGATCCGTGACAGCTAGACTGTTGAAGTTTTCACAGATGATGTATTTCTGTTGGCGCTAATAAACAAATACTAAAAACAAAATAAAATAAATATTTAAGTGGGCTCCCATACAACAAACGTGATTTTTTGCCGTTTTTTGCGATAATGGTACGGAACCATTCGGGCGCGATTCCGACTCGCACTTGGCCAGTTTTTTTATTTCTGAGACAAAATTGGCACATGCACATGTTAAATTACTTCTTTTAGGGCTTAATAAGCCTCCTGAGGTATGTTATATAATATAATCCTTTTAGACCTATTACAGTATTTGAGACTACAAAAGGAGGCCTAATAGGGCCTAAAAGATGTAATTTGACATTTGCATGTTAGTTTTGTCTCAAAGATAAAAAATAAACTTTTTACAAAAACATACTACCGATTTCCAAATATAAAAACTACAAAGCGAAACATAACTTTCTTTGTGGAAGTATTTTATTGAAAAAAAAAAGATTTTTTATTTTTCGCTTTTTAGTTGTACCTACCTAATAGGCAAGTTGTTTAGTAAGGTACATATAACTCCAGAATAGATTACCCGAATATCATGAAACTTGAACATAACCAAAAATGCGAAATGAGAGTGTACCAAGGTGAACAATACACATCTGCGTACCTCTTTAGAGCGTACTGGCGTGATGTTATGTTATGTAAAGGTATAAAAATAAACAGACATGCGATTGCAGCAATCCCGAGAGATTTGCCGTTATTTATTGAAGAGTTCTATTGTATATCTTCGACGTTCCTTAATCTGATGTTCACCAAATTAAAATGGGACCAATTTCAAAACATACTCTTTCAAATAAAAAAATAAATCGTATTCGGTCCACAATTAAACATACTTACACAAAAAAAAAGAAAAAACCTAATGTCGAACATAGAACCTCCTCCTATTTGGAAAGTCGTTTAAAAACTGACTTTAGCCTGTTTGAACTCATGCTCTGGTGGAAGCTCAGGCAAGCATCATATTGATTGTCCTATACCAATTTAGTATTGGTCCTTGTATTGTCCCACTGCAGGGCAAAAAATATAAAAAAACCTTTTCTAATATGTAAGAGTACTATGAGCATTGAGCAACATCAAAATAACATTATTTATTCTAAGTCTTCACTCACAATGTTTACCCTTACTGATACCAATGAAACAAGTACTTAGATTGACTTAATAATTATGCAAAGTTAAAGCAGTCGTTCCAAGTTCAAAAAGTTATTGCAACTGCATCATAGGCGGTCGCTTACCAACCTGTCACTGCGCACTATTTCAACCTTTGACCAACCTGCTAAACGCCTTCACAATATTAATATCGCCCGGGGCGCTGTTTACCCCATAAGGGATAAACGTGAGCGATATATCAAAGGCCGTTCATTGGCGAGGCATAAATCTTGGACTAGATACGTACCGCCAAGTTCGAGTCGGGTTTGTATTAAAAGTTGAATGAGACTTGAAGGAATGTTTAGTTGGTATAGTGAAATAGGAAAGTAGATTTTCATATCTTTTGATTTTTAGGGTTCCGTACCTAAAGGGCAAAAACGGGACCCTGTTACTAAGTCACCGCGGTCCGTCTGTCTGTCACCAGGCTGTAATCTCATGAACCGTGATAGCTAGACAGTTGAAATTTTCACAGATGATGTATTTCTGTTGCCGCTATAACAACAATTACTAAAAACAGATGATTGATTGGATTGATTTTTTTGCAGTTTTTTGCGATAATAGTACGGAACCCTTCGTGCGTGAGTCCGACTCGCACTTGACCGGTTTTGTATAGCTCTTGTTCTATAGCCTGCCTGCATCCAAATGCGTGAGTTTAGTAAATAAGACATACACCTTTTACGATTGTGTAGTGCTCGTGTTAGGTTAATAACTCACCCAAAATTTTTGAGAGATACCTGTGACACTAAGACTGGAGCTCTTATTTAAGACAAGTTTAAAACATATATAAATACTAGCTTCTTCCAGCGGCTTCGCTCGCGTAAAAATCGGAAGTTGTCCGACGGGAACCGTACATTTTGCCGGGATAAAAAGTAGCATATGTGCTATTCTAGACTATAATCTATCTCTGTACCAAATATCATCCAGATCCATTCAGCCGTTCTTGCGTGGTGACTAACAAATATATATCCATACAAACCTTCGCATTTATAATATTAGTAGGATTCTATCTATTATAAAAAAGAAAATTAACTATCCCCTACATTTTGTCCAGTAAGTTACAGAATAGCAGATTTCTGTTTAAGGTTTTTTTTGCACACATCGATTCTCTGATTAATAATAGGGAAAAAATTTGACAGAAAAATCAGACTTCGTATTCAGAAGATTGTGAATCTATACACGTCTGTACAAAGCATGAAACCATGACTCATTCCAATTAGTTCTAGTTTGGTTAATACGCGTCACAGATCATAGACAAGCGCCATACCAATGAATCGATGGTTATGGCTCGCCCCCATGCCATAGACAACGCTATCATAACAAACAACACAATTGTTCCACTTTGAATTCGAATATCGAATTGCCGTGGAATAATTCAAATGTAATGTGAAGAACTGATGACGTGAATGTTTTTTGTCTATGAAGCCAGTGTCTCTCTCAGCAGGAGTTGAATTGGGAATATTATATAACGAATATACTGGGGATTTAATTTAAGTTAATAGACGTAAATTGTATTTGTTTATTTAATATTAAAATTTTGTTAATTTTTAAAATGGTGTCTTCAACCAATGAAAATATTCTACGATTTTTTAAACAGAAGAAGCTCTCAAAGTATTTCCCACTTTTGCGCTTTTCCCTCGATTTCTGAATTAAGAATTTGAAGTAGAGAATTTGTTAAACTTTACTTCAGCTTACTGCAGAGTTAGGTAGGGTTTGTGTTTTGACACGTTCTTAACACCAAATTCTTAATTCACAAACCAGTCCTTTGCAGTATTTTGGATTATTCTTTGATATTCTCATTTGTACTAATTCTGTTCCACAATACTTAAAAATATTGAAATGGTTGAAGTAAAACTGTCGAACTTAATTCATTTTTGAAGCTTCCTCTTCAAGTAGATATTAAACTTTAATAGATATTCTCGCCTTCCCAGTTGTTGTCGCATTTGAGAAAGTGCTTTCAATCAAACTTATTGTAAATTAAATCAAATAAAGGCGTTGATATAGAAACAGAAAACTTGTCGTTCTGATCGCGTTGGAAATCAAAAGGATTTCATAATTATTTTCATTTACCAAAAGTACCACGTTAAGCTTTTAGGTGTTCTAATATGATCAAGCATTATATCTGAATTAGGCCTAGTTACGTGATTGTTGCAATGTTCTCGTTTTTTTAGACCGTCTTCAATATCAATGCTTTCTAGATTCTGAAAGAGAGAGAGATTTATACCAATTACCTATTGATCAATACTTAGGTAAGTAGATACGGGTGGATTTATGATTAAGATGATTTTTTACTTATCATATTCAGTCGGATGTCTGAGACCGCATTCCTCTTAACGACAATACCTAATTGGCAAATGCAACTGTATTGTAGGTAAATGAGAGCTTGCAAGTTTTATTCTCCTTGATTGTCCGTTGGATCCGAGAAGTACAACCGGCAGACGTATGGGACAGATCTAGCAGAGGACGCTTTTGGGCTAAAATGATGACTCTACGACTATCAGATTACACTAAAGGAATTCTATAGAAAAATCTGTTAGCAATTACTTATCACAAAAAATGGAAAGCCCATTCACAACTCTCGACCCCATTCCCGACTGCCCACAAAACTACCTTCACATACAATTTGTTCGTGTTATATTCAAATAGAGCGTCCATAACTCTCTTACGCCCGGGGCGAGCCGTCACACAAACATCACTTGTCAACCATTTACATTTTAATAAAATAATAAAGCTATCATATAAAAACGCTTTATGTTCCGTTATGGCTGTCTGTACACCCCCTAACTATTGGCACTGGGAAGGTAGGGTCAGAAGTTCTGTCCTTTAGGTGTGGTTTTTACCAAACGAGAGAGTTGGGGACATGTCTTGAACAACAAGTAGGCTTTTAATATTCTTTGAATCTTTGAAAGAAAGAAGACCGGCAAGTGCTTGTAGCTTCAGGTCAGCTTGCAATATCGAAGAAGAAGAATAAATATAAGAAGAAAATCATGCTGTGCAGTCGGAGGATACATATTCGCGAGTTGGCTGACCAAAACTAGATGTATCCTCCGACTGCACAGCATGATTTTCTTCTTGTTTACGTCTTTTTAGTTCGCTTTTTAAGCAGTCGGGTATTTTGATTTTTTTAATTAACTTTTTTATTTATAACTTTTTAGTTAGCATTTTTTTCGAATTAGGTACATTTAAATATATAAGTATTATATATTTTTGAAATCACCTCTTAAAACCCTTTATTTTGTTACCCCACACGATGGGTTTGGAAGAAAAAATAAAATTGGCTCCTCACAATATGGCGCCCAAAAGCCGCCAATTTTCTATTTTCCAATTTTAATGTAGCCTATGACACTCGCAAGGTTAAGACGAATCGATTGACGTATGAATCATCGAATCGGATAACGCGTTAGGTCTCTGGAACGCCACATAGGAACAAACATACATACATGCATACATACTTACATACATACATAGACTGATAAACACATTACCCTCCTTCGGCAGTCGGGTAAAAAGGCCCGGGTAAAATGGCACTCTGAATTCTGGGGCATAAATTCATTCTTCGACATTGTTCCAATATCACCGAGAACTCGTGTAGATTTTAGAGTTGCAATGCTGCATACAATTCGAAATATCATGAAGCTTGATGGACATCTTATCTCGATATAATACACAGAATCACTAAATATTTTACAATGCATGTCCTCGAAAAGAGCGTTTTCCAAGCAGTCAAACTGAGCGGAAAGTGTAACTTTTTTTAACTAGTGCTTTTTACTTTTCTGCATTTTTTTAATTTTTATCTCCAACGTCACCCCGACGCATAGAGTTTTTATTAATTTGAGAAAAGTTAAAAAAAATAGTTTAGTACAGATTATCATTCATATAAAAGGTAAAATAAAACTAATACTTCATTAAAGGCGTTTTTAGTTACTCTAGATTTAGATTTTGATCAATAAATTATTAATTTTAAATATTCATTAAATATGTTTGGCAGAACGTATATTTTACTCGTGCCTTTTTGCGTTACGAACTTACGACGTGACAGCTATTTGCACATGCACAGTAGATATGCCCGAGGAACTTTTAGTTGCTTGGTTCAGATATTTTTTTTTATTTCCTCGCACAATGCATAGTAAAATGTTGTATGATACACGTACGTAAGATGATTTCCGACTCGTGTCGATTTATCCACTCACTCGCTTCGCTCGCTCGTGAATAAAAATGCCACTCATCAGAAATCACCTACCTTCCGCACTTGTAGCATAAATAACTATTGCCACTATTGTAACTGGATTATGAATTACGTGGCTATATACGGACATACAAAATAAATGGCTAAAATGCGTTGCTTTTGGATAAGTTTAGATGTACGAATAATTTGTATTGGAGTTATTCTCGTGGGTTGTTATAAGTGGGACTTCTAGTGTCATTGTATGGTGTACCCATAGCGTGATGGTTCTTCCTTTTTTTGTTCTAACAGATTGAGACATTTGAATTTAGATGTGATTTTATTCAAATCTCGGATATGGCTGGATTATTTAGATTTGATGTGCTTACCTAATATTGGATGGCTAGGTTATTGTTGAGTTAGCGTTTGATAAATTGTTATTTTAGGCGAAAGTATTTATTAAGATGGTCAGTTTTCTTCTTCAATAGACGGTTTGTAAATTCAAATTTCGATAAACGGTTTTTGAATGAAATCAAATTGCGTCACTAAAATACGTTTTATTAAGATACTGCTAGACCATAATGATCATGCGTAATGAAAATCGTTCCGTTACTTTATTTAAAGGACCTTTCACCAAATCTACTAAGACAGGACTACTATAAAGGTGAGCCTAATTCTTAAGAAGAAATGCGGTCTTCGTAAGCAAAAAGTCATAATTTAAAAGGTAATCCATAAACTGAAAATGTAAGTTTTGTGCCTTTTTTTTTGGGTTTGGTAATCATCCAATGACTTTTCCCGCTCTGGGTGAAGCGGAAGGGCGTGTCAGACTTACTGACTAAAACCCACCCGTGTTCCTTCAGTTGCTTTTGTGAGGGCCGCGGTAACTCTCTTTCAAATTTATCCGCGTCCTACCGAGACTCTTAATGCCTCGGAATTGGGCCCGGCACTCATCATTATCATTCCAGCCGAAAGACGTCTACTGCTGGACGTAGCCTGGCCGGTTCGATTTAAAACGTATTCCATTAACTGAAAAACCGGCCAAGTGCGAGTCGGACTCGCGCACGAAGGGTTCCGTACCATTATCGCTAAAAACGGCAAAAAATCACGTTTGTTGTATGGGAGCCCCACTTAAATATTTATTTTATTTTGGGTTTAGTATTTATTGTTATAGCGGCAATAGAAATACATCATCTGTGAAAATTTCAACTGTCTAACTATCACGGTTCATGAGATACAGCCTGGTGACAGACAGACAGACAGACGGACCGCGAAGTCTCAGTAATAGGGCCCCGTTTTTACCCTTTGGGTACGGAACCCTAAAAATTAAGATTTATGCTGTGCCCCTATGTTTTTCTTTTTGATGATACATTATCTTTAGAAGTACTAGAACCTTCAATAGATGCTCAAAATTGCGCTGTCAACAGAGGTCTAGTGTACAAATTTGACAGCTATAAATGAAAAAAGGAAAACATGGGGGCATAGTATATACCTTTCTTTTTCAGTTTATGGAATATCTTTTAAATTGGTCCAATACTGGAAGAGGAAATAGGCGAGAGCCAAACCTCGAATTATGACTTTAACTAAGGAAATTCAATCAGCCTATTAATGTTCCCACTGCTGGGACACAGGACTCCTCTCTGTAAGAGAGAATGGGCCGTAATCCACCACGCGCGCCCAGTGCGGGCTGTTGGATGCCACATGTCTTCGAACTTTTGGTTCTAGGACATGCCGGTTTCCTCACTATGTTTTCCTTCACCGTTAGGAGAGCAGTGGTGATGAAATAATTTTCATAAATTAAAGCGCCTGCCTGGGCACGAACCCACGAACTACAACTTGTAAGTCGCGGCCGATACCACTGGGCACCACACTCTGCAACCGCATTTCCTCTTAATTCGTGTAATTTTGAAGAGAGATCGCGTGTATTGACATTGCCTGTAATATCTACTACAAACATTGATGTATTAAAAAGGGGAAGATACGGTACTGAACACAGCGCTTGGTCCTACTAGACTAAGTGAATGCCCGTAGCGCCCGTAGCGGGCACTCAGGCGGTTTCGCTCGCACTACAGCGCCGTCTCCTATCTCTGTCCTTGTCTATCGGTAACTGTAGGTTGCCGATAACTGGTGCGCCGAGCCCAGGTTTTTTTATCGCGATGTTAGCGCGTAACCTATCTTCCCCTTTTTAATACATCAATGACTACGAATGTTGTACGAGTAGATCAATAGAACGAGACACAATGAATGAAATTAGAGTTATGTCATCAGTTTTTCTCCATGTTACACTGTTACATATTCCGTATAAGAATACCACAACTTAAAATAACCGTAAGCAATGAGGAAACAGTAGCATGCCTCAAGTTATCTCAATCGTGTCGCAACTCGTCATTTAACTGACAAAGTGCCGACAGTGTCTCACTTGAGATTTTATGAGCGATATCAAAGTGATAAATGTATTCAGCTGTAGGAAATTTGATTGGCAATGTGAGACAATACATATTCTCGTGGCCATTGCTGTATGGACTTGTCGCTCCAAGAAAATACTGGTATTCCTATTTATTAACCCCCGACGGAAATAGAGGGGTGTTATAAGTTTGATGCGTGTTCCTGTGTGTCTGTCTGTGGCATCATAGCGCCTAAACGGATGAACTGATTTTGATTTAGTTTTTTTTTGTTTGAAAGGTGACTTTGTCGAGAGTGTTCTTAGCTACGTTTGAATAAAATCAGTTTAGCCGTTCAAAAGTTATTCGCATTTTACTCTTTGAATCTGAATTTTTTCGCAAGATATCTTGTCATTATTACGTGTTTCGATAAATTGTCGATTGAAGGTAGGTATATTATATGCAGTTTAAAAAGCATGAAATTAAAATTAAAATCAAAGTCGGGGTATTTTTAAATTTGTAATTTTATCTTGTATCTATATTTTATTTATTTTCGGGTTGCAACCTTTAAAAGGCACCTGGGACTTTTACTTCACTAAAACCACCCCGATCAAGACCATCAGCATATAGAAGGGCTCCTGTGACCTCCTAAAAGACCACCCTGGAACCTCCCTGAGGAGGGCACATCCCTGGAGAGTCTGTAGATGCGTCTCCCCTGAGCCTCACTGTGCACGGTAGCACTGCAGTCTTTCTTGGAGTCGCTTGGTGGGCAGACGGAGTCCCCAATCTGAGCGCTCGTAACCCTGAAGCCCCACATTGCATTATTTATCTGCCTGCATTTTCTTATACTGAAAGTTATCCACAACTCTGTTGAGTGAAAAGGCTAGGTATACGATGATGAGCTATACTGGTAATTAAATCGTATCATCTGCCTGACCACAACTATGTTGGGGTCGGCTACCAGTCTTACTATTTGTGGTTGAATCAATACTTAACAATATTTTATGTGTAAATTGACTCATCTTACCTTCTTAATCCATCTGGGTCAATTTGCTACTATGTGTGTCTTTCAGGCTTCTTAATTAGCCTTACGTGTCATTATAGATTTTCGCCGTTTTTCTTATTGTTTCCTATCGATTGTAGCGATGTAATCCTATTTTGGACCGCATGGTTTGTGATGCATCTCTTTGCTAATTGGAACATTGACTAACAATATCCAAATTCCAAATTCAAAACACTTTTGGTCCCTAGGGATTAATGATCTATTTTAGTCTCTGTTTACGAAGAATAAAGTAGATTCCTAAAACCCGACTTAGGGAATATCTCAAGAGGCAAGGCCACTAAGTAGGAATATGGGAAAATTTTATCACACTATTACCAACCACTGCAACCCCTAATATCTCTTTCCTCTTTATATCGCACCTGGAAAGTAACAGCGGCAAGCTTTTATTCATCTATAATGTCGAATCTAAAGGCTAATGAGTATATATTTCCTATCTAATGGCTGTTATTCATCCCAGTCTAAAAATACTAACACCTAATTAAACTAATACGGATACCTGATATTCTGCTGAGCCCAGTCACAACATACCTGTGTCCAAGCCTGTGGTCGCCTCTCATTCATCATGCGAGCACCAGATAATAAAGCGACTGCCCGTGTCTCCTCGCCTAATCGAATCGTTTTCCACGCTGTGGGATCCAACGTGAACAGGGGATTGCGTAGAGTCGTCATTCTTGTATTAGTCATCTTTAAAATTATGTCATTGATTCCAAGATTTTTTTTCGAGACGTTTCTAAAACTCTAAATTTTCTAAAATGTACTTGCAGGCCTGTTAGTTTTTCCAAGTTCAAAGATTCAAGGAATTGAAATTAAAATGCACTGTTTCAGATTTATTATCTTTTTCTAAAACACTTAGCTCTCCAGGTGTTCTCCTTTTATTAAATACTCTTATTGTATTGAATGCTTTGATATGCAAGATTAAGATTGCCACAGTAATCGTGTCTATGGCACTAGGTCTCTGTCTTAACAAAGAAAGAAATAAAGAAAGAAAACATTTATTGCCAACTGTAACAGAACATGAAAAATCACAAATTAGCTCTGAAGCACAATAATAAATCAGTATGGCAAAAGGAGCGGGCTCAGCATAAATGCTGAGCAGTGTAAAGCATAGCTATTACGCTGGTCAACGCTGATTTACAGCCCGCCCCCTTTCTCACAACACTTTCACTACATTATAATGATCACTTAATAAATAAATAACTAACCCACCCCAAATATCAAATTACACCTACATATCTACATTTTAAACCAAACAAAATAAAAATAATTAAAAATGTCAATCGTAATTAAAAAAAAAAAGAAAATCCAATAAAAAATAATAATACATTTCAATCAAAAATAATAATTAAAAATATCCAGCAAAAATTGTAAAAAACAAATAAATAACCAATAATAAATTAAATTAAATATAAATACATACAAAACCTCTAAAACATACATTAAAAAAATAATTAATTAAAATACCAAAAATAGAACAAATAAATTATTAATTATGAACAGATACAACCTCTTTTATCTGTTCTGTGGTAAGGACACTACGTCACTGTCTTAAATTGTAAATGTAAGTCGTCTCCATTCATATCCCTGTTCACTTTGTATTTTACTTTCACTATTATTATTTCTATTACGTTAATATCGTCAAGTGCCATTATTGTCACGTTCATGTGCGTCCGAGGCTCCGGATCATTATCTTCTGATCTTGTGTTATGTCTTGATGCCACCTTGCTTGAGTCTAACACTTTTACTTGCATAATAATAACGAAAACGCGTTAAATATGTGAAACACGGAAGAGAATAACTATATTAAAATTTTAGATTTTTTGTAAATATATGGAAAGGAAGTGACAATAAAGATGAAAGCCAAAGTAAAGATGGATAGATTGTGAGTTTTTTTGTTTTTTTTTTTGGGACTATCCCACCGCACTATTCCCAAACCACTGCAACTCCTAAAAGCCAGAATCAACAGTGGCGACCACCAGAAAAGCGCCGAGGCAATGAAGCTCGACGAAGTCCCGGAGAATGAATTTAACTGTCTTGGATCCCGCAACGAAATTAATCAGAAAAGAATAACGGAGGAGTAAGAAAAAACATAAATTTCCACTTCCCTCCATATCAAGCAGGAGACAGAACAAACAAGGCCACTAGGCACAAAGGGTCGTTTACTACTGGGATAAGCCCAGTTGCCTAGCACCACGGATAAAAATAAGAATTAATATTAATGGCTCCTAACATTGTAAGCTGTTATGTTTGATTCCAATAATAGGTATGGCAAAAAAGGTGGTAGGTGTGAAGTATGTATGAATTATACTATTATATATTCTAAATATACTATTATTTCATCTAGAGTCATTGATAGCGTGATGGTTGACAGGACGACATGGAATAAGAAATTATGTCGGCCCGACCACAAGTAACACTGGATTGGAGCAAGAAGATTATGATTCCAGAACATTTGCAGCCCTGTCTCGTGCTGAATTCTCGGCAAAGATGTCTTTAAACTAGCCAGTTCAATTAACTCCATTTAAAGATCGTTTCAGCCGATTATAGTTCTCGCCAAACTTCTTGGCCGCCCTGAAGTTGGCTACAATAGCAGCGCAGTAGTAAATCTCATACAATAACAGCACCGCGCCGCGCCTTGCGCATCGGATAGCCAACTTCAGGGCGGCCAAGAAGTTTGGCGAGAACTATACCAAGCGTCTCAAACTAGTTATCAGTTGTAGTTTCCAGTAGAATCCATGAGTTCTCCGATTTGCTATTGGTTCTTTATCAGACACGCTTATTCCCATTTCTATAGATAACTCTTTATTGTGTACAACATTGTATATACAGAAAACAATTTTGGAAAACATTTCATTGGGTGCCACAGTGCACATTATCACGAAAAGCGTTCTTTTAAAGGCAAACAAAAACACCGACAAAGAACCGTATCGTATTCTTTTCTTCTTCTGGACATATTATGTCACTTCCAAGTTGCGTCACAGCAATTGATCCTTTTATACCACGCCTTCCCACATTAATCGAATTAATTACAACATAAGTGAAAACTTTCAACACCTAATTATTTATTGAAGCGCCTCCCAATAAATGTTGGTAACATTTTAATTTACGTTCAAACAATTTTTAATTATGGTAATACTGAACATCGATAGTCGAGCTTTAGATATAAATTGTTTTATCGACAATCTGTCGATGCGTGGGCGCAGCGTCGAACCTATAACGAAGTTACGTAACAGATATTTAGTCGGTGACATTTCTGATGTATTGAGTTTGAGTTTATAGTGGTATTAAATTGATTAAATCCCTATGAGTAACACCCGGTTTCTGGAAAGGAATGATCAGCACTTCACAAATTAAAAGCCTACAACCGCTTTAGTGCCTTAAAACGTTAACTTTCTTAAAGCATACTCCTTAGTAACGGCTAGGTAAAAAGGTTTGAAAAAAAAACATTTGATTGTTTCGTGTATATTATTTGTGAAACATGGTTTTTTCGTATAACAAATAGTTTTGCTTTAAAAAAATAATTAACAACACGATAGTTTTTCGCTACTTTTGGATACTCCTCCAAAACGACTTAAAAGTTTAAAAATATTTAAACAGCGAATTTGGTGGCTAGAATTTCTTCATAACTGAAATAGCATATGTAAATCAAAAAATATTTTGCAAACAAAATTGTCTAAAAGGATGTTCAATATTGATATTCTGGCTCCGAGCGGGCGCGGGGCCAGTACTGCATTAACATTGGGGAATTTAAACGCATTAAACGCAAGTCAAATGACTCGGTTGGTTTTTGAAAAGTCATTCCACCAATCAAAGCGCGTTAGTCATTGTCACATTAATTTTCGTTCCAGTAACTAAGCCTAATTCAGAATAAGCCAATCGAGTCATGTCAATCTTGCGACGTCATTGCACAAATGGCAAAAACAGAGTTATTTATTTGCAGAATGAGATTTAATAAGAACTTTCACAATGAATGAGACAGTCGTAAACTTAGATATATATTGGAGACGTCTATTTGGATACACGTGTCTCCAATATAGAGGAGAGCTTGAACTTTTATGAGGATTCATCTAATTTAAACCTTATCATCTTCATCCATAGGCGTAGAAAAGATTTGATTTACTCAGTTCTGAAACGTGATTTGACTATTCGTCTGTGTAAAACTGCAATGGATAAATACTTTATCACTCTAAATTACGAGAACACTGAGCGGTTGTTGGAGACCCTATCACAGTACCTAAACACACATTTTTTTTTTAAACACATTTTATAAACATTGAACAGTTACACTATCCAAATAAACATTTATTTATTTAAAGCGACCATTGTACCATTATTATCTTTTCTTTTAATTTTTAATTTTCGTCATAAAAATTTACCAAAAAAGAAAGTGTTATCTGTAATTCTTGCATATACTAAAATATGTTTTGATCTACCTGCATTACAATTAACATTAATAACTGAATCACATTGTAACTCGCAAATAAGAATGAATAATGTTATTTGTGAAGTAAGCGATTATTTATGTACCTAAGCGGAAATGTATACAAGTGTTGTGATTGTGAGAGTGGAGGATGACTGTCCTACCGTGAGACAGTTTAAACTAGTACGGAGGACAGTGCGAATCATACTCGGGCAACCAAACCCGTGACCAAACATATCCGCCTTTGTTATTGTAATGTGCACCAACAATGTAACTATTGTAAGTTTGGTTGTATTAATTATATTTTTATGCAATAAAATTTTAAATTTAGTTCATCATCATCATCAGCCTTTTTAATGTCCTGTCTCTGTGAGAGGCAATGGGCCGTAATCCACCACGCGGGCCCAATGCGGGTTGGTGGATGTCACATGTATTCGAATTTTTGTTTCTAGGGTATGCCGGTTTCCTAACGATGTTTTCCTTTACCGTTTTGAGAGCAGTGGTGGTGAAATAATTTACACAAAGTAAAGCGCCTGCCTCGGGTTAAACCCACCTACAACTTATAAGTTGCGGCCGATACCACTAAGTCTACTCTCCCTGCATTTAAATCTTTTAAAGAAGTAAAATTATATGTGCCTGTGTTTATCATCGATACGCTAAGATGAATAATATAATCTACTGAAGAAGAAGAAGAAGAAGTACTGCCGTGCTATACTCTAAGGATACAGCCTTGAGCGCAGCGCTGCGTCACCTACGAAAATACTAGTTTTGTACTAATTTCATCGCTGCTGTTGTTTCGCACGACTGTTACAGCACTACAGTAGTGCTATTCTGTAATGTAGTAGTTTTAGTAGTAGCATAACTGGCGCAGCTGACAAGGCTGTATTCTTAGAGAATAGTACTACTGATCAGCACCTGTAGCCAAGTTTACAATCTACAATCGATAACTATAGTAGAAAACGAAACGAATTTTGTTTGAGCCCCATGGAATATGGGGCAATCCTATTGCCACTAGCTGGGCACAAAGCCAGACTCTGGGCTGCTATCTGAGAAATTCCCTATGGAAAACCCTATAACATATTCAATAAAATCCAGGTCCTCAAGCGCAGCAGTAGCCAGCAGTAGCGCCTCTGACCACTAGAGCAACAAAGCAGTCACACATTTTGTTGTGATTGCTACAGTTCTGCAGGTACTCTTAAATGGGCAGATCCCTCTCGGAGATCTTCTCCGAGCGGGATCGTCGTGATGGTAACCGCCTCGACGCCTAAAACGCCGAAACTTCGCGTGCATCATTGGCAGGTCTCCCAGGGTCACGGGTGGTCAGATTAGGGATTCTGTCCGTCCACCAAGTGACTCCAGGAATGACGGTGGCACAGTGATCACGTGCTGTCGGGCACAGCGAGGCTCAGGGGAGACGCTTCTCAGTCTCCCCAGGAATGTGCTCTAACAGGCGTTGCACAGAGTGGTTTCCGGAGTGGTCTTTTAAGAGGTAACGGGGCCCCTTTCCAAGTGCTGATGGTGATCACCGCGTTGGTTTTAGTGAGGTAAAAATCCCACACTCCCTGGTCTTTTCCCCAAAAGTCCAGGCGCCTGTTGAAGGATTCCCCCCGGCAACAAAAAAAAGGCATGTAGGACGAATTACTCCAAAAACCTAACAAAGGTCTTCAAAAAACAACGCAGTACTTTCATTTAAAATTACCCCCAGAACAGAACAGATCCTAAGCATTACGAAATACTTTCCGTTTCAACCCGTTCGATGGTAAAACCCATTTCGGTTCGGCCAAACAAAACAATAATTGGGTTGAAACTTCGAATGCTCAAATCGATTTGAACCTCGAAAAACTTAATCGAGATATCTAAAAAGCCTGTTGAGTAAAAGGCTTGGTCGGCAAAGCCTCAAAGGTGATTAATTACTGGCAAAACGTTAATTGTGCACGCCCTAATTTTTATAGGCAGCTAATTTGTTTGAACGTACCGCTAATTTGTTACAGGGAATCACACGTTGGCTTTTTGTTTTTGGCTTCTGCAGCGTGCTTAAAGTTCTCAAAGCAACAAAAAAACTAAACCGACTTCCAAAAAATAAACTACAATGCGAAATATAACTTTCTTTTCGGCAGTCGGTGTCTTTAGTACCAATTTTTTTGTTTTTTTTTTAAAGGTTTTTTATTTTTTCTTTTTATTTTTGGTACCATGAAAATCATTTCTTCTCATAACAATTGCAACAATCCTTAACACGTCTGGTACAAATTGTTTCATTACGGAGTTCCGGTGCCTTCCTGCCTGTTTCATCACCAGAACAGTTCGACGGTGCCATTTTCATTAGAGCCCTTTATTTAAATTTTCTTCATCACAGTCATTTAACTATTCGGTATATCTTATACCCAAAACATACATAACATTGGGATGTTCCAGTGTCCATCTATGGTATTCTTCATCAGTTCCATTTCCCTAAATGATACTTTCTAAATGCATATGCTTGCCATGTTGATGAAAATACCAAAATCGCTATTTAAGTATGTCTATAAAATTTAAGAAGTTCTCTCGATTGCCATGGGATGCCCTCATCAGATCCTGACTTGGTGACAATGGGACCTGACCTGACCCTGAGAGAAAAACTTTTAAAACAAAAAAAGATTTTCAAAATCAGTTTATAATTGAGTAATCGGTGAACAACCACAAAAAAAAACATACTTAAAGTCGAATATAGTACCGCCTCCTTTTTGGAAAGTCGGTTTCAAATAGGAAAGAGCACTTAGATAGTTGAAAACCGGGTTGAACAAAACCTACATAGATGGAATGGACCTGATATTCCAATAACTAAAATTTTCAAAAGCTTAATTAGGTAAGGATAGTGAAACCTGTTGCAATTACCACTATCACACTTTTGACGGTTGTGCAAATATCTCTTTATCATCACCTTCATCTTCCTGCCCTTGTACCATGTTACTTGGGGTCATTAGGTGCAACACGTTTCCATCTTCCATTCCGTTCTGTCAACCGTCACGCTGTCACTGGCACCCTTTGCCCTTAGCTCGTGCTGTGATAAAAAGTTTGCCTAGCAGCAGGTTTAGAAGCGACCCGATGCTAGCTAAGTTTTGCGTGGAACGAACTGCAGATAGACCTCTCACGAGGTAACGGGCCCGACTTACGTGGTCGTGAGTTCGGGACCAGGCAGGCACATTATTTTGTGTAAATTATTTCATCACCACGGGGGGTGGACCATAAGCGCTTAGAGTAAGGTTATTTTGAGTGTGTGTAAGGGACAGATGTATATGACTTGTATACATCTGTCACTTACGCGATCTCAAAATAATTTTACTCTAAGAGCTTATGGTCACCCCCCTGCTCTTAAAACGGTGAAGGAAAACATCGTGAGGAAACCCGCATGTCCTAGAACCAAACATTCAAAGACATGTGACATCCTCCAACCCGCATGGGGCCGGCGGCGGCGTGGTGTATTAAGGCCCATTCCCTCCCAAAGAGGGGAAGCCTGTATTCCAGCAGTGGGAACGCTAAAAGGCTAACGATGGATGATGATGATGACGATGAACTGTAGTACCATCATCAGCGGAAGATCCTTTTATGTACCTAAAAACTGGTGGGAAACTGAAGACAAAAGCTGGGAACAAATTGTCGGCCGTGGCTGACGGACGCGACTTACAGCCGCGACTGAAATGTGGACACGACCAAACGACTGCGCTTATTCCATAGACAATATAGCTTATTCAACGAAGATTATGTTAACGTAGAAACATGATGAGTAGTGAAAGTGAGGACGCAAGTCTTTACTGCGAACACACTCGACAAGTTTTTCTTCTATTTTTAATTATAACCCGCACCCCGTGCACACCGTCCGCGGACGTTTTCGGCTGACACAAACATCCAGCGGGCCAGATCTCTATCGGACGTCCGAAAGCCCAAGGTCACGTCCGCTTCTTACGTCCGATAGTTTGCACAATGTAATGTACATTCATTACACAGATACTCTATAAGTCGCGGCTGTCAGTCGCGTCCATCAGCCGCGTCCGATAATTTGTGCCCAGCTTAAGGGTTAAGATTCGCCTTTTGCAGTAATTTTAATACTATCTTTTCGCACCTAATCATTATTATCGGCATACAATTGCCATAATAAAATTAATAACTAGACTTAATCAAAGAGTTGGCCGCTAAGCAAAAACATTTCGTATATAGAACCAACTTATTATCGCCACGACAAAGTACAAGTAATCACAGGAAAACGAAACGAAAAACTGAATGTACTGCCATACATCAAAGTGGCGCAAGCGTGTTATTTGCACCACCCGGGCACCCTGCCATATATGGGAGATATAGGGTTGGCAGTTAAAACAAATATATTGAGAACTCTATACTACGCGTGATAGTTTGTTGAAACTTAATGTATGGTCTGAACAACCATGTTTTCGAAAAAAAAAACTTAGTTTCGTATACGTATACGTATATATTTTTACAAGCTTTTAATTAACTTGCAATGTATGTATGTTTGTATGTAAGTGTGTTCGGGTCAAATCTTGCAACTGAATTTTAAAGCCAAAGCAGTTATCCTCCACCGATTAAGATGAAATTTTGCATACACGTTTAGTTTGGATGACAAAGCATGGTTAGATAAGTGACGTCATTCTAAATCCAATATGGCGGACAGCTCAAGATTGTGCACTAGTTATTTTTTGTGCACCAAAGAATAATAATGAATAAATTATTTCTCATTGTTTTGTTCTGGATTGTTGACTTATAGGGTTTTCCTGCACTCATATTATTTTATGTGTAAAGTAAGAGCTTAATCTTGGATTTGAGCCTCCATAGTGGAGGCTCAAATCCATCAAAATAAAAAAGTTAGACCTCATCGGTAAAAAAAACGACTACGCACATTTAGGGTTCCGCACCAAAGAAATATCGGTTTTTCAATATATTGGTATTTGTTAGTAAAATATACGTAATAATAAACATTATCACCAAATTTCAAGTTCATAGGTCAATGGAAAAATAAAAAATCCTTCGGAACAAAATTGTGTGACAGACGACGGATAGACACGTGAATGACAGCAATAGGGCTCCGTTTGGACCCTTCGGATACGGAACCCTAAAAACATTGCAATGTGAATAACTTCCGTGCTTAGGTGACAAACCTAGCTGTAAGAATTAGATTGTAACTGTTTCTTAAATGTTATAGAGTTTAGATTTGGCCTTAACTTTCCCCTTAGCAACGGATTTGCCAAAAACCCTTTGAAGCTCTCTGCCTTTCTTTTATCACCACGTTCATTAATGAATGATCAAGACCACTTTGAGTTTCCGTCTTCCTATCTTTCCCGACAGCCCTGCAACATCCCACCACCGACCATATAAGCCCCAACCACACAGTGGTCGATAATTGAGACGTTTCCACGATAAACGTCGTCTAATTGACCAAGCCATAGAGTTGAGCCTTAATCGCCGCCCCAAGCGTGTAATTCCATACACGATTATGTACATTTTTTTTTTCAAGCTGTTCTAGTTTTCGTATGATTTATTGTGTTCCTTGTATGTCCGTGATGTCTTCGTTCTTTGTATGAGTGTGTTTTTAGTATTGAAGCATTCGTTTTGAGAATTGGTTTTCAGGAGTTGTTACAGATTGAAATAGATTTTTTTTTGTACGTAGATCATAGGACACAATCTCTAATAGTATTAATCCGATTATGACGCATATTCTAACCCTAAAAAAAACTGTTCCTTTGGGATAGGGTACGGGTGCGAGCGAAGCCGCCGGAAAAATCTAGTAAATAAAACAGTTCGTAATCTGACATACAAGAATGTAATCACCAATTCGCCTTGAGCAAGCGTGGTCATAATTGCCTGTGAAAACAAAGCGAACGGCCTGAATATGAATAGGTTTCAGCTCAAAATATTTACAACTAACGCGATAAAGTACACAAAAGCTGCGAATAACAATGACATGCGATATCAATGCAAATTTGACGCCACCAGTGCCTGTGTTACTTCTCCCTAATATTGAAATTTACATACCAAATCACTAAATCTAGTGTTATAGTTTTATACTTTTTGACATAATCAACTCTTGTAGCTACTTATCATAATGATAAACCTGATGTATTAGATCAGAACACATATATGCCGGCACTTCTAAAGATTTCGTTCTGAAGAGAGCTATGGTTTCGAATGACTCTGACAGATGTCAACTTGACATAACACTAAGCACCAGTTTTTGGCGCGAACAAGAGGCTATCAGACAGGAGATCGAGGAAGAAGATGGCGGTTTTGGATTGAGTTGTTAATTTGTTATAAAACCTATGAAGAAATACAGTGAGAGTTACCGATTGTTCGTGTAGATCAAACTGCGTGCTTGGTGGAATGTCGTTTACGTTATTCTCCAATACATAACGTGATTAGTTACATAGTGACCCTACACACAAGCAAAGAAGTTCGTTTGTTTAACTCCTAGCCCGAAAAGGACCCATGCAATAAAGGCTTTTCCTGACAATTATACAATCTTCCCTACATATAAATCAAGACCAAAATATATTGTTTGTGGACCCAACCATAGACTTAAAACTTTTAAATAATCATGAGTCAGGGGTTAGTGAGTAATGGGGGAAGCCAATAAAGATGTCAGCAAAATAGAAACCCATAAACATAAATGTATCAAAAGAAAAGTTTATGAGTTTTAGTTTGTGCTAACAAAGCAAATGTAGGAAGGGTTTATAGGAAACGTAATGAAAAAGGATTTGATTGTTTTCTTTGTAAGTGATATTTTGAATATGGACGTAATCATTAGATTAGTTCATGTGGATGACTGTAAAAGTAGAAAAAAACCATAGATAAGGTCAATGGACTGTGTGAAGATGATACAGCTATGTCTAGTTACTTAGACGATGACTAATTAAGAAGTCGTAAAAATTAAGAGTTTCCATAATCCCCACGTTTTTTTTTTCATACATTTTAAACTACCTTACTTTATTTAGTAGTAGACACGTTTCGATAAGCAATCAATCGAACACGTTATTATGACTGGATATCTTACGAAAATATCCCAATTCAAACAGTAAAACGCCCATTACTTTTGATCGGCTGAACCGATTTTCATCAAACATCGCTCAGGCACTCCCGATAATGTCACCTTTCAAAAAAAAGTAACTAAATCAAAATCGGTTCATCCGTTTAAGAGCTATGATGCCACAGACAGATACACGATTTTTTTATTCATTTTCCGTCGCGGGTTAAAGAGAAGACGTTTCGCTCTTTCCCAAGTAAATTGGTAAGGGTATGATGATAGTCATGAACTTCTGTTTGCATATTCCTCAAATCTAAAGCAGATTATTATTGTTATTCAAGTTAAGGGTCTTTCAACAAGGACGGGTCGATGTTAAAATTGAATAAAACAAGATGTGTGTGACATATTAACCAAATTTATTTTTTATTTAAAAGGCCCATTTATGCCATTATGGATGGAATATGACATTGTTCAAATGTCCGCCGCGGCTTCGTATGGTGGCACGAATCCGAGAGGTCCATTTTTTAATGACTCTGCTGCATAGATCCGGCTGAATCCGAGCGATGGCCTGCGTTATGTTGGCTTTCAGGGCAACGGTTGAATGTGGTTTATTGGCATAGACCTGCGACTTCAGAATACCCCACAAGAAAAAGAGAACTCGAGACATAACTCTACCCTCAAACCGTTCATGCAGAATGTCGATTGTGTCGTTCGCTGTGTGGCAAGTAGCGCCATCTTGCTGGAACCACATGTCGTTAACGTCCATATTGTTCAATTCAAGCCAAAAGAAATTGTTTATCATTGATCTGTAGCGCTCGCTCGATCTATGCAGCAGAGTCATTAAAAATTGGACCTCTCGGATTCGTGCCACCATACGAAGCCGCGGCGGACATTTGAACGATGTCATATTCCATCCATAATGGCATAAATGGGCCTTATAAATAAAAAATAAATTTCGTTAATATCTCACACACATCTTGATTTATTCAATTTTAACATCGACCCGTCCTTGTTGAAAGACCCTTTAATTTCTCTAGTGTCAATTCTAGGTCTAAGATATGTTTATGTAGAATCTGCTAAAGGGTTGTAATCAGTAATCTAGTATCATTTATAGTTTCCGTTTGAACGGTAACGATGTATAACAAAGTATCGATGTAATTACCTACCGCATAATTGGTCTCGTAAACCTAAGATCTCTCCTTTGAAATACTAGGTTTAGTAAGAGAAAATTGTTTAGGAGAAATAAATACAATGACCCACTCTTTGGCCTGGTAGTGTAAATAATTTGAGTTCCTTTTCATAAAGTTCCCACTTTGGCTCAATTAAAAATAACTACCGTAAAGAACCATCTACTCGTCCAACTTACCGCAGTGTCTCAAAACGAAAGCCTATGAACCAGTGTGAGACGTGGTCGCTCTCAATGGGCCTCTTCAGAAAGCTTACAGTCACTCAAAGGGCAATGGAGAGGGCTATGCTCGAAGTTTCCTTTCGTGATCGAATCTGAAATGTAGAGATCCGCTAGAAAACCACAGGGCACAGATAATATAATACTAGCATACAGATGCCCCATCCCATACAAATAAACCGTGCCGACGTAACTTGCGTTTTTAATCTGATTATACCGATTATATTTTGTAAATCGATCGCGTTCGGTTCCGTTCCACGGTGATAGATAGATCACCATCTATATCCGTGGAATGGAAAGGAACGGAACCGAACGCGATCGATGTACAAAAAATAATCAGTATAGAACCTCGGCACGGTTTCTTTGTATGGGATGAGACACCACTTACCGACATAGCCCGAAAAATTGCCAAACTTAAATGGCAGTGGGCAGAGCACATTGCTCGTAGAACGGATGGCCGATGGGGCAGATAAGTTCTGGAGTGGTCACCGCGAACCGGGAGACGTTGCGTTGCAAGGCCTCTCACTGTGTGGACCGATGGCCTGGTGAAGGTTGCGGGGATCCGCTGGATGCGAGACGCACGGGACCAGTCAATGTGGCGACGCTTGCGGGAGGACTTTAGCCGAAAGACTTTCTTCAGTGGACGTCTTTCGGTTGAAAGAAAACTTCGTGTAGAATTAGGCACGTCTAGTCTTCGCTTCCTGATAACTACAAACTAGAAGTCTTTAAGTAAATGAATAGATAACATCTAGACAAGCGTGTTTCACCATCGACCACAACATCGTTTACCATCAGGTGGGATAGTAGTCAAACGCGGGCCTATCGCTAACAAAAAAAATACTATTACCAAAAATTCGAACACATAAAAATCTACCTACCAGTTCGCAATAGACCAGCGTGGTTGATTATGACGATCCATTCTCTCATAGACAGGAGGCAATAACGCATAATAGGACGCGGTCAGGTGCTTCACCGTCGACCACATCATCGCTTACCATCAGGACGGTGACATAGTGGTTCGCACATTTAGGTTTCCCTACCAAATGTATATTTTATTGGTATTTGTTAGTAAAATATACGTAATAACTAATAATAAACATTATCACTAAATTTCAAGTTCATACATAGGTCAATAGGAAGTTAAAAAAAATCGGAACAAAATTTTGTGAGAGACGAACGACACACAGACGGACACGTCATCATCATCATTTCAGCCGAAAGACGTCCACTGCTGGACATAGCCACCCCTTAGCATCGCCACACTGATTGGTCTTATGCGATTCGCATCCACTGGACTTTTCGGGTACGGAACCCAAAAAAATTAAGATATCTTCTCAATGTGAAGTGGTAGCAGTGAGTGGATGAGAGCAGCCGAGGATCCAGTTTAATGACATACTCAGAAATAAATTATATTCTACTCTTTCTCTATTTCTCCAACCGTGGACTTCTATAGACTAGTGATGATATTGACAATGGTAACCCACATAGCATGGGAATGACACAGTTCTCTATAAACCCATTGATCCATCCATGGCGTTACGTGACGTAACACCAATTGAACAATGTATTATCGCACACAATGGTACACCACGTCAATGAATCGAATCGCGATCGTTACGCTCGTGTATCGAATGAACTCATCACTTGCACTATCATGGCCGTGGTAAATCGTGTAGGAACGACACGATAACATTGATAGGTTTAACGATTGTGTCAGTATCGAGAGCTGGTAAAATTGGGTGCAAAATTAGAGCTTCGTTTTACATAGGCCCCATTAGTGAATTGCGTTGCGTCGTCGGCGTCGTAGCGTTAAGGCTTCGTCGTTTTACATACTATATTAAAACGATCGCGAACGAACGACGCAACGCTAATTATTTGCATTAAATTCATTATTTTTGACATAACTATATTTTTCTCAATTTAATTATAAATAGCTGTACCCCGCGGCTTCGCTCCCGGGCCACCCCACAGGACCCGTTTTCGGGATAAAAATAGCCTATGTCACTCAGTAATAATTTAGCTTTCTATTGGTGAAAGAATTTTTCAAATCGGTCCAGTAGTTTCGGCGCCTATTCGGTACAAACAAACAAACAAAAAAATCTTTCCTCTTTATAATATTAGTATAGATTAGTAATTAGTATAGATAATGTTAAATAAAATAATTAAGTAATAATAATGTTTAATGTATGCTAATTTAGGATGATAAAGACAGGATAATGATAATTGCAATGCTTGTAAAAGGCTGCTAAGTCAACAACAACACACAACACAACACCAACACCACATACACAACAACACACACCAACACAACACACACAACATAACACCACACCAACATTACACTTAGTTCGCAATAAACGTTTTGACTTTGACGCTGACGCAAGGCGCCGTGTATACCGGCTCTAGTGAGCAACATATTCCTCTTACTCATCATCTTCATATCAACCGAAAGGAGTCCACTGATGGATATAGGCCTGCCCCCAAGCGTCGCCACTTTGACCGCAGGACCGGTCTCGCAAGCAGCGGATCCCCGCAACCTTCACCAGGTTATCGGTCCACCTGGAAGTCTTCCAACGCAACGTCTTCCGGTTCGTGGTCGCCACTCCAAAACCTTTCTGCCTCATCGGCCATCTTTGCTCTTGCTCAATCCAAATAAATTGGGAAAAGGACAAGAAAATCGGCGAAAATAAGGTGTGGGATCAATTAGGGACACTCTTGAAAGTGATGATCTTTTGTCCTTATCCACTTTTTATTTGGGGCCAGAGCAGTAAGTATCCTTCTCCCATACTTCTCTATTTGAGTAGTCACGCCCGTTCTAGTCATGTCATCTTCCACATAATCCATCCATCGTTTCTTAGATCTTCTCCTCTTATAGCCATCCACATTCATTCTCAAATCTTTCCTCACGATATTTTTGTTCCTCCTTAGTATCTTGGCCGATTCCCACACAATTGTTCAGACATCGAACTTCCACTTCCTCTTATGTTATAAGTACTAATTTTTTATTCATTCTACCGATTGCATTGCAAAATTGTCTGACGCAGATTTAGACCATATAACCAAATAACCACTGATCTGCATAGTTTACCTATAAAACATTATTAACATGGTCGAACGTGATCAAAACCTAATCCTATGTTTGAGATCTAAGCCTGCATATATTAAGGATGTATGAATATTCAAACGACGCCTTTAATGTAATTTGTTTAGAGTACTTTAGACCATTTGACCTATCCTGACCCGACTGTAGATAGATAATATATATGTATTTCCATTTTTAAGTACTGGTCAAAATAGCTGAGAGGAGCTCGTGGCTAAATAATAACAGCCGCACGGGTCGATTGTCAAGGTTAAGCAACGCTTGACGAGGTCGGTCCGTGGATGGGTGACCATTTCAACATACCGAGTTTCCTCCGTGCCTCGGCAAGCACGTTAAGCCGTTGGTCCCGGCTGTCATTTGAAGATCTTTGACAGTCGTTACGAGTAGTCAGAAGCTTGAGATCTGACACCAGTCTAGCCAAGGGATACCGTTTTACCCAGGTAGTGGGTTGTGGAGGTCAGATAGGCAGTCGCTCCATGTAAAACACTGGTACTTAGCTGAATCCGGTTAGACTGGAAGCCGACCCCAATATAGTTGGGAAAAGGTTAGGCAGCTTGATATATTGGTCAAAATAGTTGTGTTTATCCTCTTCTGCATTTAAAATTCACTCACGTTAACGTTCTGTTTTGATACGGTCGATTCGTCAATACTTTTATTCATACTACGCCTACAATACACCTTGAACTGCAGTCGCGATAATACAGCAAGTAGATCCATAGTTGTTTATAGTTGCAACACTTTAGTTTCATAAATGTTGTAATAAAAACATCTATTGTTCATGAATCAAAGTGTTTCATTTACTTACATGATATCTCGGTTTCTTGCCAAGGTCTAGTTTCTGACTAAGCATTGATCTACTTCAATATATTCTAAAGCTGGCATCTCACGGCGCGTGATATCACGAGTCGCGACGCGCCCGCTCGCGCTTCACGCCGTGTGAAGGCCGTGGCTCGACGCGACTCGGGCTGGTGCGTTATGATGGCGCGTCCGATCCGCTAAATGTCGGTAACATCAAAGGCCGGACGCGAGCGTGGGCTCGCGCTATTGAACATGTTCATTTCCAGGTGCGTTGCGTGCCTCGCTCTGTCTAGTAATTGCGGAGCAGAAGCTTAAACGCGTGCCGCGCCGCGTCCGTGAGAACGGGTGACGCGGGTTCGCCATTGGCGCGTGCTTGCTCGTACATATCGTGCATATCACGCGCCGTGAGATGCTAGCATTACCGACTCCTCTTTTATTCTTACCTTCAAGTACTCCTGTAGTCGTCATTATTCACTTAACAGGTTTTTCCCCAAACCTATTTACCATTTCTTAACCAAAGAGTTTTGCTTTCATATACGCAAAAAAACTGCATTCACCCCTTGAGTTCTCGAAACGTGGATCCACGAGAGACACAATGGCTTTTTACCCGACTGCCGAAGGAGGGTAATGTGTTTATCAATCTATGTATGTATGTATGTTTGTTCCTATGTGGCGTTCTAGAGACCAAACGCGTTGGCCGATTTTGATGATTCTTACGTCAATCGATTCGTCTTAATCTTGCGAGTGTCACTGGCTACATTAAAATTGGAAAAAACAAAAATGGCGGATTTTGGGATTTTTTTTTTCTTCCAAACCCATCGTGTGGGGTATCAAAATAAAGTATTTTAAGAGGCGATTTCAAAAATATATAACACTTATATGTTTAAATGTACCTAATTCTAAAAAAAAATAACTAAAAAGTTGTAAATAAAAAAGTTAATTAAAATATCAAAAAACCCGACTGCTTAAAAAGCAAACTAAAAAGACGTAAACAAGAAGAAAATCATGCTGTGCAGTCGGAGGATACATCTGGTTTTGGTCCGCCAGCTCGCGAATATGTATCCTCCGACTGCACAGCATGATTTTCTTCTTGTTTACGTCTTTTTAGTTTACTTTATAAGCAGTCGGGTTTTTTGATATTTTTAATTAACTTTTTTTTATTATTTCGGTCGTTAAAATATTATCTCTCTTTTGCAAAATCCCGAAAACCGCTACCCGCTTCCAACGCGAGCTATCCCTACAAAGGACCTCCTGACTTAAGGCACCGTTGCAATACCGCCTTACCTAAAGGGGCCACGTGATAACCCGGCCCATGATACGCATACTCATGAATGTAAATTACGCTAGGCTTGTCTCGCGACCCTTAAATGTAGATTACCGTTGAAGCTGAATCTAGTATTTCAAAGGTAATGAGGTGTTTTAAGGTCGGTCATGACTCTGACCCGAGTTAACACCTTGTTGGTAGATAAAGGATGGATGGAGGCACGCGATCGAATGTGGCTGAGATTGTTCGTGGGCACGCACTTAGGTTCAATGTTCATACGGATTATTGGGTGGGCTGGAATTTGGTTACGATGTAGCAAACTTGGGGGAAAATACAATGAACAGAACGGAATTGCACAACCTTTAGCAACATACGAATTGAATAATTCGTTTGTTAGACCACCTTGATGAATAAATAAAGGAGCTTTAAAATTATGTCTGGGTCTCAAACAAGTCAAGAATCAAATGAATTCGTTTAGTTGCAAGTTAGCTGTTCCATTATTTTAAACGAGCCATGTTTTTAATCCCAACAGTTTTTCAATTTGTAGTTATGCAAAGCATTTTCATCTTCTCATCCACGCATTTGCATGCTAAACATACAGTCGCAATTATCAGAATCATTGTTAAGTGCGACAATAATTGTTTTCGATTCATATCTCGAGATAAAGCTGCCATGCGACAAAATATTCGCAATTATACGCCCACTCTTAATGCCCATTTAGTTTCTCTTATTGAAGTTATCAGCGAAGCGAGATGCAATGTGCTATTGTGCGTAATGCTCATGGAATAATAATGATTATAATATGCAATTTGCAATATAGTTTCAAAATGCTATTATTCTATGAAAAATAAAAAGATGATCAAAATTAATAATTACAAAGTGGACGGGTTAAATCTATAAACCCGTCGAAAATAAGAAAAATACGAAAATATCTAAGCACCGCCTTTTAAATTTGCGTAGACTTTACAGTCGAGTTCTGTATATTTATTTACAAACAGTAAGAGAGACAGCGTATTTTACAAGGACTAAGTAAAAGTTTAGCTTTGTATAGTGTCTTTTGGTGTGTCATTCTCTTTCCAAAACTCGATTTGACATACCCCGGATATAGTAACTATTTTCATAAATCGAAAAACCAGAGATAAGACCAACATCCTCTCCAATACCTCAGATATTGCCCACCAACACGGAAATAGGTTACCAATGTCGTTCGTATATCAAAGACTACATCAATGGCTAGAGTCGACGGAACCTCGAAAACCTCGAAATTTCCTTATCTTAATACCAAAATTTATTGGTGGCTACACGGCATACATGGTGTCATAAGTCCCCGATTCCGTGCTCATGTTTTCTGTCAGGCTGTGAGTTTGCGGCTCAATCGCGGTGCACTTTCCTCCCTGGTAACGCCCACGTATCTAGTTGATGGTATCTCGGGAGTTACGAGCTCGAAGAAGATGTTGCCCCGTGTTAACGATCGTGTGTGTGTATGTGGATTTCTTGGAGGTTTGGATGCGGTATTTGTGGTGCTTATGAGGTTAAATGGACAGGAATATGTGGGTAAATTAGTTACATGTGAATAAAGTTCAATGTGAGCTTCGGTAATCGATACTAAGCTACGAAAGCCTTGATATTCTAGTGCTAAGAACAGTGATTCATTCTCTTGAATTAAGTCAGTAATTGGAATATTTACTTAAAGTTAGCTAGACAACATTTCTTTCGCTTTCTGCTCCTAATTATAACTTTGTTACCAATACCAATTTCCTGCAGATATTTTCGTGTCTTTCAGCTTATATCCCAGGCAATCGATCCCCTAAAAGACCCATCTCATAACCTGCCAATATATCAGCATCAACAAGATTAAATTACAAATTTAGAAAAACCCCGATTTAAATTTTTATTTCATGCGTTTTTAAACTACATATAATATACCTAGTAGCAGACACGCTTCAATCGACAATCTATCGTAACAATTAATAATGACACGATATCTTGCAAAAAAATCCAGATTCAAAGAGTAAAATGCGAATAACTGAACGGCCGATTTTATTTAAACATAGCTAAGAACACTCTCGACAAAGTCACCTTTCAAACAAAAAACTAAATCAAAATCGGTTCATCCGTTTAGGCGCTATGATGCCACAGACACACAGCAACACACGTCAAACTTATCCGTCCGTCCGTCGGGAGTTAAAAAGTACTGTCACATCCTTTCATTTCTTCCTCGCTGTAACTACTAGTCTAATGGCGCGGGAATAGTTCTAATATAGACTGTATCTCGAGTTTATTTTGTTAAACGGACGTATCTGAGAAAATCCCTCGGAGTTCCAGTGTTTAGATGAAATTCATGCATATGTTCCTAGGGGACTTTCGAACATTTTGTACCGATTTTTTCTTCGATTAGATAGGATATAAAGTTAGCTGTGTGGTCTATGGATTTGCAGAGAGCATTAGGTTTTCATTGAATTTTTTAAGGATTCGTTTTAGGATTGCTATTTACCGACTAGATTCCAGCATCAGTATTATTAATCAGTCGTCGGGGGCGACGGAAAAATATAAGTGTTATAAGATCGTCGTGTGTGTCGTATCTGTGTGTTTGTGTATCTGTGTATATTGTCTGTGGCATCATAGCTCCTAAACGGATGAACCGATTTTGATTTGTTTTTTTTTGTTATATATTGTATAGGTAACTTTATCGAGAGTATTCTTAGCTATGTTTGATGAAAATCGGTTTAGCAGTTCAAAAGTATGGCCGTTTTACTGTTTGAATCGGAGTATTTTCGCAAGATATTGTGTCATAATTACCTGTTTACTACTAGATCAATTATGTAGTTTAAAAAAAAATCCGGCCAAGTGCGAGTTGGACTCGCGCACGAAGGGTTCCGTACCATTATCCCAAAAAACAGCAAAAGAATCACGTTTGTTGTATGGGACCCCACTTAAATATTTATTTTATAGTTTTTTTAGTATTTGTTGTAATAGCGGCAATAGAAATACATCATCTGTGAAAATTTCAACTGTCTAGCTATCACGGTTCATGAGATAGAGCCTGGTGACAGATAGACAGACAGACGGACCGCGGAGTCTCAGTAATAGGGTCCCGTTTTTACCTTTTGGGTACGGAACCCTAAAAAGCATGAAATAAAAATGTATCGACGGTTTTTAAATTTTACTTGTTCACCATCGTTCATCGCTTTAACAGAATCTCAGACATGTATGTTAAGGTTTGACCGCATTCGTTTTCATGTCCGATTGTATGTCCATCAAGAATATACAATGACATCTACCGGTGGTTGCTTGGCTCAAAAAGTCAAAACGATCTAATCAATACTCCGCCTCCGTACCGTTTTGGTAACCTAGAAATTAAATTATTATTCAATGAAACGAATCTGTTAACACAAAACAATATCTTGTAGATCATCGCTTCATCCTTAACAAGTGCCCTCACGTGTGTCTATCTGATAGATGCGCTTGTTAATCACCTCCTGCTGAGCAGACGCTTCTTCGCCGTTACTCCAGGACCCCAACGTGTTACATTTCTGTACCGTACCATCGTAACGGGTCTCAACCAAGTCATAATGGTAATTGGGTTCTGTTTGTTTATTCGTTATTGCATTATTGTGCAGTCATGGAATGCCAATGTCGTCGATGTTATAAAGGGGTAACCGTGGCGTTGTTTTGGTGTAATTCTGTATGGAGGTTAATATCTTGTTTGATCTGTTGTGGCCTAGAATGGAATTACAGCTGCATATGCTTGAAATTGAATTTTGCATCATCTGTTACTATTGCATCAGTAGCAATTTGAGTATTTATTTCTTTTATCTACACTCACAACGTAATGTTCCAAATATGAATAAAAAAAATATATATATAATAATATAAATCCAAAAAATATTGTATAAACACGTACTTTTTATTCGTGGATAGGCAAAATTAAAAAAAAAACCATTACAGTTCAAAATTTTCCTTCGATTTTCAAACAAATGCATCATAACATAACTTTTTAACGTGGCTGAATTCTGGGCCAAACACAATATTTAACTTTTTATATTTGCCATCGACACGCTAAGAAGAAGAATAACTTTTTAATTTTTATAGCACACTTTTACTTTTTAATTTGTTGGCGCTTATGGGCTCATTGACTTAATGTAGAAAAGTGGTGTTATTGTCTATGGATGCGCGCGCTGCGCAGTCATGCGCAATGAGAATCTAAATTACCCGCCATAAGACATATTTTTTCCGTTTTTACTTTCGTTTTATTTCAACTGTATGAGTAAAGGTAAAATAGTGTATGCAACGGCATATAATTAGGTATTAAAACACTCGCGTGTTATTATTATCACATTTGACTTCGCCTCATGTGATAAACCCACGCTCGTGTTTTAATAACCCCTATTATATGAGCATTGCAGAAACTACTATTAATTTATGATCATTATTGTCATATACTGCCTGAAATATCTAATTGTTCTGCTAAGTCTTTCGAATCGGTGGAAAACTCTTAAAATATTTTGGGTCCAGATGGCGGCCCCGCCAATCGTAGTGTCAGTGACGTTCATTAGATCCTCTTATGTGAAGATGTATTGACACTTGCGGCCTGTTGAGTAACTTTTATAAGCATTTGACTCATAACCCTATTTTTATTACGCATAATATAGTCAAGCTAGTATATATGCCGTATTTTATTGGCAGTCCTTGTGTAGTTTAAAACGTTGCCGTTGACGAAATAGTTATATATATCCTATAGCGAGTTTTATGGTAATGCCGTTTAATTTTAATATTTACGATATACTTGAAACCAACTTTTGCAAACAAGCCTTCGAAGGCACGTATTCACGTGAACTTTCACCTGTATTGTGTTTAAAATAGTTTGTTTTTGTTCGGTATTTTGTTATTGTAATCTAGCAAGCCCTAGAATCCCTATTCCATTAAATTGAGCGTGTATTGTTAAACCTATGCTAGCATAAAATATCGGGACGAGGACAATTGAAAAGGGAAAAAGAGGACGAGGTTAGGTCCAAACAGGCCCTGCAGTCTCTACATAGTTAGCGATCGATAAGTTAACTAACGATCGTTAACTCTTACCGAAAAAATACGCTTGCCGTAACGATCGCTACAATAAACGCAAGTCTCGACAGCCGAGTTACCGTGCAAAATCGGTCACTATCTTGGCATAGCGACGACGGTACGCTAACGATGTTCGTATTCATAGTGCGGTAATTCTAAAGGAAAATGATGGCATTTGAAAAAAATCCTTGTTTTATAGGGAAAATTGGTAGACAAGATATTCAAAAAAAACTATTTTTCTTTGATAATTGTACAGAAGATAGGTAAACCTTATCATGTTAACAATTTTTTGCATCGAAACGTGAAAGTAGCTTATACCGTTTTTAAGAATACGCTTAACAAAGAAGAAAATAGTTTGCTTCCTTGCAACACTGACGTTGAACATGGGAAACAAACTGTCAATGTCAAGTTTGTATACAAAATACGTTATTGAGATAGAACTGATAGAAAAACTGGAAAAGAACCGTATTTCAATGGTGGAGGACAGTGACAAAGTCGCAGGCCCGAGCCCGAGTGCCAGCAGTGTGAGCGTCAGGTAATTACAACTTACAACAATTTTCGAATCCTATTTTTGGTACTAAATTGAATACTTTGCTGTCCGAAGTAGTTTGTGTTTATGTTTACTTAATGAATATCTTAAATGTTTCAGGCATACTTCGGGGCAGATTGATGCGCTTTTGGTGACTTTAGAAGCCCGTCCATATATCCATATGGGCAAATTTTGAAACAGGCTGGAAGGAGGTTGCCAATAAGGAGCTCAACAAACTCCCAAACTAATCCATCAAGTAGCCCGAGCAATGCATGACTTTAAATCACAAGTTTATTTTAACTGTAAGTACAAGCCACGTCAGTTTTATGTATATTTAGTAGAATACATTATTCTATATACAGGTTTGGAGAGACTTAAAAAGTTGTACCTGCACGAAGGCAAAATTAAATAAATAAATCATACAATCTGACAACCGGGGCATCATTATTGCTCCTTTGACTGAGGTGGAGAGACGTATAACATCCTTAATTGGTGTAGAGTACACATTTGGCATTGACTGCCCGGACATTATGCTATTTCCTTTTTATTATTAGAACCACTAGCACGCTAGAGGGCATTAAGAGATATTTTTAGTACATCTAACTTTTTTACAGATGCTGACAGCTGCGGCTCAAGTGCAAGCAGACGCTGCCAAGATGCAGGCTAAGGTAGCAAGGCACAAGCCGAGGCGTCAGTGCTATTTGCATAGGCAGCAAATAAAACAGCTAACGCTTTTACAACTTTTGTAAATAAAAATAATGTATGATTTAATAAGTTTTTTATTTAAATCACAGAGGGTCAATAAAATAAAATTATGTAAAATTAGTATTGATGAGTCCTCTTCTTAAGTGCTCTGCAACAGCTCACCCAGTGCACGATACAAGTCCTGTAAGTATAACAAAATCAAGATTTTAGGAGTATTCATACAATGGTGTTACATAAGTCGGACTTGATGCTATAAGCCGTTATCTATCACCTTTGGGTCAAATAAATGGAGATGCCAATGAAGTAGGTATAAAGATTTAGGAAAAATTATATGTTCTACAAATATAGGTATATCTAATTAATAAATATAATATATTAAAACATTTAATGAATACTTTAAGATAAATCATTTGTTAGGTACCTGTAACTTCTAGGCCGTCTTCATGAACTCTATTTATGTGGGTGTGGTGGCCTCTGGTTCATGTAATTTATATTTTATTTATGTGTATTTATGCGTTGGTGGGACAGACACCTAAAAACAGAATTAAGCACACCAAAGCATCTTTCAATGACGTTCCTGGCTGAACAATGAGCATTTGTATTTTGATACTCCGGTGTCACTGAGCATTAATTTTTACAAGGAGTCATAAACCATGGTTCCAGAGGATATCCATCATCACCTAAAAGATAAAACATAGAGTGTACTTTCAGCAGTCTAATGGGCAACCTGTTTCAGATTGATTAGAATGAACATTTATTATTCTTTACCAAGCAGCCATGTATGGTGGTCCCAATTGATAAAATCTTTGTGTGCAATGTTTATATGGCTCCAATCTCATCTAGGAATGGCTGTGGAGTATTTCTAAACTTTGCTTTAACTGCTCACCATTGTTATTTGGTCATGGGTTGACGTATCTTTTTAAAAGATTTTCATCAATAGCCAAAGTTACAGCATGTATTACTCGGCTTACTGACTATTGACTCATGCTGCAAGCCAACAGGTAGTTGTTAGCACCCACTTGCGTAAAATCGGAGTGCCGTCAGTATCTATTAAGAAGAAAATTATAAGTACATCTTGGATATAAGAAAAAATAAATAGAAATATTATTAAGGCACGGTAGATACCCAACACAAAAACACTTAAGACTCCACAGAAAGTTCGTAAGGCAGTCGTCTTTGAATAGATGGGTGAAGTTCACCAACTAGCTCATGAAACATGTCCTTGTTTACTCGGTGAAGGTAGAGATATGGACCATCCTTCTAAATCCAAAGCATTTTCACCTTCACGCCGGTTTTGTGCAATTTGTCGCTGTATTAACACTATTAACAATCACGTCTGTCTTCGAGCACGACCAAATCCCACACTAAATATTCTACAGCCAAATTTTTGTCTAATTATTATTTATTTTTTGTTTTTATAATCTCTAAAACCAATGTTAACGATCGTTACGAATACTTATCGGGCTGTCAAAAATGCTCGCTAGGAAATCCGATATCATACCGACAAATCGTTAACTTAGCGTAAATATACGTTAAGTTTGCGATGACAAACGTCAAAAATCGTTAGCTTTGGCAGTCGAGACTACCAAAAATCGTTAGATATCGATCGTTAGGACTTAGCGACCGATCGCTACGAGTTAACGATCGCTATCTATGTCGAGACTGCAGGCCCAGGTATCTACTTACTGGGAAATATTAATCCTCCTGGCATTCAATAACTCTTGATGTTCAGTTGTCCTCCTAAAGTAGGTAATATGGCACAGGGAGTTATAGAATGAGATCATCAAACAGGTAGGGGACTGACAGAAGGGTCTGCACAAAGCCGAGCTCTTTTTACCCGACTGCCGAAGGAGGGTAATGTGTTTATCAGTCTATGTATGTATGTTTGTTCCTATGTGGCGTTCTAGAGACCAAACGCGTTGGCCGATTTTGATGATTCTTACGTCAATCGATTCGTCTTAATCCTGCGAGTGTCACTAGCTACATTAAAATTGGAAAATACAAAAATGGCGGCTTTTGGGCGCCATTTTGTGGGGAAAAAAAAATATTTTTAAAAAACCAGCCAAACCCATCGTGCGGGGTATCAAAATAAAGAATTTTAAGAGGAGATTTCAAAAATATATAACACTTATATGTTTAAATGTACCTAATACAAAAAAAGTTGTATATAAAAAAGTTAATTAAAAAAATCAAAAAACCCGACTGCTTAAAAAGCAAACTAAAAAGACGTAAACAAGAAGAAAATCATGCTGTGCAGTCGGAGGATACATCTGGTTTTGGTCCGCCAGCTCGCGAATATGTATCCTCCGACTGCACAGCATGATTTTCTTCTTGTTTACGTCTTTTTAGTTTGCTTTTTAAGCAGTCGGGTGTTTTGATTTTTTTAATTAACTTTTTTTTTCACTCAGTGTATAGTCATCGGCACGTAACTTGGCAAGAGTCGTTAGATGCGCAGAAGTCGCTTTTTAGGTCTCCTTGGTAATGAAGCGGGACGCGGGGTACAAGGTCGCGCCGATCCGAGCGCGCGATTGGTGGCTCAGTCCACCCTTGCCTCCCGCACCGCGTCCTTCCCCTCCGTTCGCTCCCGATTACACTTGCGTGCACGAAAGTTGTACCCTTTGTTTATGTTGAGTTTTTGTTAGGAGTATTTGTTGTTTTAAATTTTAATATTAATATCATTATAATAATATTACATATTAATATTATTTTAATAGGACACATAATGTTTAATATTAATTATTAATATCTTTTTCGAATATTTTTTTTAACTTTTAACTGTATATATTTTATTTATAACACTTAATAAACTTCACGAATTCATCTCCTTTATTTAACATTCTTCTAAACAAAAAAAAAAAATAAATGATAGCGATAACCATTGAAAAATTACAAGAAATAAAAGTGACCACTTTTTTGTGGCAATAAGTGTACGATGCGCGAACTTACCCCCACTACGCCAAAACCTTGCCAAGTTACATGCCGATGACTATACTACTGCAATATTTCTGACCTAGAAAATGTTATAGGATTGTTATCGCTAATAACTACGGGGCTTACAACGCTGGAGCGGTTGAGCGTGCAAGCACGACCAGTGTGTTTATAACAATTTTCAGGCTGGCTTTCAGTTGCGCGTGATGCCACGTCGCGCGTGTAGACGCACCTGCTAATATTAGGCGCTCCCCCTACTTTTTTAGGGTTCCGTACCCAAATGGTAAAAACGGGACCCTATTACTGAGACTTCGCGGTCCGTCTGTCTGTCTGTCACCAGGCTGTATCTCATGAACCGTGATTTTTTTGAAATTCACAGATGATGTATTTCTGTTGCCGCTATAACAACAAATACTAAAAACAGAATAAAATAAATATTTAAGTGGGGCTCCCATACAACAAACGTGATTTCTATGCCGTTTTTTGCGATAATGGTACGGAACCCTTCGTGCGCGAGTCCGACTCTCGGTTTTTGTTTAAGTCGAAATGCCTTATTGACGTTTGTGAATACTGCACATCTACCGCGTACCGGGCGATGCAGCGTTGGAACTGTTGATAGGCCTCCCTCTAGTTCTCTAGATGAGCCGATGACTTGGTTACGACGACGACTAACGCCAACGAACTTGAGGTAACAAAACGCGCACTCGTTTCACACCCTTGCGACCAAAATGTAGTAGCTTTTTGTACTTTTCTTACTATTCTATGACTTAAAAAAAAGCCTCAGATCAAAATGTAAATAATTAAATTGTCTTTGTGATGGTGTCTATTTCATTAAAATATACGCTCAGCGGTTTTGTCGTGTTTTGTCCGTTTTAAATATAACTTTACAAATTAATTACACTATGTTATACGAATACAACTCAAAATTCTTAAAATCAAATCATTAAGAAAATAGTCTAATGTAAGATATATTTTTTCCAAAAAATTACGACTAGCCGGTTAGACGTGATTCTCATTTTAAAATCAGCTACTCAGGGGTATCGGCTGCGAGAATCCGCTTGATGCGGGACGCACAGCACAGGACCGATAGATTTGGGGGAGACCTATGTCCAGCAGTGGATACATGCTACACGCTTTTCCTGTATTTTGGTTATGTGTATCTAATGTTATAATCGTTATTATGTCAATGTTACCCCCATTTTATCGCTGAACATTTACGAGCTTACATAAATAAAACAGCCTACAAAAGCCATCAAACGAATCCTTAAAGCCGAACCGGCTTGTAATTCGGTCAAGTGCGAGCCTCGCGCTAGCCTCGACATCTAATCTCGATTAGCTATACTGCCGCCTAAAGAAAAACGAGCGTATCTGCCCTTTTAGGCAAAATTGAGTTATTTACGTATTCGTATTGATAACGAGCCCTCTCTTGACCTCGATGTCGCCTGATGATAAGCGATAAATGAGGTCTACGATGCATGTTTATTCTTTCTTTGAATGCAGACAGGCCAAAGGTGGTAGGGAATATAGATGCGAGCAAAGAGTTTGACACTTCGCTGTGAACGTAAAAAATGTGGATGAAGGTCAGTCAATCCGTCTAGCCTTTTCCCAATTTTATTGAGGTCA
This sequence comes from Anorthoa munda, assembly GCA_945859665.1. Lineage (NCBI taxonomy): Eukaryota > Metazoa > Arthropoda > Insecta > Lepidoptera > Noctuidae > Anorthoa > Anorthoa munda. Next base: position 19,894,128 of record OX243916.1, on the reverse strand, counting down.
GCTTCCAGTCTAATCAGATACAGCTAAGTACCAGTATTTTAACTGGAACGACTGCCTATCTGACCTCCACAACCCATTAAACGGGTAATACTAAACCACTTTGGCAATTCTGGCGTCAGCTTTCCTGGTACAAATGGCAGCTGGGACTAACGGTTGAAAGCGGTGGCACAGAGAAATCTCGGTATGTTAAGATGGTCACCGATCTACGGACTGACCTGCAGCCATATTGCGTAAGTGAATACGGCAACGCAACGAGTTTGACCGCTATCCAATCGACCAAATCGGCCAATCACACTGACGGAAATTCACATCGCGTCATTCATCTCGCATGTGATTGGTCGATTGGATAGCGGTCAAACTCTTTGCGTTGCCGTATTCACTTACGCAATACGGCTGCTGGCAAGCGTTTGGTTACCTTGAAGATCTTTCCGTGCGGCTGCTAATAAATGTGGAGGAGAATGTGGATGATTTCTTAGTTTTGTGTTTTGGTGAGATGTGCCCTTTTCGTTATGGCGGCAGTACAATCTCGATCGGTTATCTGTGGCGCCATCGCAATCATGAGCGGCGCCCCAGTGGTAATGTGTTTTAGTATAATGAGAGCTAATTGACAAGTGGTTTGTTACTTATTCAGATATTAAATTGGCTATCGTTAGCTTGTGTATAGTACCTGGATGAAAATATAGCACAGCTCGAGGAAAAAGCACGGTTTGCACGGTCTCTGTCAATCATAAGTGCCTGTGCGACAGATTGTTTCTAAAGCTCTTTTTAGGGTTACGTAGCCAAAGGGTAAAAACGGGACGCTATTACTAAGACTCCACTGTCCTCTGTCTGTCACCTGGCGTATCTCATGAACCATGATAGCTAGACAGTTGAAATTTTCACAGATGATGTATTTCTGTTGCCGCTATAACAACAAATACTTAAAACAGAATAAAATAAATATCCACTTAAATATTTTTCTCATATACAACAAACGTGATATTTTTGCCGTTTTTTGCGACGGTACGGACGGTACGGAACCCTTCGTGCGCGAGTCCGACTCGCATTTGGCCTGTTTTTATATTTTGCCTATATTGTTCCACTCTGGGCAAAATTCAAAGATCGATTTGGGGAGGCCCCCATAGCTTTCCAACGATCTTTGAATTTTGCCATCTCCATCTAAAGCTCTTACTACAATTATTATAAATGCGAATGTTTTGATGGATGGATGTTTGGTACTCAAGCACGGCTGAACGGATCTGGATGAAATTGGCACAAATATAGATTATAGTCTGGATTTCTGGAATAGCACATAGGGTACTTTTTTAGGGTTCCGTACCCAAAGGGTAAAAACGGGACCCTATTACTGAGACTTCGCTGTCCGTCTGTCTGTCTGTCACCAGGCTGTATCTCATGAACCGTGATAGTTAGACAGTTGAAATTTTCACAGATGATGTATTCCTGTTGCCGCTATAACAACAAATACTAAAAACAGTATAAAATTAATATTTAAGGGGGGCTCCCATACAACAAACGTGATATTTTTGCCGTTTTTTGCTCGATATTAATAACGGCAACAGGTAGACGCATGAAATATTCACAGAATATTTAGTTGTATATTCTCTTCAAAAAATAATAATTATTAAATTAAAATAAAATAAATTAAGGGGGGCTCCCATACAACAAACGTGATTTTTTTGCAGTGTTTTGCAATAATGGTACGGAACACTTCGTGTGCGAGTCCGACTCGCACTTGGTCGGTTTTTTTTCATTTCCACGCTACATACAATTTTTTTTATTTTTTTTTAACTTTGCCCCACACTAGGAATTTCTTCCTGTATCGTGGGTGCGTTTACAAACATATAAACTCACATACACAACACCCAGAGCCAGCACAACTATCTGTAGGTCATACAAATATTTGTTCCGTGCGGGAATCGAACCCGCGACACGCAGCGCAGCAGTCAATTGCTCAACCACTGCGCCAACCGTGCGCCCAAAAAAATACGGCTGCATTTTTTTACTTGACAGATTCACTAAAGGCAACCGTGGTTCACAGCTGGACATAGGTCAGCAGTGGACGTCTTTCGGCTGAAATGACGATGATGAACGGTGGTGTTCGCAGTAAAAATTAAAGTTTTCATCACCAGTCAAGCTGCTCACTGGCACTCTTGTGGGATGGTCTCATTGTTTTATTTAGATACTTTCTTAAGTTTGTCCTAGTCAGTCATTTATCCATACAAACGTAGTATGGCGATCACTTCACTGTTTGACGGTGTACGCTCAAAATAAAAAAATATATCTATTTTTCTCATTATTATCAAGCCCTGTATGGAAACAAAAAAGTAAAAAAAATGTGTATTTGAAAGCTATGAGCTTCGAAAGTTTTCATATTTCAACACTAATTTCAACGCATCTATGGGCTGAAAAAAACCATAAAAAAAATCAAAAAACCCGACTGCTTAAAAAGCAAACTAAAAAGACGTAAACAAGAAGAAAATCATTCTGTGCAGTCGGAGGATACATATTCGCAAGCTGGCTGACCAAAACCAGATGTATCCTCCGACTGCACAGCATGATTTTCTTCTTGTTTACGTCTTTTTAGTTTGCTTTTTAAGCAATCGGGTTTTTTGATTTTTTTAATTAACTTTTTTTATTTACAACTTTTTAGTTTTTTTTTTTTAGAATAAGGTACATTTAAACATATAAGTGTTATATATTTTTGAAATTGCCTCTTAAAATCCTTTCTTTTGATACCCCACACGATGGGTTTGGAAGAAAAAAAAATATTTTCCCCACAAAATGGCGCCCAAAATCCGCCATTTTTGTTTTTTCCAATTTTAATATAGCCAGTGACACTCGCAGGATTAAGACGAATCGATTGACTTAAGAATCATCAAAATCGGCCAACGCGTTTGGTCTCTGGAACGCCACATAGGAACAAACATACATGTATATATGTATGTATGTATGTATGTTTGTTCCTATGTGGCGTTCTAGAGACCAAATGCGTGAGCCGATTTTGATGGTTCTTACGTCAATCGATTCGTCTTAACCCCGCGAGTGTCACTGGCTACATGAAAATTGGAAAGTAGGAAAATAGCGGTTCTTGGGCGGCAATTTGTGGGGGCCCAATTTTTTTTTTTCTTCCAAACCTATCGTGTGGGGTATCAGTCAGACACAGTCATCAGGATTTTAAGAGGTGATTTCAAAAATATATAACACTTATATGTTTAAATGTACCTAATTCGATAAAAATATTAACTAAAAAGTTATAAATAAAAAAAGTTAATTAAAAATATCAAAAAACCCGACTGCTCGCGAAGATGTTTAGTTCGCTTTTCAAGCAGTCGGGATTTTTGATATTTTTAATTAACTTTTTTTATTCCTAACTAAAGCCATTAATTGCACGTCGGCATAACAAACGCAGCTAATCTCATTCAGCCTTTGTTTTATTAGCCAACATTGTCCTAATGCAGGACAAAGGCCGACTCCAGTTTTGCCCCTCATTGCTTGATTATCCTTAAATATCCTTACGCAATTTGTGCTGGCTTTTATAGACACAAAACCTCTCGCCAAATGTTACACTATATCACTTTTTTCTCTAGATGATGCAAAATGTGTCATTATTATCATCATCATATCAGCCGAAAGACATCCACTGCTGGACATAGGCCTCTCCCTAGCGTCGCCACATTGGCATCTGGAACCCAACGGATCCCCGCAACTTTCACCAAGTCATCGGTTCACCTGGTGTGAGTCCTTCCAACGCAACGGCTTCCGGTTCGCGGTCGCCACTCCAGAACTTTTCTGCCCCATCGGCCATCTGTTCGGCAAAATGTGTGTCCAACAGTAAACTGCACTAAACTTTTTTTTTTGTTCCTGGATGGAAAATCCTCATTGGATGTCCCCGCCCTGGGGAGGGCGGTGGGGTCTGTCAGACTCGTACTGACTAAATACCACCCCGGTGTTCCATCTCACACCTACGCTGGGGGTCGCGGGAACAATGATACTTCCGCAACCCCCGGCTAGTGCCGGCCCGCCTCTGCGGGCCTCGATCTCTGGTTAGGGGGAAGTGAGGTGTTAGACTCCCCCCGCAACGTCTAAGAGGGGCGCGCGTGGAACACTTCGCGCCGCCACCTCGGGTCCTGGTGTGTGTGGGGGTGACGGACGTCCCCGAGTCCGTCGCCCCTGGACCTATTTCGGGGGGCTGGAAGAGGGCGTTGTCTGAAACTGCACTAACCTAGTCCAACGAAAGAAGCTTTCATTCAATCCAAAACAGTAAACACACAATCACTTTTCCTAACTAAAGCCATTAATTGCACGTCGCGTCGTCGCAAGCGCAGCTAATCTCCGATCGACACCCAATCGTTTACAGTCAACATGAAACCTAAACTACGGTTGTGTAAACGAAACGAATTAATTTCAGTTTAATCTGTGGAATAATCGGCCGGCGCGTAGTTTGTCAACGACTTCTCGCTTGCACTTAAAGAAAACCGTTTCATTACCGATTCTTGGATAACTGATACGCGTAGTTGAGTGGTGTGCAGTAGGCCAGTTTCGTTTCTTCGGGAGAGAAATTTTTACAGGACTTCATCTATAAAAAACAAAAACCCAACTGCTTGAAAAGCGAACTAAAAAGACGTAATCAAGAAGAAAATCATGCTGTGCAGTTGGAGGATACATATTCGCGAGTTGGCTGACCAAAACCAGATGTATCCTCCGACTGCACAACATGATTTTCTTCTTGTTTACGTCATTTTAGTTCGCTTTTTAAGCAGTTGGGTTTTTTATTTTTTTTTGTTAACTTTTTTTATTAACAATTTTTTTTATTTTTTATTAGGTAAATTTAAACATATAAGTGTTATATATTTTTGAAATCACCTCTTAAAACCCTTTATTTTGATACCCCACACGATAGTTTTGGAAGAAAAAAATCCCCCACAAAATGGCGCCCTAAATCCGCCATTTTTTCTTTTCCAATTTTAATGTAGCCAGTGACACTCGCAGGGTTAAAACAAATCGATTTACGTAAGAATCATCAAAATCGGCCAACGCGTTTGGTCTCTAGAACGGCACATAGTAACAAGCATACATACATAGACTGATAAACACATTACCCTTCTTCGGCAGTCGGGTAAAAAACTAACGCAGTTATGGTGTGGTGGTTTCTAAGATGCTTGCTGTACATTTTAATACGTAATAACACGTCAAGACATAATGCATTATAAGCATGAGAACTATAACACAAGAAACAATTTTATAAGAACTGTACAAGTAAAAAAATCAACCACAATGTGGGTCCCGGCAAATGTATGGTGACATCGCGGGAGATCCAGGCGAAGATGGCGAGACGAGCTTGACGCCTGTCAACAGGATTGGTCCACAGTTGTCCTAAACCGGAACGAATGGAAATAAGAAAAGAAGGTGTAGGGACAGAATAGGCTGAAAATAATTATATAAGTAAAAACATGGATAAAATGAATTTGTCTACTATAATGTGTAGAATCTTTAATGTGTTACATAATTAATAAGTTAGAGTAGTTTATGAAACTGTTGTATAATAAGTGGTATTAAAACATGAGTATGTGTTTAAAAACCGAGCCGTAGGCAAGGTTAGGTAGTTTTTAATAGTTTCAAACGAATGTTTTAATACCTAGTTATGTGCAGTTTCATACACTACTTTATAAACACTCATACTCAGGGATTTAACCTACTAAATAAAAGAAAAATGTCAAATTAGTAAGAAAAAATCAGTATATCAAAACGTATGAATGGCGCCGAAACCCAGCACATCACCGCATTAACCGCGCATGCGCTAAAGCGGGCGTTGCCACAGACAAGTTAAAATTGGCATCAAAACTTTTTATAATAGGTACTATAAAAATGGCGCGCCCCGCATAAGCTTTCCATTACAAAAAAATAATTGATGGAAACTCCTTGGTGATACTTCTTGGATTTGCCCTGTATCGTAGAAAAAAAAATGTTTTGTAGCATTACTTTGTTAGAGAAAAAGTGTTATAATAAGATTCTATTTTTAAATTTCGGTATTGTGTTTATAAAATATGTCAATATAAACTCGTTTTGAAGTTTATAATTCGAATATTACGATATGAGAGTTGACAAATCCTTTATTGTTTTGACTTTATTTCTCTGACACTTCAGGGTCATGATCTTTTATTTCCTGAGTAAAAAATATAAAAAAGTTACTCGCTAACTCGACAACACGCAGCAATTTACCACGACAATTCACACTCGTCCTTTAAACTGCGTTTTATTGTTCTACATGATTATCCACCTTCACAGAGTAAGTGGTCCTCCACCTCTCACAAAAAAAAAGAACTAAAGCTGTACTGGCGTTGTAATGGGTTTCGTTGGTAGGTACAAGTCCGTTATAGTTCAATAAAGTGTCATTTAAAGAGAACGAAAATCGAATATTGCCGCTTTTTGGGGCCCCACAAATAGAACAAGAATACGGGCTCTAGATACAGTCAATCGCACAATTTGTTTATGCGCTTTTATGTAGCATTTTGCGTGACTTAACATTTTAAGGTGAAGAAGCTTGCTATAGACCAAATTAAATAAATTAAAAACACATTTTATCGAAAATAAACCGACTTTTTAGTCGGACCTTTGTAGTCGGTTTATTTTATTGGAAAATGGTTTTTGTTTTGGCTTGTCTTTTTAGTTTTAGTACACCATCACTAAACATGAGCAAGTTCTATAGTAAGGTACTTAAAGGATTGACAAAATACACATAGGTGACCGAATTTACACATTCGTCTTCTTTGTCACTAAGGATTTCGGTTGTATGCTCCATATATTGAAAACCGGAGGACCGATTTTGATGAAACTTGCACTATTCCCTAAGTTGAAAGATACCTAATCCAATAAAAAAATGAGCCCGATCCGATAAGCAGTTTCGGCGAAATGCGAGGTCAAACATACATACATACAAACATACAAGTGAAATTTGGCACATGTTAAACACATGACACACAGAGTCACACGCAGTCACATAGAGTTTGGCGACATATAGTGACATAATATGTGAATATTGTGCAATGCCAACAATTTTTTGAAGTCGGTAAAAATTCATGTCTACTTATTATAATAGAACAGCAATTTTATAAAACACAGTTTTTTAATAATATGCAAATGCACAGGAGTAGTTCCTTTTTTTTTGGAAATACATATTTGGAAGGCTACATAGATTTGTACCTCTGCACCGATCAGACTGTGTCCGGATAAGTTTAACGGGTGGTGTCTGATACTGCACCGCGGCCGCTTCCTTGCAGCCGTCACTGTCAGTGTCAGACTTTCTCTCTACAGGTGCCGGTGGATAGTCCTGCCAAATGAGTGGGTAATATGAAAGCTAGGGTTGCTGGATCTTAGGCTATAATTTGGATTATTTTGAGGTTATGAGTTGATTAGAAGTTTTAGAGATCAAAATATTGTTGTTTAGAAGTTTAATAGTTGATTAGAAGTTTTAGAGGATGTAAGGACATATTGTTGATGTGACTGGCACACTAAGTTTATTATTAATATTCTATTTATTCAATTTAATTTACATATTTTTATATTTTTAAACATTTTTTTTTTAACATTATTACTTTGACATTTATTTGCAATTATCTTGACATGCTCATTTAATACATGACATTTAATTTTTAATTAATCTAGTGACATTATTATTTGATTTATGATTGTTGTGTTTGAATTTTATTTGCCGTGGTGAATTTACCAAATAATGCACGAATTTTAATTATTATATATTTTTATTACATAAACCGTTTTCATAATTGTATCTTGACATTCTCATTTAATATATGACATTTTGTATTTAATTCCTCTATTGACATTATTGATAGCTTAATTTGTTATTTATCATTGTTATTTGCCACGCGGTGAAATTAACGAATCAAATGAATGAAAGTGTGTTGTTAATTATAGATGATATGTGTTTAAGTGTGTAATAAAGCTTGTGATTTGCATACCTCAAGGTGTAATATGGTTGGACTGTGCTATATTTTTAAGAACTCTATGTAATTACCCATATTAGCAAATAAATGATTATGATTTATGAAAATAATTTAGACGAAAATTTCATAGGTTGATATTAAATATCTTTATTCTCATTAAAATAATAGTAAGTTACATGAGAACAATAAAAAATGAATTAGAGATATTATCCCAGTGAGAGTAACAGAAAAATAAAATAATAGTTGTCGACTAGTAAAGGAAGGGAATTCACCACATTTCTTATATAAGATCAAGTTAAAAGTTTTTAAACACTGACTTTTGCAAGTACGATAAAATTAAACAAATAAATTCAATGCAGTGTCTACCAAAAATCCAAAAAGTTGATCAAATATTATGGTTTTCAAAAATATTCTTGCAATTTGTCTTATCTGACGCAGCCGTATTATTTTATTATTTTTTTTGGATTGTTTTTTCACTTGACTTGAATATGCTTCGTTCATGAATGGTGGGCAATCAAATCGGTAAGGGCAAACCACCTATTGTCAAATTGTCAATTGTCTTTGGCCTCTCACCCACAGATAACTGTTTATTGCTCTCATCAAGCAATAGACAAAATTGACAACCTTTTATAATTTTTTGTTTTAAATACGAGGCTTTTGGCTAATTTGTACCTTTAGTGAATGCCACTCTTTATTTTGTATTGTGCGTTTAGTTTGTGCAGAATAAACAATTTTTCTTCCTTTTCTATTGTTTTATATTTCATATTGTACATAAAACGTTACGTGCACCACATGGAGTAAATATCGAATGAGTTTCCCTATTCCCTATTCTCTCCATAAAACAAAATAGTCAATTTTCTTCAAATCCAGCAATCAACGACACAGTAGCTCGGAAGTGATTAGAATACTGAGCAAACTACCATCTGTGGGCGTTAGATAGTAGGAATTTTGATTGAGTTAGTCGCGCCGGTGGCTCTGACGGCTGCCCGGCTGCGCAGGCGCATTCGACACCATCCACGATTTATCGACGATCGAGTGACGTAACGACTAATAGATCGTCGATCGACTTCGATCGTGTTGTAATCTCCTTGTTTATAATTTAATAAAAACGTGGGTAGGTTAAATATTTTATGTGTTAAAAGATTTATTAATGTTACTTGTCATCATAACCAATATGGATTGGATTGGATAAGTAATGGCTGAAAGTGTTTCGTAACAATCGAAATTAAATAAATAATACCAGACTATTATTTACACTCTTCTTTTTTAAGGCCTCTTCTCGTACAGAGAAGACATGAGCATTGATCACCATTCTTGCACAAGACATTCAGAAATGAATATACTTGGCTGGTTTTTTTAGGGTTCCGTACCCAAAGGGTAATAACGGGACCCTATTACTAAGACTACACGGTCCGTCTGTCTGTCTGTCTGTCACCAGGCTCTATCTCATGAACAGTGATAGCTAGACAGTTAAAATTTTCACAGATGATGTATTTCTGTTGCCGCTACAACAACAAATACTAAAAACAGAATAAAATACATATTTAAGTGGGGCTCCCATACAACAAACGTGTTTTTTTTGCCGTTTTTTTGCGATAATGGTACGGAACCCTTCGTGCGCGAGTCTGACTCGCACTTGGCCGGTTTTATTTATTGTCTCGCAAACTATGGAGAAATTATAATTTTTATTAGAGAATATAGAATAGAACTTTAAGTAAAGTCGTCAACACTGTTTATAATTTTTTTAATTTAACCTCGTTTTACGGTACTCATAACCGGCGTGCGTGTATGACTAGACGTATGGTCAATACTAAACATTTCAACATTTCTACAATCGCTAAATACTGAAGGAATGTCACATTATCTTGATCCCAAGGTCCACTTTTCAACCTTTTTATAAATACCATCAAATTAATAAACTCTGACTAAACCCTAAAAAATGCGTAATAATAAAATTATAATAAGCAAACGTAAAATTGTCCCTTGCTCCTTGTCTCGTATGCGCACGCGGCGACGACTCGACTTTGAGTGATTTAAAGCGAACACACAAACATTAATACAAGTCTAGCAATTAATATGTACGGAGTTAAATGAAGAATGTGATTGTTTGTGGGTGAAATAAGTTATATTTGTAATTTGTCTTGGGGTGAAGTTCCTTAAGCTGGGTTGTGAGGAAAAACGGATTTAGGCACGGAAGTTGAAAAAGAAATAACCGGCCAAGTGCGAGTCGGACTCGCGCACGTTGGGTTCCTTACCATTATCGCAAAAACCGGCAAAAAAACACGTTTGTTGTATGGCAGGATGGCAGCCACATTTAAATATATATCTTATACTGTTTTTAGTATAGGGTCTTTCAACAAGGACGGGTCGATGTTAAAATTGAATAAAACAAGATGTGTGTGAGATATTAACGAAATTTATTTTTTATTTAAAAGGCCCATTTATGCCAATTATGGATGGAATATGACATCGTTCAAATGTCCGCCGCGGCTTCGTATGGTGGCACGAATCCGAGAGGTCCAATTTTTAATGTCTCTGCTGCATAGATCGAGCGACCCGTCCTTGTTGAAAGACCCTTTATTTGTTGTTATAGCGGCAACAGAAATACATCGTCTGTGAAAATTTCAACTGTCTAGCTATCACGGTTCATGAGATACAGCCTGGTGACAGACATACAGACAGACAGACCGACGGACCGCGGAGTCTTAGTAATAGTGTCCCGTTTTTACCCTTTGGGTACGGAACCCTAAAAAAGGATCATTGTCTAGCCAAGATTAGAAATATTTTTGGCAACAAAGATGGCGTTTTAATGTTGGCTAATTGAAAGCTTCTTTGCTTGCGGTAGGAATAATTTACTGATTTAACTAAAATGTTTTTTCAGGATCTGTTATTTTTACCACACACTGAACCCCAAGAAATTAATCTGATTTTCAAAGCAAGTTTGTTATTATAGCTGGCTTGTACAGGTCCTCATTCTTTCAATTATTCCTTGCTAGTTTAGATATCTAAATTGTAAAGCGTATTCAATTTACTATCTATACACTACACTATTTTTCAATGCCCTATGACAATCTTAAGTAAGTTATCATTTTCATTTAAAATTACGCAATCAGAACTATAACGTAATGAACCTTATGCAATTCTGCCAATTTGCTTTTCGTAAGAGGCAATTTAGTAATGATATCAGATACTTAGATGAACAACATCATTTTCGCAAGACGCCAGGATATCTAGTCTCGAAATGTTCTTCGTTATCAAAATGACATAATCGTAATGAGGATCATAGTACTTAGGTACAGAATATTTAGTCCGAAGGGATTGAAACTGTCGTAACAGCAACTTGTACCTAAATTCCCATTTCTCGATTATGATCTGCTTCGACAAATTAGCCAAGAGCTTAATTCATCTCAAAGTATTAGCTAATAGTACCTACTTATTCTCGCTACTGAAAATTATAAATGAACTAGCATCTGCCAGCGGCTTCGCCCGCGTGAAGGTCGAAAATTATCCGAAGGGAACATATTCCCGGGATAAAAAGGTATCCTTCGTGCTATTCTGGGCTATAATCTTTCTCTGTGCCAAATTTCATACGGATCCGTCCAGCCGTTTGAGCGTGAAGAAGTAACAAACATACAAACACACACACACACAAACTTTCGCGTTTATAATATTATAAGTGTGATTATAGTGTGATAATCTATCAATGTGCCAAATTTCATCCAGATCCGTCCAGCCGTTTGAGCGTGAAGAAGTAAAAAACATAGAAACACACACACACAAACTTTCGCCTTTATAATATAATAAGTGTGATTATAGTGTGATAATCTATAAATGTGCCAAATTTCATCCAGATCCGTCCAGCCGTTTGAGCGTGAAGAAGTAAAAAACATACAAACACACACACACAAACTTTCGCTTTAATATTATAAGTGTGATTATAGTGTGATAATCTATCTCTGTGCCAAATTTCATCCAGATCCGTCCAGCCGTTTGAGCGTGAAGAAGTAACAAACATACAAACACACACACAAACTTTCGCCTTAATATTATAAGTGTGATTATAGTGTGATAATGTATCTCTGTGCCAAATTTCATCCAGATCCGTCCAGCCGTTTGAGCGTGAAGAAGTAACAAACATACAAACACACACACAAACTCACAAATTTTCGCCTTTATAATATTAGTGTGATAAAATACAAATATATGTCCATTTTAAAATATAACAGTTACAAAAATTAAAAGCAGCATTTATACGCATGTTTTTGTGGAGCGTGTTATAGTCAACTTTTCCGAACTGAATTGCTATATGTCATCGCCCTCGTCTTTTTCTTTATTGTCCATCACTGGACTACAAGACGTACGGCAATGCGCTATCGGTGGTCATCCACCAACGCACTAAACGTTTTGGGTATACTTTCATTGTGCGTGCAGCTAAGGAATGGAATTCCATGCCGGAGTGTGTGTTCCCCGATAGCAACAAGTCAACAACCTAGGTGTATTCTAGGCAAGAGTGCTTCAATGTCGACCACATTATCGCTTACCATCAGGTGAGACACGAGGTCAAGCGCGAGCCTAACGATAGTAAAAAAAATACACGAAATCCCTCCAACAAAAATTGTTCACTCTAGACAAAGTGATAGAATCGCAAATTGAATCTCCTCTTGAGGCATGAACGTTTAATTGTTTATACATAGTTGTTGTTTAGTAGTGCCGCGTCGATCTCGATCTCTCTTCGCCAGCCTTCTTCTTCTTTTTACCCGACTGCCGAAGGAGGGTAATATGTTTATCAGTCTATGTATGTATGTTTGTTCCTATGTGGCGTTCTAGAGACCAAACGCGTTGGCCGATTTTGATGGATCTTATGTCAATCTATTCGTCTTAACCCTGCGAGTATCACTGGCTACATTAAAATTGGAAAATAGAAAAATGGCGGCTTTTGGGCGCCATATAGTGGGGGCCCAATTTTTTTTTTCTTCCAAGCCTGTCGTAGTGTTATCAAAAATTATAACACATATGTTTAAATGTACCTAATTCTAAAAAAATATTACTAAAAAGTTATAAATAAAAAAAGTTAATTAAAAATCAAAAAACCCGACTGCTTAAAAAACGAACTAAAAAGATGTAAACAAGAAGAAAATCATGCTGTGCAGTCGGAAGATACATGTTCGCGAGCTGGATGACCAAAAACCAGATGTATCCTCCGACTGCATAGCATGATTTTCTTCTTGTTTACATCTTTTTAGTTCGCTTTTTAAGCAGTCGGGCTTTCTGATTTTTTTAATTAACTTTTTTTTGTCGTGTAATGTGATGTGGCCACCTCTAGTGTCAGAGTTAATTAAGTTGCTTCTGGGAACCCCACAGGCCTCTGACTTGGCTATTTTAGAGTTCAGACTTACATTAACTATATAAGGCCAGGTTTCCTCACGATGTTTTCCTTCGAGCCTGTGACGTCCAAGGTAAACTTAGAAAGTACATATGAATTTGAAAAAGTTACATTGGTACTTGCCCGGATTTGAACCCACGACCTCAAGCACGAGAGGCGTGGTCTTAGCCACTGGGCCACCACGACTTCCCGCCAGCCTAAAATATAAAAACAACAAGGTTAATGAAAATCTCATAACAAACACATACAAAAAACTAACACTAACAAATAGTTGTTTACACTCGTCTCTCGTATGTTAGAAATGTTGACACGTTTGTCTCCGCAATGTCGCGCTATTTATACCGAGCTCATCGCGCCACACTGGCTTTGATTAGAACTTTGTTGAAATTTAGAACGAGTGCTTTTGAACTCTTAAAGCAATTTTTATGTTACGTATGTTATTTCATGAGAACGTAGGTAATTACTATACTTCAGATCCAATATGTGATTGTTTATAAGCTTTGCTTCCCTGTCAAGTTCTTTAACTGCATTTTTTTTTCGGTCTATGTCATCTACTGAAGTCTTTGTCCTTTTCAAGAATGCTGTTTGTCCCAATTTTGACGGCTTCCTACAAATCCTGCACCTGGACGAAATTTTCGCTCTAGTTCGACCTTGTTTCATGTTGTAGTCGAATCCAAAGTCCTCATTAAACAGGTCAAGGGTCCAGCTTGCCGAACAGGAGATTACTTTGTAAACATTCAGGATAAAAGGTTTGAATGATTCAGTTCATTGGCTTGGTAAGTTCTTAACTGTTTAACGAGACATTTTTTGTTTCGATCTCAGAATTCTCTCACGGTGAATATTTGGTGATACTCCAATGAAGTGGTATACAAATACAAATAGGTACCTTGTCCAGAGCTTGTTATTCCAACCATTGCGAATATTTGCTTATTTAGTTTATACGGTCACGCATTTGACGCCCAAAGGAGTAGGCACGTTTGTTGTCACACTCAAAATTATTGATGACGATTTCAGGACCTTTACGAAACGAATCGCCTTGTTATTCAATCCACAATCCAAATTCTGTATTGAAAGGATATAAATCTCTGATAAAGTTTTTCTTCTTCTTTTCTTGCTGATGGTAAATCATCATGTTCCTGTCCTTGTGGGGATCGACCATGGGGTCGGCGCAACAAGTTTTCTTCTTCCATACCGCCCTGTCCCCCGTCACGCCAAATGTATAATACTCGTAATAACCAAACAACCAAACCAAAACCAAATAGTGAATTAAATACGTTGGGCCTGGAAACCCGCAGTGCTGGTCACAGTATCAGTGAGGTGTTTAGGTCCTTAGAAGTGTAGGTGTATGTGTATGGACTCTTCGAACACTCTCATCAGATGAGACAGGATTTGGACAGGAGAACCGCATTCGCACTGGGTGTCGATGGGGTCATACCCATTTTGGTAGATTATGCTAGCTTGGGCCCTCTGTCGATTGATGGCTTTCCAATATAAGCCACTGCAACTCATCATCTTCCTTGTCTACTGTCACTTGGGGTCGGCGCAACACGTTTTCTACTTCCATACAGTCCTGTCCCCCGTCACGTCACGTCATTGATATGAAAGAAAAGGGAGTCAGTGATGGCCTCCCTTTTCTTTCATATCACTCCCCACACAGTCCTTCCATCTTTTCTTTGGCCGTCCCCTCCCTCTCCATCCATCCACATTTATATTCATAAATATTTTAGTAACATGCGTTTCATCCCTCCTCATCACATGACCATACCAGGACAAACGGTTACCTTTCAACTTTTCTGTCGCTGGCGCCACGTTCTAACTTCCTCTAATATACAAAGCCACTGCAACTAATACAGTTAAATAGCTATCACGGAGTACCTACTGTAAAAGTCAAAATAATTACTCATCTATCTATGAGTAATATATCCGTTTCCTCATAACCTAAACATACTTGATCAATAAAGTAGCGATCGCTAATCCAACCGGAACCCAGCTTCCTCCATTAAGAGCGAATAGTCCAAATTAGCTGATCCATAAAGCGAGAAACCCTACGTTTATGTAAACATAAGAACAACGTTTGCTTATCCAGCAGCCTCGTTCCACTTCGCTACAATATCTCATTGTTTGCCGCCACAGCTAAGGGACTTGACATGCGTGGCAGACGGGTAGGAAAGGATGGTTCCGTAGTTAGAGAAAGTTAGTAAAATGAAAATTTTAAAAAGAATAAGTCTAGTGTTTTTTATCATCGTGTTAGCTCGTTCATTGCTGGGCATAAGACCATTACAATGTATAGTTCTCGCCAAAGTTCTTGGCCGCACTGAAGTTGGCTACAATGGCTGCGCAGTAGAAAATCTCATACAAAAACAGCACCGTTTCGTGCCTCGCGCATCCGGTAAACCTTAGATAAAGTACCTATAGATTAAGCACTGGCGTGGCCGCACATGAGACAGCAATAGTTAGTTCTGGTGTTACAACAAGAACAAGAACACTACTACCCACCATCGCACTGACACTTATTATCTATAAATAACCCAAAGTCCTTGTCTCAATTAACACATAATACCACGAAATCATAGAAAATCAAACAAAACCGAGTTTGTTTGTCAAACCTGCCATTGTATTAGAGTTTGACAAACAACAGAAACCAAAAAAAAAACAAAAAGACATAAAATTATCTTTTGTCCTTGTTGACATGGAGCTGCCAATTAGCTATCTCGCTCTATCAATCAAGCTCATTTTAAGGCTTAATCTATAGGTACTTTATCTAAGCGGTAAACCAACTTCAGGGCGGCCAAACAGTTTGGCGAGGGCTATATGTTTAGGTAAGTTAACACCAAGCATAGTAAACAATGTAGCAAAAGCGATTTCTTATAATCTATACTAATAAATAATATTATAAAGAGGTAAAGTTTGTGAGGTTGTAGGGGGTAATCTCTGGATCTACTGAACTGATTTAAATGTAATTTGGCATGGAGATAGTTCGAGACCCTGGGAAGGACATAGTTTGTATTCCCTTGCGATGATAAAACACTTTTACTTTGGTGAAATGGCTGACTATCTATTTGGCTTCGTCTGCACTTACTAAAAAACACGTTTTGATAATAGAATAGTTGGAAATCAAACAATTTTATTAGAAAAGTGTCTGGTCATGTTGGGGCTAAAACTTTCGCCGATATTTCAAAACTGTAGCTTGGCAAACTCATTGTTGTGACAGCAGATTATAGCGGAATTCAAAGGGTTTATCTAATTATTACGGAATCCTAAAAATCCTGTTTGTCTATCCATTCCGCTGGTCAAACGCTAATTGTTCTTAAAAGGATCACAAATTGGCACATAGTTGCGAATAATTGTCCGTTTGTGCTGTGTTTAAGCAAATTGCTTCAATCTTTAATTCCGACGCATTCTCGAGATTCCTTAATTCTTTTTGTCACGAGTCGTTATTTGTGTGGAGGAATTCATTTTGTTTAAATTACTGGTTCTTACTTCGTGTGATATTTATTAGAATTTTGGGCATTTTAACGTTTGCGGGAATGATTGGTATGGATGGTTGTACTTGAAGAATGGTTTATTGGAAATAATAACAGCAGCATTGATTTGTTATGATAAATTAAAAGACAAGTGTGACAACAAATTGTTTTTCTAGCATAGTTTTTAAGACATTGATGTGACTAATTATAAATACCCAATATTTAGCAGACTGTCAATATTAGTTGCATACGAAAATTACACGAGACATACAGATGATCAAAGTATTCTTAAAATGCATGCCGTAAAGCGAAACTAAAGACACAAGATAACACCCAATCATTATAATCATAAGACACATAATATGTACTAAGCAATTCGATCAAGAAAACAAGATCCAAATCCCTCCTGACAAACATATCATCGAAATAAGCGATCCCTCAAGTACTCTTCACGTCAAGTATACTCCAACTGAGCGGTAACCCCTCAAAGCCACTCCAAAGACGGATCTAATTACAGAAATAATCCCACAAGTCGAACTTAACGAAAGGGTGAATCGTCAAGATTAACGTTGGTGACAATTACGGTAAAAGCCCTTACAGTTGGCTGACAGACGTCATTTATTTATATATTGGTGGTTTACTCCCCACTGGGACTCCCAAGGGACTTACCTAATTGCGCGCTGTCACATGTCACAAACGTTGGCCCAATAAAGTTGGCTGTAAGTGCTACCAAGTTGGACCCAATGGGGTGGAATGTGGTTACCGAATGTCAGATTACTTTTTTTATTCTGCGACTGTCATTTGTTTTGAATTCTGTATCGCGGTTTTGGTGATATTGAGAGCTGATCTTTTTTTCTCTTGTGACTTTTGAGTTACCTACGGCAAAGTTGTCCCTTTAGCTTTAAGGCTTCCTTATAACTTGTCCAATTGAGCTCTCGGACATTTATTTCAGACAAATCAAAGCCAGATTAAGGTACGTTTCGTATACCTTTGATTCTAAATCGAAACAACAGCACAGCACAAAGGATTCTACATTTTACAACCCCACAACTTACAGACCTTGCAATAAAGATGGAATAATCAAAACATACCGAACTTCCAATTTTCCTCGCGAAAGTCTAATGGTTTGCAACTGTTTAGATAAGGTTAAGTGTTCTGTAATATCAGCATTAGCGAGTGTTACTCTGAACTTCAAAGGTAAGGAAATAAACACGATATAAATAAGGGTTTTATAAACACTTTCTACGGTTATCTTATTATTTAATATGTAAACGGTGCACGCCTTACGTGAGAACCGTTAACCTGTTTTGGTTACCTCTGAAGTTACGGAAGGATCTGCTGGGATAATTTTATCTTTCGTGTGAACTTTGTGAACTGGCCTTATATGCCGCTAATACTTCCGTCTCGTAATACTTCTCTGAACGGTTCTTTTTCGTAAATATACTTCACAGATGACGCGACCAGGATAATATTACCTATAATAATAATACAGCTTGTAACCTCAGATCAAATGAAAAGTCAAGATGGAACGTTGTAAACAACAAGGTGATGCCGTTTAAAACTACGCCTTGACGTATACATACACAATTACACGAACACAAGTACATCGAAACTACGCCTTAGTTTGTCAGTTGTAACTATATCACAAACGGGTAAGGTTCTTCACATAAACCAAGAAAGATCACACGCTATGGTCTCAAAGTAAGAAATTTTTAAACCATTTTCCCGTAAGATTAGTAACTAAAGACATACAAACCTGAACTTGATACGTCAGCTAAGCTTTCCCAGATCTAAAACACGCGTTCAATGCAAGAAGTCCTTTCCTAAGAAATACGAAGTCGGCAAAATGTGCCATGAACATATGGAGCATTAAAACGCTGATCGATTTAAGATAGTGCACGTGCCGTTTCCTTCGAGAGCAATACACAAAGAACGCACGTGTCAAAACGCACCCGTGACGCATACCCTTTGAGAACCAATAGTCACTGCTATGAGGAACAGGAGTGAAGAAAAGAGGTTTCTATAGTATGACAAGATATAACACGGCTACAAGTGTTGAAAAATAAGAAAGGAAACGGGGCTACTGAAATACAAATTAAGGCGCAGTCCCATCGAGAGCTATAAGCTTTCTTTACTTCCAAACTAGGATAGTGAACTATACTGTCACTTCTGTTAATCTTTGAGATCTAATAGGATAGTTGGCTGAAAATTTGTTTTCGTCCGTCAAATAGATTAATAAAAAATATTGAACACGTATTTCTTTCTTTTGACACGTGACGACGATACGATACGTTGAAATATCGTATGACATCACGCCGCTAGTACACTTTATACTGACAAGTGACGTCACAAGCCACCACTCCTGAACTTTGATGCGCTTTATCTTTGTAAATTTTTATTGATTTGGTAAATCAAAAAATACGTGTGACGTGTCCAATATTATTTAATAGTCTCACTGACGGACTAAATAGATTTATCATTTTTATACCCAGGAAACATCTATATTGCAGTGTAGCTCTTATTAATCTACAAAACTACATATTAATGGAATCAATAGAATCGGGTTCTTAGAAAGATTTACTTCTCTATCTCAATCATACACTCCTCTAAAATAAGACTAATAAATCGATTCACAAAATGCTACATTCAAATGTTACCAAATTATTCTTCCTCCTATTTCTGCTATACTAATTCTTCGTCTCGAAAGTATCAACATTCACGCATGGACAAGCGTTAACCATAGATTACGAGCTAGTAAACTGTTGGGCTGGTGACCAACATATCTTAATGACAACAGCTATCTAAATGATGATTGGCTAAACCTGTCTTGTTTGCTTCGATACTATCTTACTACGGAAACTCGGAGGATTGGGGACTAGAATTCTTGGGACCCTGAAAATCTGCTGATGCTTTTCGTGCTTGGGTATCTACAGATCCTTGCGCTATATATCATGATGCTCAACGCGCTCATGGAGATCTATCCTGAATTGGACTTGCTCGCTGATTAATGGAAGACGATATTCTTAGAATGTTTGAGGTTCTGTGAGACGACATATAGACAGGATTTACTTAATTTAGTATAAATGACTATCACACATCATCACATCATCAGTCTATTAATGTTCCCACTGCTGGGACACAGGCCTCCTCTCGGTGAGAGGGAATGGGCCGTAATCCACCACGCGGGCCCAGTGCGGGTTGGTGGATGACACATGTCTTCGAAAATGACTAATTTGTTATAATAAATGTGTAATAATAAATCAGTATTTTTGGGTTTGGTATAAAGTTTGTGCTAGAAATGCAGAAATCAACAACCAACTCGCCGAGTTCTCCGACCAACTAAACGTTTCCAATATTACCAATCACTATGAGAAACAAAACGAAGAAAAAGCTAAAATACCTGATTGGCCTGTCAACCTTCATTAATTAAAGACAATATTTTCTAATACAACGAAAGTAATCTATAATCCAGACTTACCTGATAGCCATCCTAACTAATTACAAACAAGTTCCCGCGAGTTTATTCTAGGCGAGAAGCTGGTGAACATAAATGGTACATGCGGAGATAATGGTGGTTCGCGCCAAACGTGGCTCAGTTGAAACAGAGATTGATTGTAATGGCCGGTTGGTGCATGATTGAAGATCAACGGTCTTGACATCAATGAGCCTGGATTGGAGGCTGGACGCAGATTACCAGTGATAAACGACTTAGATTAGACAAATTTTACTTGGTATAGCTTGAATAACAGCCTCATTCACATTATAATTAACTGAGAGGTGGCGTGTCAAATATCATGTGGTTATTACGACACTGCATATATTGAATGAGTCGTTTCCGTATAAATTTTCCCTTAGAGCCACTTAGTGAGTCCATAGCGTGACTATTGAAGTTTAATAGATAAGTAAGAAAAATTATAGACAGCTAGTTAGAAGGCTATATCAAAGTGGTAATAAAAAATATCTGGCAATAAAAAAATAATTTAAAATTTAAAAACTATATATATATAAAATACTATATGTCGGGGACATAAAAACTCCCAAAAATCAAAACCGAACCGGAACCGGGAACGCTTATTATATAAACAAACAATATAAACAAGGCTTATTTTTTGCTTTTTAGAAGTTTTTGTCGGGGGTTTTTTAAATTGCTTTAATTTTTATTTCATGCTTTTTAAACTATACATAATTATAAACCTAGCAGTAGACAAGCTTCAATCGACAGTCTATCGAAACATGTAATTATGACATGATATCTTGCGAAAAATCCCAGATTCAAAGAGTAAAATGCGAATTATTTTTGAACGTGGAACCGATTTCAACCTAACATAGCTAAGAACACTCTCGATAAATTCAAATATCAAACAAAAAAAAAAAAAAAAAAATTGGTTCATCCGTTAAGGAGCTATGCCACAGACAGACACATAGATACATAGCAACACACGTCAAACTTATAATAACACACCTCTTTCCGTCGGGGGTTAAAAAAACATGCTGTGACAAAAAGCATGTTGCGAAAAAAGTATAGCGCAAAGAGAGTACGTAAGTAAAGCTAAATCAAGTGAATCATAATAAAGTACATTACGGCAAGCAACAAACATTGTAGTACCCACAGACGAAACGACCACCTGTCATAAATTGCATCGTATTTTGCCATCTTAATATTCCATAATTATGTAAATGCAATGCTGCGAAGCTTCCATTTGCGACACATTTTGTAATGGTAGCGCTCCTTCCATTTATTTATTAGGAGAGGAAATCAATAGTATATAATTTAATACGTAACACAGACTCATCTACATACTGGCTGTGCCCTTTGGGTACTGCTGACGGTATGGTTTCCTAAAGGCATTAATTGGCTCATTTTGTCGGGATTTCTAGATACCTAGTTTTTACCCGACTGCCGAAGGAGGGTAATGTGTTTATCAGTCTATGTATGTATGTATGTTTGTTCCTATGTGGCGTTCTAGAGACCAAACGCGTTGGCCGATTTTGATGATTCTTACGTCAATCGATTCGTCTTAATCCTGCGAGTGTCACTGGCTACATTAAAATTGGAATAAACAAAAATGGCGGATTTTGGGCGCGATTTTGTGGGGGAAAAAAATTTTTTTTTCTTCCTAACCCATCGTGTGGGGTATCAAAATAAAGGATTTTAAGAGGCGATTTCAAAAATATATAACACTTATATCTTTCAATGTACCTAATTCTAAAAAAAAAAACTAAAAAGTTGTAAATTAAAAAAGATAATTAAAAAAATCAAAATACCCGACTGCTTAAAAAGCAAACTAAAAAGACGTAAACAAGAAGCAAATCATGCTGTGCGGTCGGTCCGCCAGCTCGCGAATATGTATCCTCCGACTGCACAGCATGATTTGCTTCTTGTTTACGTCTTTTTAGTTTGCTTTTTAAGCAGTCGGGTATTTTGATTTTTTTAATTATGTAATTTCTTCATCGACTTGTATCTTTCCTAGCATTTCATCATCATCATCGTTTCACCTGAAAGACGTCCACTGCTGGACATAAGATTATAAGTCTCCTCATGGTCGTGTGCGTCTCGCACCCAGTGTATTTCCGCAGCCTCAACGAGTTCATCCGTTCACCCAGAGAGAGGCCTTCCGGCGCTGCGTTTTCCGGTACACGGTCGCCACTCCAGAACTTTTCAGCCATTTTAACCAACCGTTCTGCGAGCAATGTGCCCTGCCCACTGCCACTTAAGTTTGACAATTCTTCGAGCTATGTCGGTAATCCGTTTTGTTTGCCCTAGCATTTACTTATACTATAGTAAATACAGGGTGGACCGTGCGTTTTTCTGACGCCACAATTTGGCTATACATACGTCATGCTAGACTGAAGCAAACTCACCACGCCCTCGGTTATCTTCGGGAGCAGTCTTGTGCGCGAGACATGTATAATGCCGTGGCTCTTGTATTTTATGGTGATTGGTGAACGCGAATACACAAACATTCGAAAGGCACGCGCGGCGGCGGTATCTTTACTATTGAAATCTACGCTGCCATCACAGTAATGTTATACAAGATAAAATTACAAATTTAGAAAACCCCCGATTTTAATTTTTATTTCATGTTTTTTAAACTACATATACCTAGTAGCAGACACGCTTTAATCTACAATATATCGAAACACGTAATAATGACACGATACAAAGAGTAAAATGCAAATAACTTTTGAACGGCTAAACCGATTTTATTCAAACATAGCTAAGAAAACTCTCGGCAAAGTCACCAATCAAACAAAAAAAACTAAATCAAAATCGGTTCATCAGTTTAGGCGCTATGATTCCACAGACAGACACACAGATACACAGCAACAGACGTCAAACTTATAACGCCCCTCTTTTTCAGTCGGGGGTTAAAAATCCCACAATCCCGGGGGTCACAAGCCTAACATAAAAAACCTAATCATACCATCGATTTTTCTCTTAAGCAGTAAATCCACAAACACAACGGCATCATATATCTACTTAAATTTCAAGCCTACCATGGCTACCTCAAGCAACTCCAACTTGCCCTAGCAACACTTCAACAAATAACAAACCTCGTTTTGTTGCTATGCTAAAGATTCTTCACCGTAGTATAAAAAACTTAATCCAATTGATACGCAGTCGGGGATTTTCCGCTTCAGGCATTTTTTTCATCAGCGATTGATTCATCAACACTAATTTGAAACTGTTTAGTGAACTGTGCTTTTTAATGGATATTTTTTGTCGTTCTTTTAATTGAGATCTCTAGTGGCTAATGCTGAAATTAATTATATTTATGGTGTTCGGGTAGACCATGACTTCGCTTTCTTGAGTTACAAGGTAGACAGTTTTTGTGAGCTTGCATCAAATTTGCCCAGCAGTGGGCAAAGGTAGGTAGAACAGCATGAAAATTATAATAAAAAAATACTGCAAATCACAAATATCTCTTTTGATTTACCAATATTGCAGTCATTTTTGGTTACTTCATTTTACACCAAGTAGTCCTAAAGTTTTTTTGATATCTTTTGTAGGAAGGACTTGCATTCTTACGTTCATTTTGTTCTGCCATTATTTCTTCTAAAAATACACCTCTGCCGAACTCTTCTAAGAATACAGGCGTCATATTATGTTATGTTCCATTCTTATAAGATGCAAACCTTGTAATAACTTGATAATAAAAAAAGTTAATTAAAATAATCAAAAACCCGACTGCTTGAAAAGCGAACTAAAAAGACGTAAACAAGGAGAAAATCATGCTGTGCTGTCGGAGGAAACATCTTCGCGAGCTGGCTGACCAAAACCAGACGTATCCTCCGACTGCACAGCATGGTTTTCTCCTTGTTTACGTCTTTTTAGTTCACTTTTCAAGCAGTCGGGTTTTTGATTTTTTTAATTAACTTTTTTTATTTATAACTTTTTAGTTATTTTTTTTTTCGAATTATGTACATTTAAACATATAAGTGTCATATATTTTTGAAATCACCTCTTAAAATCCTTTGTTTTGATACCCCACACGATAGGTTAGGAAGAAAAAAAAAATTGGGCCCCCACAATATGGCGCCCAAAAACCGCCATTTTTATGTAGCCAGTGACACTCGCGGGGTTAAGACGAATCAATTGACGTAAGAACCATCAAAATCGGCCCACGCGTTTGGTCTCTAGAACGCCACATAGGAACAAACATACATACATACATACATAGACTGATAAACACATTACCCTCCTTCGGCAGTCGGGTAAAAAGAAGAGTTTTTTTGATATATTGACTGATATTAATCCTTTGCTAGTTTACAAATACAACAGCACTAACTTCCCTTCATCTTCAATATCCATCACTAGCGCAGTAGCAGCTTTATACATTCCTTTATACTCCTTTAGGCTATTATAACCATCTTTAACCGTAGACGCCATTCATATTGCGCTTCAAATATTCGCGTACGGTTCCGTTGACTGTCGGCTAGGAATATTGCGCTTCACATAATCGCGTACGGTTCCGTTGACTGTCGGCTAGGATTAATCGACCGCTTCATCCTATCTATAGCATCATATTAATATCTTCTTTTCGTCTTATAAAGGGTCTTTCAACAAGGACGGGTCGATGTTAAAATTGAATAAA
The DNA here is from genome assembly GCA_945859665.1 of Anorthoa munda. Classification (NCBI taxonomy): domain Eukaryota; kingdom Metazoa; phylum Arthropoda; class Insecta; order Lepidoptera; family Noctuidae; genus Anorthoa; species Anorthoa munda. Next base: position 19,869,224 of record OX243916.1, on the reverse strand, counting down.
ACACATCTTGTCCACCACATTCGACCGTTGCCCTGAAAGCCAACATAACGCAGGCCATCGCTCGGATTCAGCCGGATCTATGCAGCAGAGTCATTAAAAATTGGACCTCTCGGATTCGTGCCACCATACGAAGCCGCGGCGGACATTTGAACGATGTCATATTCCATCCATAATGGCATAAATGGGCTTTTTAAATAAAAAATAAATTTCGTTAATATCTCACACACATCTTGTTTTATTCAATTTTAACATCGACCAGTCCTTGTTGAAAGACCCTTTATTTCGTCCATATTTGAACTGAAGACATTCAGATCAAATATTTGCATGAAACTTACTTAAATTATACTGCTATGTCTTTTTTCCAAATTCCAATAGTTATAACTTATTTCCGCCCGCTTCGACACTTCTAATAAAGATTGCAAATCAGCTAATGCAATACTGGCGTACGAGTTTTTATGTTGCCTCGTAAACGTAAACATCAAATTGTATTGTAACTAGTATAGATAAACGCCGTCTGGTGACAATACAATCAAATTGGATTATTCTATACACTTTGACATAAGCGAACCTTTACGTTACGCGATTGAGTGACAAAGAAACTAACTTTACGCTAGTATTATATTATCTGTGGCATTACTTTCAAATTCATTTATTAAACATACACAGTTATGACAGATTAAATTAACGTATTAAGATATTAAACAAACTTGACATGCTATCAATGAGTCCCAAACTAGGCACAACCTGTATCTTGGTGACCCAGACATTAAAGAGTTTGTAATTTTACGAGTCCTGCTAGTGCTACGTGATAGTTTATGATAAAACAGAAATCAACAGATAAAAATATAACAAAGAAAATTCGCAAAGAAGCGTTAATGCGAAAAACGGTTTAGGTGATTAAATGTGAGCTGTAAGTGAGGGGTGTGTATTTGAACCGAAAGTGTATAAGTAGGTACCTATTAACTCGTACAACAGAGTAGACCCTCCGTATTCTCATAAGTCCGGTCAAGCAACCACTTTTCTAGCTGGGTTGTGGCCTCAGAGTACTTACTCAAAATAGTACAAAATAGTCAGAATTTTACCTACAGCGTTGAATTTTTTTTATTTTTTTTTATTGCGTTTTTTATTTTTGGAAGGGGTATTCTGTCAGGCTGTTTCCTACCCCTCCTACTGCAGCTGGAGCTTCTACTGAACTGCCTTGTCCTTCACGAGTTTTAAAAGCGACCCTAGGATAAAAAGTTGTCGTACGCGTAATACCCCAGCTTTCTTATACAGAGCATCAGTGGAAAAACTTATTCAAGTCCTAATCATAAAAGCTCAACAAAGTTGTTACCCACATTTTCCTTATCTAGTAACAACCAATTTGTATCTAAACTACCCATATTTGCTCTTCAAGACGTTGATTCTAATGATTCTTGTACACTGTCGAGCAAGATAAATCACCTACTTCATAACTATGGCGAGTGTCACGTACTAATACGTCCACTTGATTTGCTAGTGGAGTTAATGGTAGGTAACTGGCACTTGTCACCTATTTGTCTTATTAACAAGCTATAGTTAGCGAATAGCGCCGGGCTATGTAGGGTAATGGAGAGATAACTGATCGTTTACGAAGGATTTGCATTATCTGAAGGTTGGATGGTATTTTTGCAGTGAAGTGGATAGTTTTAGTTTGATTGGAGCAAATATTTCCATGGACGGTATGGTATCGGCCTCATGCTTCTGTTCTAGATGGCTGAATTAACAATGACTATTAAGGCAGGTCTTAGTTTAGGAAAGCAGTGGTGGCTCAGAGGTCACGACGCCGACTTAAGTGTCTTAGGTCATGGGTTCGAACCCAGACAGGCGCTTTACTTTGTGTACATTACTTCATCACCACAGCTCTCAAAAAGGTTTTTTTTTTTTTTTTCTATGTATAGGCCTCTGTTTGACCACAATCTCACCGTGGTCAGTGATGATGTGGCCGATGGTGGTAAGCACACAAAGCCTAGAAGGGAACTGGCTCTCAAGTGCTGCTGTCGGAACACACCGGAAGGTGCTTGGCGACAGATTTTCAACTTGAGGGTGGTTGCCAGCCAGGCGGGTACTACAAAGTACCCTACCACCGTGCAAAGGCACCGGTGAAGGAAAACATCTACACAAATAAATAAAATTGAAGTGTCTGTATGTAATATCAAAATAACAACGTTTTATTGAATGCACGTGAAAGTATAGAATAGAATACTCTTTATTATGTACACCATATAAGTAAGTACATGTATAAGTATATACGGTACTAACAACAAATAAGCAATTTTTAAGATTTTTGCATGTCTGTCTGTTTGTGCCGGGTAATCTCCGAAACGGCTGGACCGATTTTGACGGGACTTTCACTGGTAGATAGCTGATGTAATAATTAGTAACATAGGCTACGTTTGATCACGAGAAAATTCATAGTACCGGCGGGAAATTAAAAAAATAAAAATTTAACACGAGTTTGACGCGGACGAAGTCGCGGGCAACAACTAGTCGTGAATAAACCTGCATGTTTTTAATTTATTTATTTATGTACACACAAATCACTTAACAGAGAAAATAAATAATACAGATAATAAGAGCACAAAGGTACTGCTTATATCAATAGAATTTTCTTCCAGCAGATCTGCGACAGGAAAGTTGGATGATATACGAAAACACAGTGTGTAGAAGGAAATGTGAACAGAAATGTGACATCTACCAATCCGGACTGGGCCCGCGTGGTGGATTAAGGCCCATCCCCACTCTCACATAGAGGAGGTCTGTGTCCCAGCAGTGGGAACATTAAAAGGATTATGACAGTTTAGGACAAAATATAAGACCAGCCTGTTAGTCACTGTCCTTTGCCCTGCAGTGGCAAAGGCCTCTTCTCATATACGGAAGACAATATAATGTTAAATAAAAGCAATATACACTCTCTAGTGATGATCTCTTAATTCAACCGACAATTTGCCCACTCAAACACTAATTCTCATCATTGTACCTTCACCATAAACATTCCAGCCTTATTTCACGAGAAATTCTTAAAGAAATTCACCACTTGCACTTTCATCTTCCATAGATATTTATAGCAAAATGTGAGGTGCGCGGGCGCCGGCAATCTGCCATTACCGCGGCATCTCCGCCTGTAATCGCGATGAGATTTATCGTATATCGACCAGTTTGTACCGAAGCGTATGATGAAGTTGCTGTAAGGGTAATATCTAGATAAGTAAGCTATCGAGAGGTGTTGTTATTACCTTAATAGATCGGCGGTAGAAGAAAGTTTTATACTACCCTAGTTGGGAAGGATTTTGTTAGAGATAAGTATATTTTATTGGTTTGACTATGTTTGAAAGTTAAAAAAAAAATATAATAGAAAATACTGCGAAGAATCACTGCTAGAAACAGATGGTAGAGAGAGATGTGAAAATGCCTAATAATTTTAGAAAGGGCAGCGAGAGTGATGGCAGAAATAGGAAAAACTTCTCATAAGAACAACTTTGCATGGGAATCAATGAGATTTTACCAACAGAGACGTCATACTCATTATAAAGAAATAATAAAAAAAACTGGCCAAGTGCGAGTCGGACTCGCGCACGAAGGGTTCCGTACCACTGTCGCAAAAAACGGCAAAACAATCACGTTTGTTGTATGGGAGCCCCACTTAAATATTTATTTTATTCTGTTTTAAGTATTTGTTGTTAAAGCGGCAACAGAAATACACCATCTGTTTTTTAACTGACTAGCTATCACGGTTCATGAGATACAGCCTGGTGACAGATGGACAGACAGACAGACAGACAGACGGATCGTGGAGTCTCAGTAATAGGGTCCCGTTTTTACCCTTTGGGTACGGAACCCTAAAAACAATGGCGATATTTTACTATAGCTCATAGATATACATAGAACCTATGGAACTTGGAACTTTATTTCTATCACTGAGTAGGTTAAAAGATCACAGAGATATAAATAGGACCCCGTTGTCAGAAAGAGATAAACATGCTGTTCAAAAGTACGTGCGTGTCGCGGCCAGACGCAGGACGCACTGAGTTCAGTCAAGCTGGTCAGCTTGTGTTTGTATTGATGCGCAGACATCGGTAAAACATATCTACCTCAGTATATATATAACATCATTGATGGGAACTACATACATTGTACTCAGCTGAACACAAAGTATTGCTATCCCATCAACAGCTTACCTACGAAAGATTATGTGTTAATTAATTTTATTTATCTTTTGCAGGTAAGACACAAGCTAACAAAAGTAGTCAAGTGAGTAAGTTATATAGTTTCTATATCCGAAGACATTTCTAATGAAACGACAATAAGTACGTAAGGACAGAGCGGACAGTTTCTCTATGTCAGGTATATTTACAAAGTTCCAGCTACTGGGACAAGTCAGTCCAAACAAAACTGTGTGTGCGACCTTTAGCCCACTTTACTGAGAACCAAACAAAGCGCTGTCTTCAAACATTCCCTCGTAAACAAATGTCCAAATGTCCGACACAAATGTGCAGAGCCTGTCGCCTGGGAATGTAGAACGCGTTGCATTCAACTTGATGTCAAAACCTTGAATGCGGAAATATGTCGAATAAAACTATGTACGCGAAGGGCGCCGGAGGATTTGAGAATAGAGGGGATATGCCAAAGAACTCTTAAGATGCATTAGAGACCACAGATTCCGCCCCTAAGACGATCCACTGACCACAGTTTCAGCTGTTGGAATGCAACTCCTTAAAAAATATAATTATGGTTGCAGCAGATATATCTGCCCAGGATTAATTTGGAAGGCTTGAAGATGGCCGAAAAACTAGTTAACTTATGAGAGCAAAATAATACAAATGCAAACGAAGTCGAATTTTGAATAACCAACTTATGACAGACAGCCGCCATGCTGTCATAATGTCAGATACGATGTTATATCAGACTCTAAGAAAATGTTACGGACTTGTGTAAAAGTGCAAATGGTCACTATTCTTAGTTTTAACATAATCTATAACAGAACATATTAAGTTAGAGATAAATTGCTTATTAGTCTTTTAGGCTAGATCGTAATTAATTATTAAGAATTTTGTTCTTACTAACAAAGTACAAAAAAAACATTAGTTATCAAAAAAAACGAATAATATTAGCATTTAACACTATAAAAAATCGATTGGAGAAAAGAGAATCGATTATGTTTTGAACGAAATTAATAATTGGCAACACTTTTTATTTTATCCACAAATTGATTTACCCAATTTAATCTTTTCGGTTCTTTTATTTTTTTGCAAAAATGTTGCAATCTTGTTTGGATAAATAAATACTGCGATTAGTAAACATAAAACAAGATGTTTTTTTTAACAAAAGCAAATTGTTGGGCGTTTCATGGCCGAAAATGGGCATTGCCCTTTGACAACTATAAATGAAAAAAGGAAAACATAGGGGCACAGTATATATCTATCTTTTTCAGTTTATGGAATATTTTTTAATTGGTCCAATATTGGAGGAGGAAATAGGCGAGAGCCATTATGACTTTTTACTTAGGAAATTCAGTCGAATGTCTGCGACCAACATTTCCTCATAAGGGACCGTCCTTAAGATGAGTCAAAAACTCAACAACCAAAGATTGCTTTTAGTTTAAGGATATGATTGAAGCATAATTCTTCCAATTTCATAATTCATCATAATTGTGAGACACCGCATCCACCTTGATTCTTACATCTTCAGTGCAGGAGTCCTCAAACAATTTTAAGGGAATGTCCCCCACTGGCTGCTTGATAGGATCATAAATTGAGTCCAGTTTGGCCGTAACTGTGCTGACGAAAATATTACGTCTAACTAGTCAGGTCTAACTGTTTCACTTTGTATTTAGTTACATTTATGGCCAATAAAGTCCCGGTAGCAATTGTTATCAATATTGCACAATATGCTGTGTTTAGATTGTGTAGTAACAGTACTTAAAGTAATGATCACATGCAAATATGTTGTTTACAAGCTTTGCTGTAGGTCTGTTTGTGCTATGATAACGATTTTCTTTGACGTTTCGCTTCCACCATTGTCCAATTCATATAGATATTTGCCGACTATTGCATTTGTAATAGTAGATATTTCTGTTTTCATGGATTCATGTCTTTGACTTTAAACAGGTAAAGACTACTTACATCTAAATTTGCCGTTGTTCTTTTTTTTCTGTATTTGTTGGCATGATCTGCCACAGTTTGCATATCTTGTGCCGTTTCTCTTTTTTTTCCTGTATTTTTTGCCATTTTCTTCCACGGTTTGCATATCTCCCTTCAACTATTTTTTTTCATTATATTCATGTAGTAATTAAATGTTACATTTAAGAGGTCCAGTATTTGTCATGAACTATCTTTCTTTTTATCCTCTTTACCTGTGTCTTGCCTATATTTTATCCTCTCCCAATACTTCACTGTTAACATTGTGTCGATTCAATCATGTTACATTGTATGTGGCGCCAAGTTTCCTATTTTCCAACCATGTGTGAGTTAGAAACGATTCGATACAGCCGCAGTTACTCACACATCAGGCACTTCTATACCAGGGATGGTGAACCTTTATCGCTGATCGTGCCATTTTTCTATTAAAATAATAATAATAATCCCATGACGTGCCGCCAAAGAATTTTGACTCAGTAACTGAAATCACAAATAAAACTTTTTACCAAAAAAATTAAACCAACTTCCAAAACAAAACAATACAAAGCGAAAAATTACTTACTTTTCGGAAGTCGGTGTCTTTGGTACCTATATTTTTTCGTTTTTGAAACAGACTTCCTAAAAGAAAATTATTTTTCACTTTATTTCTTTATTTAGACTTCATGCACAAAGGTACAAGGGCGGACTTAATGCCTTAGGCATTCTCTACCAGTTAACCAAGGGTGGTGATGAGATAACATGACAGGTGCATTGTTTAATGATAAAAATTAAACCAGTTGTTATATAACATACTAAAATAGGTAAAATACACGTAAATATATATTGAAAATAGTATATACTTATTTGGTTCGCTTTTTAGTGTTTTGTTTTGGAAGTCGGTAAATTGTTTTGTTAAAAAGTTTTTTACTTCTCTCTTTTTAGTTTTGGTATCATAGATTGCCATAAAAATAATTTATAGCCAGAGGTATTCTCATAACAATTCCAACAAGCCTATATACGACTGGGTTACATTGTTTTATTACGGAGTTTCGGTGCCTACCTTCTGGCTTCATCGACCAGATCAGATCGATGGTAGCATTTTCATTAAAACCATTCATTTAAATTTGCTTCGTCACAGTAATTTAACTATTCGAGATATCCCATACTCAAAACAAACTTATCATGGAGAAGTTCCAGTGGCCATCTGTGGTCTTCTTCATCAGTTCCCTTCACCAAACCATACTTTCTGAAAGCAAATGCTTGCCATATTGATGAAAATACCAAAATCGCTATATGTATGCTTTTAAAATTTGAGGAGTTCTCTCGATTGCCATGGGATCCCTTTATCAGATCCTGACTTGGTGACAATGGGACTACCTCAAGAGTAAACACAATCAAACAAAAAAACAATTCAACATCGGTTCATAATTGACGGAGTAATCGATGAACATACACAAAAAAACATACATACAGTCGACCATAGAACCTCTTCCTTTTTGGAAAGTCGGTTACAAATAGATATATTCACACTATTGTTATAAAACTCTTTGCACAGCAAACCCGACACAAATTTGTAAAGCAGTCTTATTGTACTGCTTCTTGTTGCAAATTAGATTTTGAATATTTGGGCCTAATATAACACACCCACAACAACATACATCAACACGTCTTAACATTGTTACATACATTATTTTTTAATCAAATCTACAGATTCGTGTGGTGCCGTAATTCATTTGTCGTGTATCATTGGTTCGCCATCTCTGACCTATACTATGCTAGTATTATATTATCTGTGCCTATACTAATCTCCAAGTAATAGGTATCGCTATCTCCGTCTATTTAGCAAGTATTCGTATAATCTGACGCCTCACTGAGGAGCCGCAAACAAACAGATACGCTTCAAAAGCATCCGGAAACATTCGAAGTCTGAATAAGACTAACAGACACACTAGTTAGTGTTCGATGCATATTGTAATAGACGAGATTATGATGTAGGTATCATCTGGGTGAAGTACTATCTTCACAAAATGATTAATTATGAAAATTGGGAAAATTCCCCCGTTTAAAACTTGACAAAAACTGCACAGACAAACATTGTCAATTTTTTTATTTATTTTTTTATGCTCGCGCTTGACCACTATCTCACCTGAAGGTAAGCGATGATGTGGTCGACGGTGGAGCACGCTTGCCTAGAAGTTCACTCTTGACTTAAAGACCCCTAGATTGTAGTTATCGGGACACACAGACTCCGGCAGGGAATTCCACGTATTCTCAAAACGTTTAGTGCGTATGGGTGGGATATCCACCATATACCGAAGGCGCATCGCCGTACGTCTGGTAGTCCGATGATGAAACGGGCTGGGCGGAATTAGATCATGCAATTCCATCGCACTCTCCCCGAAATATAACCGATAAAAAACCGACAAGCTGGCAACTGGGTGAAGATGTTCAAGGCTCTGGAGCTTTGACTTAACCAGTGCCTCATCGCCGATGAGCCTCTTGGCCCGCTTTTCGATCGACTCTAGTGCATCAAGCTGGTATTTGGCAGATCCGTCCCAGAGATGAGAACAGTACTGCATGATCGAACTTGCGCTTGATACAAGCTGAGCAGCTGTTCCGGCGAGAAGTACCTTCTCACCTTAAACAAAATATCTAAAACATGAGAAGACAGTTAACACAATTTAATTTATGAGAATTTAAGCCACACTGCATGCAACAAAATACACAAACGGTGAAAACTTCAATAAAAGGTCTCAGGTTAACATTTTCTATGGTAGCTAAATAAATCTTAAACGACAAAGAAACCATGCAAGCGACTTGGACCCCTAACGCCACAAAACTTCATGCAAAGTAACATAAAAATCTAAGAAATATGTAATATAGTCATACCGGTCGCATTCCGAACATAACTAGTCTAAATAAAATATTGGAATACCAACCCGATCAAATATTGTGGAATGGAATTGTTATAGAATAAAATTAAATACAGCATGGTCTGTATCGAAGTTGTGTTAAAACGTAGCAATAACAACCACTTTACTTTGACACTTTAACGTGGCGCTGATTGTTGGGTCAAAGAGTTACAGTTTGCGAAATTCAGTACATTTTTAGTTCGATTTTTCGTCGTAGACCAAGTTAAGTTGGTTTCTGTGTTTCTGTATTGTGACTTTGTGAGTCGTTATCTTTAATCGATTGGGTTTTATAGCTTAGTTTATTGCCAGGTGGAAAGTTTGATTGATGTGAACATGTATTGAAGTGTTTAGAATTAGTTTTTGTTGGACAATTTTGCGTTAATTGCAGTAAATGGTGGTGACAGCGCTACATTTTTGCTATTAATCGTTCATGAATCGGGTATCGATATCACCGAATTACTGCAGACACCGTAAGTGTGTAATTAATCTTGCGAGATTATAAATTCTTGATATTTATTAAACAGATCATTTCAAATACAATAAAGCCCATCAAAATTCTGTAGTTTGAAATATACCAGTGCCTTATTAAGAAAAAAGAGTTTACAATATCACGCGATTTATTATTAAATTCCGGTGTTTACAATAATTTGGTGACATTAGAATGCATCGATACAATTCCATGCAGTATATGAGGAAGGTCTCCACCCAAACTCTAGCTAAGGTATTTCCTCCTTCAAGGACTCGATACCAAGAATTAGACACATTTTCGTCCCCCGTTTAAAACTTGACAAAAACTGCACAGTCAAACCTTGACAAATAGAATATCTATTACATGAGAAGACAGTTTACACAATTTAGGTTATGAGAATGAGAATTTAAGCCACACTTCTTGCGACAAAATATAAAACCGGTGAAAACTTCAATAAAAGGTGCTTTCAGGTTAACACTTTCTATGTTAGCAAAATAAATCCTAAACGACAAAGAAACCATGCAAGCGACTTGGACCCCTAACGCCACAAAACTTTATGCAAAGTAACATAAAAAATCTAATAAATAAGTAAGACTCAAAATTCTGAGACTTGACCACTGATAGGATATATGAATGTTAATAAAATCAACATTACGAAATCTTGTTTGAATTTAACGACTTCAAAGTAAACAGTGGCATTAAGTTTCTTTTCAAACGAAAGTTTTCCTGGTCGAACAAATTTTGTACGAAAGCTGCAGTTGAAGTACTCATACCTCATGAAACAATCGTAAAGTTAGGTGATAAAATTATCACAAGTGATAGACGGAGACATTATTCTTACGTGTACGTGTTGAGTATGTGAGAGTACTCCTAAACATGACTATTCAATACAAGGGTTTTCTTGACTAGCATATTTAAGTAGTAGCATTTGAATATATATTGCTATATGATTTTGTTGATTAGCAAAATCGATTTTGTGATTCTACGAGTAGATGTTGGATAAAGGTCTATCGACACATGTCAGGGGCGTGCCCGGGACGTGACAGGGCCGGGTCCCGTCAGAGGCTCAAAAAAATATCGGTGGGAATATTTTATATGACATCGTTCACACACGTCCGTGCACGGGCCCGGGCACGTCCCATGCACGGACGTGTGTGAACGAGTTTTTATAAAATGTTCCCACCGATATATTTTTGCTGCACTTTTGGAATTTTAGCAGTGTTTATAGATGTAACTTCCTGTTATTATTATGTCTATACGGTTCTTATCCATTTTCATCCTGCCTATCTCAATTTCTTTCTAGTCGTCTTGAAATACTTCTCTATTAGCTGTCATGACATCGTTCACACACGTCCGTGCACGGGCCCGGGCACGTCCCATGCACGGACGTGTGTGAACGAGTTTATATAAAATGTTCCCACCGATATTTTTTTGAGCCTCTGACGGGACCCGGCCCTGTCACGTCCCGGGCACGCCCCTGACATGTGTGGATAGACCTTTATGCTGCACTTTTGGAATTTTAGCAGTGTTTATAGATGTAACTTCCTGTTTAATATTATGTCTATACGGTTCTTATCCATTTTCATCCTGCCTATCTCAATTTCTTTCTAGTCGTCTTGAAATACTTCTCTATTAGCTGTCATGACATCGTTCACACACGTCCGTGCACGGGCCCGGGCACGTCCCATGCACGGACGTGTGTGAACGAGTTTATATAAAATGTTCCCACCGATATTTTTTTGAGCCTCTGACGGGACCCGGCCCTGTCACGTCCCGGGCACGCCCCTGACATGTGTGGATAGACCTTTATGCTGCACTTTTGGAATTTTAGCAGTGTTTATAGATGTAACTTCCTGTTTAATATTATGTCTATACGGTTCTTATCCATTTTCATCCTGCCTATCTCAATTTCTTTCTAGTCGTCTTGAAATACTTCTCTATCAGCTGTCATGACATCGTTCACACACGTCCGTGCACGGGCCCGGGCACGTCCCATGCACGGACGTGTGTGAACGAGTTTATATAAAATGTTCCCACCGATATTTTTTTGAGCCTCTGACGGGACCCGGCCCTGTCACGTCCCGGGCACGCCCCTGACATGTGTGGATAGACCTTTATGCTGCACTTTTGGAATTTTAGCAGTGTTTATAGATGTAACTTCCTGTTTAATATTATGTCTATACGGTTCTTATCCATTTTCATCCTGCCTATCTCAATTTCTTTCTAGTCGTCTTGAAATACTTCTCTATTAGCTGTCATGACATCGTTCACACACGTCCGTGCACGGGCCCGGGCACGTCCCATGCACGGACGTGTGTGAACGAGTTTATATAAAATGTTCCCACCGATATTTTTTTGAGCCTCTGACGGGACCCGGCCCTGTCACGTCCCGGGCACGCCCCTGACATGTGTGGATAGACCTTTATGCTGCACTTTTGGAATTTTAGCAGTGTTTATAGATGTAACTTCCTGTTTAATATTATGTCTATACGGTTCTTATCCATTTTCATCCTGCCTATCTCAATTTCTTTCTAGTCGTCTTGAAATACTTCTCTATCAGCTGTCATGCTCAGTTTTCACTTCTTTTATTATCAATATAATTCTTTACACAATCCTTTCACCATTTCTTATATCTGCTTCAGCCTTATAAAACTCGTAAAAGAGACCACACACCTCGAATTTTCACCAACACCAGCCCGAGAAAGTTAATTTACAATTTCTAATAAAAAATCATATCAATAACATTTGCCTAACAAAACCCAATTCAACGATTGCACAACATACACACGGACGGTTAACCTCTCGCACAATGCATGTCAGAGGTAGGTGACACACGGACGGTAAATCACGCGAGCCGAGCCATTAAGTTCGGAGATGTTCGGCTAATACGATACAAATGTTTGTACAATAGAGTGTTTAAAACTGTCGCTTCACGATTTATGGGGGACGTCCAGGAAAAGAGGACAGGGGTGGACTTAGAAATAAGTGATAAAGAAATGTCGGATGTAGAAGCTAATGATGATTGCGTGTTTTAGTACATTCTTAAATGTAAAAAAACTGAATCCACAGAAAAATATGAAATAGACAAACATAATAATTATATAAATGGCAATGTTTCCATCACGGGTAGCAACTGAATAAGTGGGCCCAGTAGCGTTGAGATTGGCATTAGAAAAGCCAACGGTGGGTGAAATTAGTCTGTAGGTGATGATAATTATAGAGTAGACAAAGCCAAAAGCACAGCCTCTGCAACAAATGAAGTAACTTTCATATTTATTAATAAAAATCGCAATTATAAACTACTCGCTTCTGCCAGCGGCTTCGCCCGCGTGAATGTCGAAAATAATCCCAAGAGAACATACTCTCGGGATAAAAAGATATCCTATGTGCTATTCCAGACTATAATCTATCTCTGTGCCAAATTTCATCCAGATCCGTTCAGCCGTTCTGACGTGATTGATTAACAAGCAAACATCCATCCAAACCGTCGCTTTTATAATATTAGTAAGATAATCTGATAAACTAGTAAATCAGTCCCTGTAGCCGGTCGGTTCTCACAAATCCATCTCGTTGTAGCGCGTCAGAGCCGGCGCCTGCGCACCTACGACGCGACGCGCTGTTTATGTTAATGTGTACAATTTCATATTATTTTCTCGGCTGGTTTACGAAGTGAACAACTTTAGTAGGAATAAATTTTCTTATCTGACTATATTAAAATGTAAGAACTGATTTATCCAAATAATCATAACCAAGGATCTAACGAAGCGAGTTAGTGAATATCAGTTAAAGCAGGAGCAAAATCTATTACAATATCGGAATTGACCATTGTGATACACTTATTTGGGGTACATTATAACAGATATCTTATACTAGCTAGTGGCCCAAAACCGATTCCTCCGTAAAGTCCGCCCGAAATCAAAACTTCATGTTGACCTAAGAATCCCTACGATTCAGCAGCCTTTCTAAGCATTTCTTTGACACTGCGGTCAAACATACTAATCCGCTAATATAAGCGGCCTCCCGCTACGAACCCGCCCAAATCTCCCGAATTCGCCGACCAAGACATACTCTCATCACTCCCGACGATGCCACCACCCTGCTCCTAGAGATCCGTACACGCCGAGGCCCGCCGCGACATCCCCGCCAAGATATTCAAGCCAGCCCGCGCAATGCTGAGCCGTAGTTAAATAATTAGTTAACAAACAGGAGTTTCTTGTCCGTTCTTCTCCACGTAGGTTTTTTCCTAAAGGATGGTAGAATCACTTAATCATGATCCAGCCCTAGTTGTCCCCCAGCGACGCCCTGAGCCGAAGTTCGACCTCATAGGGGGTAGCCCTAAGCGTGGTCGCTTAGGTTTGGCTTTTTGCGCCTGGCTGGAGGCTCTAGTTTAGTCTCCACAGGATCGCCCGGTTAAACAGTAACCAATAACTCTGATTGAAGTGCGAGACGTCAAACAAAGAAGAAATTACTAGCTAGTGGCGATATATGTGGCTAGTGTCGTCATGTCAGTCAGGTCATCCATTTTACAGTTCTTCTTTCTATATTTATCTTGTCGCCAATCTGTATGAGCCAACCCGAAATAGTTGAATTCCTCAAGTTAAATGTTCTTCGAGGAAGATTAACTTCCATTCATTTATCGCCACAGAGATTTATTTGTGTTTTACTGTCTGCCTGTCTTTACGATTTACCTCGTGGTTTGCATTTGACGCTAGGTTTAATGGCGACAGGATGGCAAAGTGTGTTGTATTGTTTGTTTTCGTATTCGTTTCAAGTTTGTTTGATTGGTTAGAAGTATCTTCTTTTAAATTAATCAAAAGCATGTCCCTTTTGTCTTCAGTCTTGTCAACCACCATGGCACTTGGCAACATCAACATCCGTTTGGGGTTATTATTTGAAGTTTTAAAGTAAGGCAGTAAGAAAACCCGACGTTTACAACAATCACAAAAATATGACTGCTATCTTATCTTCCCACGTAGACACAGGTCTTGCCTTCCTTCCTCATAGCGCTGAACTATCTCAAATACGTTCGGAAACATCATTGAATGTCACCTAAACCCAGATTTAAGATTGCACAACTATCAAATAAACAACTATAACTTTACGAATCCCCGCAGCCATATCTACGATGTCTACTATAAGTTGACACACGGCGAATTATAGAACTACGACTGGATGTTCTCAATTTGATGGATATTTTACAGTGGTCTTAACAATCAGCGCTTTTCTGAAGTTTCATTTTATACTGGCCTCTCAGTTAATACGACCAATTTTATATTGCACTAGTTGCACTGACATTTACTAGAATAAATGGGTGTACAGAAATTTTATGTTGTTGTTTTTTTTTGTAGGATATGTCCGGTTTTAGAATGTGATCTACTTTTGCCGGTTCCATGTTGTAATTCGTTAAAGTCAATAATGTTTGATATATTGAATTAGTGGAAGGTAAGCTTGAAGAGATAATTGTATGATTGCGGTTAAGAAATTTTATATTGGCGGAAACATAATAATTGTAGATCAATACCCGCTTTATGAGTCATGTCCATGTAGGGTTGAAAATACGGTAGCGGATAGATAGAATACAAGCAATTTCTAAAATCAATATTTCTAGCTTTACCAAGACTAGTGTCCTTGTTAAGTCCAGCTAATATCAAGGTCATGAGGCGATCGATGGTTTTCAAAATCGATGAACGTAATATGCTATAGTTTTAACTTGTGAATAATACAGGGCAATGCAAGCAATCATATGACTGCTTGCACTGCTCTCAAGGTTCTATTGTAGTACGGTGCATAGCATCTGCAAGTCATACATTTAGGCAGACACACCTTGGTCCTGGCAAGGAAATTAGATGACATTAGTAAATTATGAACGCCCTGGTTTAGGGATGTGGTGTGCATGCTAAGAAGATAATGTTAGAGTGAACAGGCTTCTTCTGAGAAGCTCACTCTATCGCCGACTTTGCCTCTGTCACCACTGACCTAAACTAGTCAATAGCAAAAACATAACAAATAAAAAAAAAATGTATACAAAAGAGTAAACAATTACTCTTAGTATATCTGAATTAATATAATAAATATGTAAAATTGTATATTTGTTTGTTTATTACTAAGACAATTAAGTTTATTATACATTTATTTTGTTATACATTTATTTTTATTTTGTTATACATTTATTTTTATTTTATTATACACTTATTTTTATTTTTTTACCTTTGTATCTTAGATGCTTTTACAGATTGTTTTGTAAATGTGTGAACATTGTAGGCCTTCTAGATTCCTAGATGCTTGATAACATTTGATAACTTTATATCTCGTTTTACTTTTTATTTTTAGTTTCTAAAGTTTTATTGTCGGGCCTACGTAAGTAATGCTGTAACATGGAAATATTGTAAAAACAAACCATATTTTTAAAAGAGTAACCATGATGTTTCTTGCCGGTTCTTCTCCATAGGAAACGACCAACCCGAACCGTGCGCCTTTTGTCGACGTTTTATAAGTGCCCATGTAGGCCGATGTAAAATAAAAAAAATTGATTTTGATTTTTGATTTTTATTTAACTGATAAAGGGTAATCTCTAGAAGTCCTTATCGGATTACGAAATACCTTTTACTTACAGAAAGTTACACTATGGCTGTCGTGTCGTGTCATAGGCTACATTTTATTCAGACACTCAGATCAAATAAAAAGTCAAGATGGAACGTTGCAAACACAAGGTGACGCCGGTTAAAACCACGCCTTGCCGTATCATACAAAATTATACTACGCCTTAACTTGTCAGTCGATCTCTCAGATCAAACAAAAAGCTCGACATCAGACAATTGAAAGTTTTCTTCTACGAGATAAGCCAAAGGAGTGAAGCTGCGAAAAAATGCAAGTTATAAACATTTATAAGACAATTGAAAGTTAGAGATTATACAAATCTGCAACAAACAAGTCCACATATGGGTATACAGAAAATTATTTCATTCCCATTTAATATTTCCCCATACCTCTTAGTTAACTATTAACACTTATTAGTTCTATTACAAAAGAACAACTACCCACATTTAAAATATCTGTGTCCCAACAGCGACACTACCACACTCCTTAACCGATCGTTCATACTTTCATTCATTCACTCAGATGAAGCGATAGAAACAATATTTACAGAGTCGGGTAAAATTGAAAGCTGAGCCGGTAGTTCCATAGGCAGACAAGTAGGGCTGATAAGTCAAAAACAAGAAAAGGTAAATCCAGTAAATTTAAAAACGGCGGTCCTCGCGTTTTTCTGTTGTTACGTGGTCATACTAGATAGAAACAAACAAACAAGAAAAGGTAAATCCAGTAAATTTCAAAACGGCAGTCCTCGCGTTTTTCTGTTGTCACGTGGTCATACTAGATAGAAACGAACAAACAAGAAAAGGTAAATCCAGTAAATTTCAAAACGGCGATCCTCGTATTTTTCTGTTGTCACGTGGGTCATACTAGATAGAAACGAACAAACAAGAAAAGATAAATCCAGTAAATTTCAAAAACGGCGGTCCTCGCGTTTATCTGTTGTCACGTGGTCATACTAGATAGAAACGAACAAACAAGAAAAGGTAAATCCAGTAAATTTCAAAACGGCGATCCTCGTGTTTTTCTGTTGTCACGTGGTCATACTAGATAGAAACGAACAAACAAGAAAAGATAAATCCAGTAAATTTCAAAACGGCGGTCCTCGCGTTTTTCTGTTGTCACGATTTGGTCATGCTAGACAGAAATGAACTCGCCACGCGATCGGCTTTTTTCGGAAAAATCTTATCGCAAGACATTAAAAATGCCGTGTCTCTTGTACGGTGCACGCTTATAGGCAACCGATCAATCAATTGAAATCTATGGGTAGATCACAAAAGTAAAGAAGGAAGAAGTAACAAAAGAGATGGAGAGAAACGACTATGCAGATACTTGGTACACCTAGCTGTATAGAGATGATGAAGGCATTGAAGTCATCAATCTGCGCTTCCTCTGGGGATCTTAAAATGGTGACTAGAACCATTTTCATGAGAAATATATTTTCAGATGTAAACAGCATGAGAATAATACAAAAAGCTAGAGAGTCTCGAAAAACATCATCATCATCATCCTTTCAGCCGAAAGAAGTCCAGTGCTGGACATATGCCTCCCCCAAACATCGCCAAATCAACCGGTCTTCCTGTCTGGTTCGAAGGACTGTGTACTAATTCTTGACGTTTTGTAAATTTGACGTTGATATTGATAAATAATATTTATTTTGTAAATGGGTTAAAATAACAACATGCCATTTTAACCGACTTCAAAAAAAGGAGGAGGTTCTCAATTCGTCGGAATCTTATTTTTTTTATGTATGTTCCCCGATTAATCAAAAACGCCTGAACCGAGTTGAAAATTCACAGGTGGTCCCATGGTCATTAGGTTGGCTCTGATTTCGGTGTCGAAAAACGGAAAACCATGGGTACAAAAGACACCGACTTCGGAAAAGAAAGTTATGTTTCGCTTTGTAGTGTTTTGTCTTGGAAGTCGGTTTGATTTTAGTGCTGTGAGAGTCACCACGCGGCCCCAGTTCGGGTTGGGCCGTCACATGTCTTAAAATGTTTGTGTCTAGGACATGGCGGTTTCCTCACAAAGTTTTCCTTCATCATTTTGAGAGCAGTGGTGATGAAATAATTTACACAAAGTAAAGCGCCTGCCTGAGTTCGAGCCCACAATCTACAACTTGAAAGTCGTGGCCGTTACCACTGGGCCACCACTGCTCTTAAAAATAACACGTCAATTGTATTACACAAGATGAGGTCGGTGTTTCCTAGATGACTATTCAGAGAAGAAACACTGAATCAAACTCAGATTCATAATCTCCGTAATCACCATTGATGTATTAAAAATAGGAAGATACGTTACGCGCTAACATCGCGATCAGAAAACCTGGGCTCGGCGCACGACTACATGCACCAAAACTCACACATCTGTATTCAGTGTCATCACCAGTCCCAAACCTACAGTTACCGATAGACAAGGACAAAAATAGGAGACGGCGCTTTAGTGCGAGCGAAATCGCGTTAGCTGCCGAATGTTTACTATTATGAATGAAATGACACGTATCGTGTCTCTCACGCATGTTTTTAATATCTATCTCGCTCTCACATACATTAAAAATTATTGTAATTTTCAACAAATTAACATTTTTGACTGTATTTACGAGTGGTAAGTGATCCCGTGTGACTTATTTTTCTTCCTGGTATTATTTAAACAGTGTTTAGCTACACAAAAAGTCATTTTGATGCGTATTTATTGCAAAAAAAAACACAAAATCACTGAAATTATTGAGCTGTGAGATCAACCCTGTGCCGTGCGCGACTGAGTGCCCGCTACGGGCATTCACTTAGTATAGTAGGACCAAGCGCTGTGTCCAGTACCGTATCTTCCTCTTTTTAATACATCAATGGTAATCACTTTATTTTGATACCGACCAAGCTGCATAATAAATCGAATTATCTTAATCCAGTCATAATATCGATCTGTTTGCTGATACTGTTGGAATGTTAACATTTCAAGAAGCATAGTAGGTATCTGACGAATGTCGTTCTGATTTAAATAATAAATAAATCAATAACCTATTCAAATACCGGGCGAGCAGCCCTACAGAGGACAAGTAAGTAAATGAAATGCTACAGACCACAGATATCAGCCCGTTAAGGCGTAGGTACAGGCTTACAAAGCAAGTATTGATAGATAACGATGTCTGTTTTAATTGGAGCGTAGCTGGAACATTCACGCTTTTTCTCCATTGAGGAGTTGATGGCATGAACCTGTGATACAACTTTGATGAATGAACTGGTGTTTGAATAATAAGTTTAATAAACATTTAAAATTCTACATGAAACAAATTGGAGGTTATGAAATTGGAAATATGAAACCTATTGGAGGATAGCTGGCAGGATTTTTAAGCTTAAGAAGCGTATTCAGGACGAAAAGTTGACTTGCTGAGAGTACACCGAATACACCGATAATAATATATCTGAAAAGTTTCAGATAGCAGCGCTTCGGTCAGAGGTCTGACTTTAGTCTTCCAAAGAGTGCACCTAAAGTGCACTATTTTGTTGGGTTCGGCTTGTCGCAAAATGCCATATATAGAAAAATCTGTCTAAGACATTGTGGGCTTTCTCTAAATCTGACGACTTTAAAATTTTCTAGATCACATCAACGCAATCAACGTTTTCCTCTGAAAATGCTAACTCAAAACCCTGCCAGTTCCCACTCACACACACACATCTAGATTAAGTCACACTCCAAATAATTTTGCTGATAGGTAGCTGGTATTACCCATTCTTCACAAGTTTGCCTTGTGTCAGCTAAAGAAATTACACCAATGTTGCTATAATCAATATACTTACCCCTCTAGGGCGATCCTTCCAAGTATTTTGATAGTCGCCTTTTATTCATATTCTCAAAATGACCAAACCATCTAACTAAGCATAATCTTTTTGATTTTTCTCACTACATCTTCTTTCAAACCACAACGTTGCCTCAACACATCATTCATAAAACAAAAGAAGAAAGAATGGCGTAAAATTTTCTGACTCCTGACTATCCGAAACAAATGTAAATGATCTATAAAATTACAGCCCGGAACAACAGCTTAACGTGCTTTTCGATAGACGGAGAACGGACGGGAATCTCGGTAAGCATTTGAAGGTGGTCCACGAACCGACCTCAGCAAGCGTTGCTTAACCTTGACGACCGACCCGTGCGAACGTTATTACTTAGCCACGAGCTCCTCCCCATTCCTCAAAAAAATAATAAAGAAAATAAAATAGTGTCTGACAGAAAGTTCGGTTTCGGTTTCGGTCGAGTTTCGGTTTAGTTTCGGTTTCGGCGGTAAACCTGCCGAAACTACGACTGAAACCGAAACTGCATTCGGGAGTAACCGCGCTGTGATCGGTCATGTCTGGCACACCACGTAAAATGTGAACTTCCACGACACGCTTACTCAAACATTCCATCCAACTACCACTATTCATTAAACCGCGCTTAATAACTATCTGTGTAAGCAAAACTCAAAATTATGCTAGCTAACGGTGAAACCAGCACTAACCCGTCCTTAGTAAAATATGTACAGCATAATGACGATTTCTATCGACGAAGCGAGCCGATTAATCAGTGCTGTAGCTTGTAACATTAGTACATGGGATACTAGGCCTCATAGCTGGGATGGTGCTGAGCCAATGAGCGTGAGAATTGCTTGCATATATTAGTCTCGATTCTGCTAATTGATTAGGAAGGCAATTGGAGGAGGTGGGAAAGGGTGATAAAGTGTTCGGTGATTCTAAAGAATTTTGGTCAAAGACCTTAAAAGAAGTATCTGTTCTCGACAGGAATTAGACATAGGTTTAGGTTTAAAGATATTTATTCACAAAAAAGACACAAAGTCACTTACATGAGAACGGCAGCAATTATGATGCACCCATCCAATGCATTAAGAAACGGTGTTATTTGTGATTAAACATGCAGCTAATTGAGTTTTGAATGCATTGAATGAGTGTGTTAGAATCATAATGGAACTCCATATAAAAGTATCGATATATGTCAAGATGGTTATTGGTTATTTACTGTGTATCAGAGTTCCTATTTATGTGGTGTATAAGGGATAGGTTTTATGAATAAAAGCACAGAAAGACAAGACTAAGTATTTATTTCAATTAGGCTTGTCAATTAATTCATATTCAGGCTCAGAGAGCTTACCGCCCGTTCGCTAAACCTAGTTCTCGTGTAGAAGAAGGGCAAGAAACTCCACGGAAGCAACTATGGTTGTAAAAGTATTCATGGACATATTTTACAACCATATAAATATCGTATATTACAGATCTAATTCTATTATGGCCATTATATGATGAATCTTTGTAACATTTCACAATATTACATATTCAAAACAACAAGGATAAGGCAAGGGACACGACTAGTCCTTAAATCAATTTAACATCATTATGAATAAAGGCCACAATATGAAAATAGAGTTTCAACACAACCATTAGCAATAATCAAGTTATAATATCAAATAACTTACGTGAAGCTTGTGTAGTCCACCACAAAAGTATCTCTTGCTTACGAATTAGACTACTTATAATAACGAGTCGACCTGTCAAATGTCCCCACCATTTTCTACATTTCTATAAATAATCTCACCATTAGGTCAATAATCAATTCTTGAGTAATGAAACCTTTTTAAAACGAATCAAGACAATTAAGGAATTTAATATCGCCTATTTAGTAATTCTTAATCAATATTCGAAAGAATATTGATACTAACTGACAGTCTTGTATTGATTGTCTCAAAAGACTTATAATACTAAAATAGCAATATAAAATCCAGGATACATCACAATGATCATTATAAATTACGTAATATTTTATAGGAATATCATCACTATGGCTTATATGTAAGTTTAGAGTTATTTCCTGTACACACAACAATATTTACTCAGGTGGGTACTCTTTGACAACTCAATAATAATTTAGGTAGGTACTTCGACATTTGTCGGTAGATGCTTAATAAATATGATAGTTTGTATTTTGTAGCAAACCTATTGTGCTTAAAAGTGTAAATTCATGATTTAATGACGTCACACGTACTTCCAATACTAACAAGTGCAACCTTTTTATACATGAGGGTATTTTGTTATATAATTGTGCTCCTTCAAAAGTTAACATTTTTTTGCCAAACTTAGTTCTCATCTTCGGTAAAATCAGAAAACTAGCTCGGCGACTGCTACGTTGGGTTACTTGTTTTACTTTAATAAACGATAAGTTAGTCTGTATACTTTTGTTGAGTGTTTTATGGATAAAAATAAATGTATTGTAAATATATAATCTTCGTAGATTTTACACGTTGATGTTAAATATGGGTAGTTAAAAATCATTTTTGTTAATTTATTTTGTGCAACTTGGAGACTTGCTAGCTTCGTCTTGGCCGCACTGACCCAATTCAATCAGATACAGTAGGTGGGGTTTTACTAAGGCGTTATAGATGGTTTGACGTAGTCTATGTGGAATACATCGAACTATGTTTCGGAGGGATCCAAGTAGAGACGTAAGCTTTGTTTTTATATGATCCAATTGAACTGTCCATGATAGATAACTATCCATTCTCAATCCAAGGTATTTCTCACAAGTTTTTTGCTGTAAGGGCACATTGTTGATTACTAATGGATTATGTGGAGGCATTATTTTGTTTTTTGCTTTGAACAAGATATATTTATTATTATTATTTATTATATACTTTATTGTACACCACTTAAATAGTAACAGGACAATAGCATGCATGTAGCATGTTTTAGAAATATTAATCGGTAATAAATTATATTGAAACCATGAGAAAAGGGTGTTTAAATCATCTTGAGCCTGCGAAACCAAATCATGAATGGAAGATCCGAAATAAAATAAACAAGTGTCATCGGCATATAAAGTAAGAAGGCCATGTAGTGTAATTTCCTGAATATTATTTATGTAGATTAAAAAGAGCAGGGGCCCCAATATTGATCCCTGGGGAACGCCACACGTTATAGGTAATGTACCACTTTGATAATTATTATCCGTTCTAACTAACTGCGACCTGTTTTTTAGATAGGATTCAAACATTTTTAAGGCACTATATATCGGTAACATTGATCGTTTCTAGCTTTTTAAGTAGCAGTTCATGACTTACGGTGTCGAACGCTTTTTTGAGATCAATAAAGATGCCAAGGACTATGTTTTTTCTATCTACATTTTGCTTAATTTTAGTAACGAGGTCGACTGTAGCTGTTAGTGTGCTACTTTTTGGTCTAAACCCGTATTGTCTGTCTGAAAGAAAGTTAAAAGAAGTTAAATGTTGTTCTAATCGTTTGTGTATGATTTTTTCTAATATTTTTGACAATACAGGCAAAACTGAAATAGTCGGTATATCCTAGTTTCTTGGTCATCTGAAGTGTATCAAAAACCTTACGTTATCATTCAGATCATAACAAACCAACTCGCCAGGGATATGGTTAATAATAATAATGACATCACAAGGCTGAAACGATGGCAAATATTGCTACTGTATCAGATACACTAATTTGAAGTTGGACTATTTTGATTACGGGAGGAGAGTATTTGCTGAAAT
This sequence comes from Anorthoa munda, assembly GCA_945859665.1. Classification (NCBI taxonomy): domain Eukaryota; kingdom Metazoa; phylum Arthropoda; class Insecta; order Lepidoptera; family Noctuidae; genus Anorthoa; species Anorthoa munda. The sequence continues at coordinate 19,845,578 of OX243916.1, read as the reverse complement.
ACCTCCTGAATCCAAAATTAAGACAGACAATCTGATTATGGCTGAATAGACGATGCCAGATATGAAATGTGTCAAAAAAAAAACTACTACAGATTTCATTACTGTCAAAAGAATGCCACAAACCCATTCTTCTTTTGCCGTGAGACAATATTTTGTTTTAGTGAAGTCTGTGATAAAAAGCTTGCTCTGAAAAAAGTTTTTAGTATTCAAAAGTAGAGACAAAATTACTCCAGAATTCGGCAAGACACTTCATCAACATCTAACTAGACTTTAGGTTAGGTTAGGTTAGATTAGCAGTATAACCAGATGCAGTTGAATAGCTAATGACACTTAAAAAAGTTATAAAGATATCTTCAACATGTGTTTACTGCAGTAATTCCAGCATTCCAATGAAATGCCACACATACGCTTGAGCAATTTGCAGAATCCGACATTGTACCGGTGAGAAAATTTACAACAAGTTAACAAATTTTCCGAATGTTAATTACACTGCAGTAAAATGCTGAATATGTCCATTGTGGTCAAATTGATTACGTTTGTACATCATCATTTTTGTAAACCCAAGAACCAGACAGAACTGAAGCCCAATTTTCATACTTAAAAATCGTTCCCATTCTGGTTGCAACTCGCAATATCGTCTCGACAACAACCAATATGGAAAAACTTGTCAAAAATTTAGGAAAATTAGGTGGTATTTTTGACAGTTTGTGACTCAGACCCTTAAAAAAAAGGGAATTGCCTCTATGGTATTTGAGGAAGTGTTTCAAAGACATTCGTTTTTAGGGTTCCGTACCCAAAGGGTAAAAAAGGGGCCCTATTACGAAGACTCCGCGATCCGTCCGTCTGTCACCAGGCTGTATCTCATGAACCGTGATAGCTGGACAGTTTAAATTTTCACAGATGATGTATTTCTGTTGCCGCTATAACAACAAATACTAAAAACAGAATATAATTAATATTTAAGTAGGGCTCCCATACTGCAAACATTTTTACGTCCTGCAGAGTGCAGAGTATTCTTCCCATACTGCAGAGATTTTGCCGTTTTTTGCGATAATGGTACGGAACCCTTCGTGCGCGACTCCGACTCGCACTTGGCCGGTTTTTTATATGAGCCTCTGCGTTTGCTACAAATTAGGGGTTCTCCCTTTTGCATCTAAATCTTCAAACAACAACAAATCACATATGCTTCTCACCTTTACATGAGAGAGGCTGGAGCTATCATCAACAAAGCGATGTCTGATTACAAGATAGGATATTAGAAGTCAGTAGGTCAGGAGCACACACATAGCTAGTAGACCTAGGGAGAAATCTTTAGAAAGATACCCTTATTCATTTACACCGGATACTCTTACCGTGATCCGTATCACTGGGAAATTCACATCATGAATCAGTGATGTTTTCTACCAACATATGTGACCAGTGGAACAATTAGAGGTTACAGGGCTATCGCGATGGCCCTCCTCATAAACATCTCATTAGCTTGGGTTACCACAATTATCGTCTTTCAACCTGTTGCTACAAGCTCCTGTGTATGTATGTGACCTTATGTCAAATTAACTAGATATTTAATAGGATGCTAATAAGATGTTTCAGTTTGTATGTCATTCTATATTTTATGGGTAGGAATTTGTTAGTTAGGGAGATGGAAATTCTACTACAATTGTAGTACTACATTTTCTTTGGTTAATTAGAAACAAATCGCAAATATAAACTCTGGTGAAACATGGTTGGAATATATACAGTCAAATTCCTTGCAGTATCAAAACGCCGCATTTGATTTTATCATTTTAGCTGTTATATGTAGTATATATATATAGTTCTTGCCAGACTTCTTGGCCGGCCTGAAATTGGCTACAATGGCAGCGCAGTTGTAAATGTCATACAATAAAAAGTTAATGTGAACAATCAAATACATCTGGTTTTGGTGAGCCAGCTCGCAAATATGTATCCTCCGACTGCACAGCATGATTTTCTTATTGTTCATCTTTTTAGTTCGCTTCTTAAGCAGTCGGGTTTTTTGATTGTTTACATTAACTTTTTTATTTATAAATTTTTAATTAACAATTTTTTTCGAATTATGTTCATTTAAACATATAAGTGTTATATATTTTTGAAATAACCTCTTTAACTCCTTTATTTTGATACCCTCACAAAATGGCGCCCAGAAACCGGCATTTTTCTATTTTCCAATTTTAATGTAACCAGTGATACTTAAGACGAATCGATTGACGTAAGAATCGGCCAACGCGTTTGGTCTCTAGAACGCCACATAATAGGAACAAACTTACAGTGGGCCCTATCAAAATATCAGCACAGCGTTATTTTTTTTTCTGATTTCGCTGCATTTGTTGAGATAGGAGCCTTTTTGGTCTCGCACAGGGTTTTTATTTTTATTATTGTTTAATTTTATGCTTTTTCTCGTGTCTCCTGTGCGGCTCACAAATAAATATTTTTCTTTCCTTCTTTCTTTTACATATACTGATAAACACAATACCCTGCTTCGGCAGTCGGGTAAAAACAGAACCGATCCGTGGCTTGCGCATCGGCAAACCAACTTCAGGACGGCCAAGAAGTTTGGCGAGAAATATACATGATGAAAAATCAAAAGCGCCATATTATATCATTGTGTTTAGCGAAAGATGCCATAATAAAATGAGACTTATAAAGTCTTAGAAAAACATTTCTATTGCAAAAAGACCTCCAAACGGTACCAGTTCTCACAAAGTTACAGCTAGACCATCTTTCTACCCACCAGCTCCAATATTATCTATATTAAGTCCACCATCGACATTAAATTCCCAGCACTTCACATTATATCACATGGCGAACTAACTACACGACAGGAGCCGGGGCGCGTAGCTAGTTCAAAACAAACAGAATTTATTAATGTCCGCAACGAATAATATGCCTTTAAATTGTTCCTAATGGCTACCAGTTTAAATAGAATTAATATTGTGTACTATCTGATACATGGTGCCTGTGATTTAATATAAACATCGGAGGAAACATTAATATAGAAAGTTGTTTAGTACTTGATATTGTGTTGGTCTCGCCTTTTTTGTGTTGAGGGGAAAAGATCCGGGGAAATGTAGTCCGAAGTTGAGGATATTTATGGGAGATACTTATAAGAATAACCATAAAAGCTTCATAATTTTATGCTTTTATTGGTCTTCTAAGTGGTGCTAAGTGGGTCATTGTATAATTCACTAGCTCACCCCCGCGGCTTGGCTCCCGTCACTGGCTACCTTCCTAAATACCACCTATCTACCTACCCTACCTACCTTCCCAATAGTTTTCTCAGCGCACGCCAAATAATGAATTTTATAGGCAAAATTTTTCTACTTTGGGTTACTTTATTACAATTTTCGTAAGGTTTTTTTTTTTGAAAATAAATTATAGCCAATGTTTCTCCGTAATAATGTAGTTTTCCATAGGTGGGGGATTTTTTTTTAAATCTCTCCAGTTGTTTCGGTGCCTATTCGGTACAAACAAACAAACAAAAAAATCTTTCCTCTTTATAATATTAGTATAGAAGTATAAATATAGTAATATATAACATTTAGTAGTATTGTGGTGCAAAACTTTACAATAAGCCAAAAACCTTTTGTTCTCACAATGAGAGCTGGTCCGGAATGGCCCGGGAATAGAATAACTGAAAGGACTTGGGGAAAGATTTTGCCCACCAGTGGAACAGCGACAGCTACATAAAGAAAACATCATAACATCACCTACATAGATTATGGATCATCCGACAATTCTACTCAGTAACAAAATACCCGGCTGCTTAAAAAGCGAACTAAAAAGAAAAGAAGAAAATCATGCAGTGCAGTCGGAGGATACATCTGCAGCCTGATTGCGTAAGTGAATTGCGCAAGGCGAAGGATCCCCATCAATCGACCAATCACATAGACCGATAACCACAACGCGACTTTCATCTCGCACGTGATTGGTCTATTAATGGGATCAAATCCTTCGCCTTGCCGATTTCACTTACGTAATTAGGCCGCTGGTTTTGGCCAGTTCGCGAATATGTTTTTTAAGCAGTGGGGTGTTTTGATTTTTTGAATTATCTTTTACTCTTAAAACCCCACAGTATGGCGCCCAAAATCCGCCATTTTTCTATTTTCGAATTTTAATGTAGCCAGTGACACTCGAAAGATTAAGACGAATCGATTGAGGTAAGAATCATCAAAATCGGCCAACGCGTTTGGTCTCTGGAACGTCACATAGGAACATACATACATAAACTGATAAACACATTACCCTCTTTCGGCAGTCGGGTAAAAAGGATGGCAGTTTTCAACGAGCTACAAACCTTGCTCCATATTTCCTGAATACTCTACTCTGAGCACGCTAATAACTCATACTTTTACCGTATTTCATCTAGCCACTGCTGGCTACATGTTTCATTAGCTTACTTGTTCTTGGTCTCAAAGACCACAGCGGCTTGGTCCTTTGACAGTCATTAGCATGGCCATAGATTCAAAAGACGCGTATTTCCAAGTATCCTATTGTCCCTAACACCGACAAACGCCAAAAAAATACCCCTTTCAAAAACATAAATTGTTTAAACACACATTCACCTCGTTCGTAAGGATTTATAACTCCTTTCAGGGGCGGTTTTGTAAAATTTATCGCTATATTTGTGACAAACCGACTATTAAGTAAGGGGTGGGTTTATAACAACCCTGATTTATTGGGACGATAAGAGAATTATTTGTTTAAAGATTTAGTGTTCGGGGTGTGATTTTAAGGGTGATTTGTTTTTGGACCGGTGAATCTGAAAAGGTTAGTTGGATCAATATTGAGGCTTTGTGCTGAGTGTAAAGAGCATAGATTTAAATAGTTTAGATACGGCCGTAGTCCGAACGTTTGCTTATAAGCGGTCACCATACAAGAAAAACAGCTTTTTTACAATTTCTATATTTTATTTAACTTGCAATGTATGTATATGTGTTCGGGTCAAATCTTGCAACTGAATTTTAAAACAGCTATCCTCCACCAATTATGATGAAATTTTGCGTACACGTTTAGTTTGAATGACAATGCATGGTTAGCTAAGTGACGTCATTCTTAATCCAATATGGCGGACGGCCCAAGATGGCGGACTAGTAATTTTTTGTGCACTGCCGTGATATGAGTATCAAATGAAAGGGCTTGCTGAGAAGAATACGAAAAAAGCTGGTTTTAAAAAGAGATTTTTTGATTAATAATTTTATTAATGTTTCGCGCACACTACCGCTCTCAAAGATAGCCGACCGTGTGGCGCGTTCGCTTCGGTCAAGTATGATCTATGTATGACCAAATTCGTCAGGAAAACGCGGTTCCACCGGTCCTTACTAAGTCAATGGGGACGAGTTTATCTTTCATGCTGCTGCTCTATCGAAACAATGATGATGGACGGACAATAAAGTGTTAGGAGTGTTTATGGTCGTTTTTTTCCGGTCTTCTGTCTATGGAGAAGAACGGGCCGGATCCGGTTTTGAAACGGACTTAATTGGAGTGCTTAATTGGAACTAATGGTATGAGTATTGAGTTTGTATATCATTGTAGGAGTGTATTGAAAGTGCTGGTTTTCGTGAACAACAACAAACAATCCCACCGCACTATTTCAAAACCACTGCAACTCCTGATAGTCAGTATCAACAGTGGCGACCACCAGAAAAGCGCCGAGGCAATGAAGCTCGACGAGGTCCCGGCGAATGAGTTTAACTGTCTTAGATCACGCAACGAACATACGAAAGTAGTACGAAAAATTAAAAATTTCCACTTCCCTCCATATCAAGCAGGAGACAGAACAAACGAGGCCAATCATAGAAATATCTATGAGGCCAATAGTCACAAATAGTCGTTTACAACTGGGATAAGCCCAGTTGCCTAGCACCACGGATAAAAATGAACATTAATATTAATTGGTCCTACAAGTAATAATTAAAAATTTCCAAATACCCCGGCTATTTTTTTTTATTTAGTACTTTTTAAACTACTAATGTATCTAGTAGTAGACACGCTTCGATCAACAATCTATCGAACACGTAATTATGACACGATATCTTGCGAAAATACTCCGTTTCAAACAGAAAACAGCCCATAACTTTTGAACGGCTAAACCGATTTTCACCAAACATAGTTAAGAACACTCTCGACAAAATCACCTTTCAAACAAAAAGATCTAAATCAAAATCACACAGATACACAGCAACACACGTCAAACTTATAACACCACTCTTTTTCCGTCGGGGGTTAAACATCGAAATAATCGGCGTCGGGAATCGTGTTTTCGAGAAAGGAGAAAACTGTTTTGTTTCAAGTTTCAACTATTTTAATGTACACTGTCTTTAGCAGTAGCCGTAACAAGTTAACTTTAGCTAACCCATTAGAAGTAAACAACACAATCACACCTAGAAATCACATAGATTCCTCGTTTTTAGTGATTCCTGGTCTTATCGAAGCTTTCCTTCCGAAATATGTAAATGAAACCCGGATTGAGATACATTTAAAGTTTATACTTGGCCAGTTATCTTTGGAAGTGACTTTTCGAAACTCTACTAAAATGCGGAATCTGTTTATCAGTTGTGTCGTGTAAGCTTTCGTACTACTACCTAATGTATAAGGTTGCTTGGTATCGCTATCAACGATTCGAACCCATAAAATTTACGATATAAGGAACTGTGTTAGTTTTGATATATATCAAATCTACTTCTTACGAACATGATAAACTAGCTTGTGACCGTGGCTTCGCCTGAGTGAAAGTTGAAAATTATCCCACAAAAATAGCTAGAAAAAAAAGTGCGAGTCGGACTCGCGCACAAAGGGTTTCGTACCATTATCGCAAAAAACGGCAAAAAAATTACGTTTGTTGTATGGGCCCCACTTAAATATTTATTTTATTCTGTTTTTAGTATTAGTTGTTATAGTGGCAAGTTGGCAACAGAAATACATCATCTGTGAAAATTTCAACTGTCTAGCTATCACTGTTCATGAGATACAGCCTGGTGACAGACGGACAGACAGACAGACGGATCGTGGAGTCTTAGTAATAGGGTCCCATTTTACCCTTTGGGTTCGGAACAATCTATATCCTAATCCAGGCCATGGTCTACCTGTCTTCCAAATTTCATCCAAATCCGTTCAGATGTTTAGACGTGAGTTTAGGAAACATTCAAGCTCACAAACCCTCAAACATTCAGACTAGCTTATTTGTAACAAAAGTAAAATTTATCTTCCTATATCGAATGATCTAGATCTAGAACTTCTAATAGGGCTTTTCTCTCAACATTATACGTTCTGCCCTTCACAGCTTCATTCATTTTAGCTCCAACAAGGATGACAAAAGACGCTCTAGTTCCCATTATTTTTCTCCAGTGACATTATGAAAACAAACAGCGTCTTTAGTGATAAAATGTCGCCGGCAGTCAACACCCAATCCAGAAAAACACTGCATTAAGATAGATAATACGTTGTCACGTAGGGCAAAGCCATTGCCAGTTTTCTAAGACCAAAATATACTGACCAGTTTGTTTTGACACTCGACCTAAGATGGAAGTATTTTCATGGTGTTTTCCACCACTTACGGTTACATTTTCATATCTTTTTTTGTAATCAGGAGACCTTACAGGCGCCTGGAGTTTTGGGGAGACAAGACAAGATTAGGGATTGTGGGCTTTTTGCCTCACTAACCACCCCAGTGATCACCATCACCACATAGACCCCCACCCGTGACCTCTCAAAAGATCACCCTGGCACCTCTTCTGTGCAACGCTTGTTAGGGCTTTTAATAGGCGTACAGCAAAGGAGTGGAATTCCCTGCCGGAGTCTGTATTTACTGATAGCTATAACCTGGGATTCTTTAAGTCAAGAGTGAATAGGTTTCTTCTAGGCAAGCGTGCTTCTTCGTCGACCACATCGTCGCTTACCATCAGGTGATATAGTGGTCAAGCGCAAGCCTATAAACAATAAAAAAATATGGCATTTTAGTGCCTACATACACTGATTCGGCTGGTAATATTAGGATCATTAAAAATTTATTTGGAAGGTTTGCCTATTCAGAGAAGTGAATAAGCAGTCAGTTCATACAAAATTGGTAGGCACTGGTAGTTTTCAGCTATATCTATTCAGACTCTGAAACACGACATTGAGTTTCCTTAATTGTATGGTTTTAATTTTCTCTGCAAGCTGCACCGCCAAGCCAGTCCAAAATACATTGGACACATTTTCGGTAGACCAAACAAAAATAGTGACGCCGAATTTAGCAAAAGTTGCTTTCGTTTTCGCCTTACAACGCATTACCGAAAATATTATTTTAAGCCCAACGGAACGCAGGAAAATACTTTTGTTCCGCGTATCTTATTACTAGTTCCACTTCATTTATTTTTGGATTTCCTCAGTTTGGCTTTGATTGTGTTGCTAGTTGGGTTGTGTATACTTGCGACTTTTTTGTCGGACGTTATGCCACTTTATTCTCGTATAGGCCTATACTGTTTTTTTGGTTTCGATTATGTGCAAAAAGCCCAATTATGAAGAAACTGAACCTGTAAGACTGCAGGGTCAGTACTTTAAATAAAATTAAGGTCGTTAAACAAATTATTAGAGCGTTTCTCTTGATTAACACAATTCAATGCTGTTTTTCAGTCTATGTATGTATGTAAGTATGTATGTATGAATGTATGTATGTATGTTTGTTCCTATGTGGCGTTCCAGGGACCAAACGCGTGGGCCGATTTTGATGATTCATACGTCGATCGATTCGTCTTAACCCTGCGAGTTTCACTGGCTACATTAAAATTGGAAAATAGAAAATTGGCGGATTTTGGGCGCCATATTGTGGGGGGGCAAATTTTTTTTTTACTTCCTAACCCATCGTGTGGGGTATCAAAATAAAGGGTTTTAAGAGGTGATTTCTAAAATATATTATTCTTACATGTTTAAATTTACCTAAATCTTAAAAAAAACAATTAAAAAACTATAAATAAAAAAGTTTGTTAAAAAATTCTAGTATCGATTATGTCAAAAAGGTTTAATTTTCGACAAACTGAACCTATATGACTACTGACTTATTAAATTAAATAACATTACAAATTACAAGAGCTTTTCTCTAGGTTTACAATGCTGTTTTATTGGTTCGGACAAGTGTTTAGAGCAAAATTAGCATGTAAACAAACCAAATAGAAAGTTCCCTTCAACTATCAAGGAATTAATACTAGCGCAATATAACTAATTGACCATTTTCACGTCCACCAGTTTAGAAGTCATAAAACGAGGCAGTTAATCAGCTAAGATCTATATCCTAACACTAGCTGTCCCACACGGCTTCGCTCCCGTCAACTGGCTACCTACCTACCTACCCTACCTGCCATACCTACTCTACCCAACTTACTCTACCCTACCTACCATACCTACCATACCCTACCTACCCTGCCTATCCTGCCTACCCTGAATTTTATTTGCAACATTTTGCTACTTTGTGTTACATTATTGCAATTTGCATAAGGGTCTCTAATTTTTTTGAAAATATTTTATAGCCTATGACACTCGGGAATAATGTAGCTTTCTACTGGTCAAAGAATTTTCAAAATCGGTTCAGTAGATCCAGAGATTACCCCCTACAACGTCAAAAACTCAAAATTCACAAACTTTACCTCTTTATAATATTAGTATAGATGTTATTATATATAGCCTATAACCTTCCTCGATAAATGGACTAAAATGGACTAAACAATTTTTCAATTCCAATCAGTAGTTCCTGAGATTAGCGCGTTCAAACAAACAAACTCTTCAGCTTTATAATATTAGTATAGATTTCTAACCCCATGATTGGCTAGTCTAAAACTTACGTAACTGCACCACCAATCAACGCTGGTTTTATCATCCAGAAATCGTACATAAAACGGATTCCTATCATTAAAACTGGCAAGAATTATCTCTGTGACAGCACAAACAGACAGAGTTAGGTAATTCTTGGATCCGGTGTAAGTTGTTTAAATGTCTACAGTGTGTGTGTGTGTTACAGGCGATTCTTTCTCTCTTTCTGCACTCAGCTACTTTTGGCGGTTGCCAATATGTACGGTCTCATCACCGTACATTTTTCTGCGTACTTGCAACCTACTTTAGGCCAACGATGTGCGTCATAATTGGACCGTATAAAAAATCATAACAAAGCAACCAACGTAGATAGTGATCTTATAGCCGTGTTGCAATCCAAATTAAGAGAGAGAAATAGTCGCCTTCCAACTAAGTTATACTGTAGTTCACTTAACTGAAATATATTTGACTAGTGGATCGCGAATCAGTGTACGGACTTACAACCCGTACATAGCACTTAGGTTCTTTATGAAGGTGCCGTAAAATTAATAGGTTTCTTTAAATTTTCTAAAGCAAACTGGCATCCTACTCAACTGCAGTATAAGTAATGCAGTCTATAAAGCCTCTGATCCAATAACCAGTATTAGCCTATCTTAATTTTATATAGTTTTTTGCGCGGTAACCTCGTACGTAAATCACAAATCCGTATGGCAGAAACCCTGGCCACAGAAAATGTAATACTAGCTTACAGATGACTCACCCCATACAAAGAAATCGTGCCGAACCGACGTAACTAGCGTTTTTCATCTGATAATACCGATTATTTTTTGTAAATCGATCGCGTTCAGTTCCGTTCCACGGTGATAGATAGATCACCATCTATATCCGTGGAACGGAACCGAACGCGATCGTTGTACAAAAAATAATCAGCACAGTACGTTGGCACGGTTTCTTTGTATGGGATGAGACAGCACTGCCCTGACCACATTTTTTTAAGAAGTTTGTATTGTATATGAATACATAGACGGACTGCTTGCTGTAGTCAGCGTCACACGGTCGATTATGGGCAATCTGCAGTTTTTGGCTGCAATAACAATTCGGGTATTGTGTATTGAAACAGAAGATTGCACACTTGTAGTCTATAGAGGCCTTTACTGTTCATTGCGATAAAACTTACCTGCAACAAGTAAAAAAGAAAGATGTGAAATCATAAGACTCCAAATCCCACGACTTTTAATCGCACGTCTGCACCTCAAGTTCATAGATGATGAAAATAATGTGACTATCGATTGATATCAACAGGGAGTGCATCGACCTGCGCTAGGGCTATGATATAAACCAAGCACATAACTCACTCAGCGGCCGTGCCAAAACACGGAACAGATGAATTCCACTGTGTTTTCGTACGGACCTACCAGTTATAAGCACACGGCTTGGTGAAGGTTTAGTAGTATTACTGCCAAATGTAACGAAATAATTTTTTGATAACGCTTTGGGTGGCCGCAATTTTCATTTTAAGATAAAAATAGGCTCCCTCATAAGTTACTTATTTATGAACTTGATAAAGCAATATGATCAACCAAGCTAGAGCTTCTGAAAGCCAGAATCAACGGTGGTGACCACCAGAAAAGCGCCGAAGCTCGACGAAGTCCCGGAGAACGTATTTAACCGTCATGGATCCCGCAACGAAATTAATCAGAAAAGAATAAAGGAGGAGTAGGAAAATAAAAACATAATTTTCCACTTCCCTACAGCAGGAAACTACACCTACCTAGGAACTAGGTGCTATTTCCTAGCAGGAGACAGAACAAACAAGGCCAATAGGCACAAAGGGTCGTTTACAACTGGGATAAGCCCAGTTGCCAACAACCACGGATAAAAATAATGTCCTAACATTGTGAGTTTTTATATTGGATTCCAATAATAGGTAAGGCAAAACGCTTGAACGCACAGCAATTTGTTCTAGTTTCCAAAAGGTCCGTATAATAAATAACTCCGGATGCAGCCTGTACATTATCCAACATAATAATGCGTTCATTCAAATCAAATCAAATCAAATGTATTTATTTCAACTAGGCCATTATGCGGCACTTTTGAACGTTAAAAAATTTACATGTTATAAAAAATTGATTCTACCGTGCATTCGGAAAAGTAGGTTGATATGGAGAAGAATGCACAAGAAACTCCATACTTACTCTTTTAAAAAAATAAAGGCTTTTTACAATATTAACATAAATAGTACATCTTAATATATATATTTCTTGTGTGCGTGTGTATGTGACTGAACTCCTCCTAAACGACTGGACCGATTTTGATGAAATTTTTTGTGTGTGTTCGTGGAGATTCGAGAATGGTTTAGATTGACAAAAAAAAAAAAAAAAAAATAGGAAAATTAGGGTAGGGTAGGTAGGGTAGGGTAGGTACGGTAGGGTAGGTAGGGTAGGTAGGGTAGGGTAGGTAGGGTAGGGTAGGTAGGGTAGGGTAGGTAGGGTAAGTAGGATAGGTAGGGTAGGGTAGGGTAGGTAGGGTAGGGTAGGTAGGGTAGGGTAGGGTAGGTAGGGTAGATGCATATTAGGTGTTTTTATGGCAAAACAAAGTTTGCCGGGTCAGCTAGTACATTAATAAATTCTTATACGTGAGAACGATGCACCCAGCACTACTATACTAAATATAAAAACAAGTACTAAGTATAAAGTATTACAAGCACTAACAGGTAAATTCCTTCACTTGATAAATAGGGACATGGTTCTCACATACTTACAAATATTGTAAACATAGGTAAATTACCTAATTCAACAACAACGGAACAGTGTGCGAGTCAACTTTTTAAACAAATAGAGAAGAAAATAAAGCGTTACTATAATAATTATGAATATACCGTACACAAATTAACCATTTTGATAGTTTCTACACTAAAGATTGCCCTACGGAGCAGGACCAGCATGTTTCCAAGCATTCTTATCTTGAATATAATCATCTAATTTGTAATATGCTTGTTTACAAAGTGTGCTTTTAATTATTGTTTTAAATTTTCTTTCATTAAGTTTTAATATCTCACAAGGTATTTTGTTATAGAATTTAACACAGTACCCCATGAAAGATGTGTGTACTTTCGCTAATCTATAAGATGGCTGATCTAACTTATCTTTATTTGTAGTATTACAAATTCTGCCAAAGAATACACTCCCATAGGATATGGTGTGCAGATTTTCGCAGTCAGATGTAGAACATTGACATAAAGGTGAGGCAACAATCATGGAGTTGCAGTGGTTTGGGAATAGTGCGGTAGGATGCGATAAACTTGATTTTAATCTCGGATCCTCCGTGATAATTGTCGTTTTCCATCCCCTTGACACAGTAGCGTGCTAATTTATCATAGCAATACAATGAAACGCTTAAAGTGACTGTTGCCATTCGTTTTTTGACAGGATCTGTTGAACAAGTCATTACGACATGAGCTTTACTTTGCCCTTAGATGGCGGTGATCACTAGGGTACCACCAAGACACCCTTAGATTTAAGACAAAAAATACTCAGCACAGCAAAGAAGTGTGTTATCTTCTCTAACCAATCCCGTAAGTCGAAATGCCAGCGTTTTCTAAGCCTCAGATCATAGTTAAACACCATTGCCAAATAGTCTGATATTGCAGGATGAATAATAAAAAGTATGCGTGGTCCTCCTCTGATTTTTCTGTCGGTTAAAACACTAGGTTCTTAGGTTTTATTACACTGTATAACTAAAGCGTTGTTTGTCTTTGTCTCCAGCCGGACGAGCTTGCCAAATCGGTGAAGCTGACATCCCGAGAGCGTCGCTTCATAAAGTTCGCGAGCGTCGAGTATGGTGGTCAGCTGTACATGACACCGCAGGACTTCCTCGAGTCTGTGGTGGAGCAGGAGCCAAGACGTGAGTCCCTCAAATCCTTATAAGGTCCATTAGTTTGCCCATTGCAAGACAAGGCCCAGTGCAAGCTACGCCACCACCAGCCAATCCTGAACTAGTCCACAGCATAACAAAGGAAAGCGAACATCTTGCATAAGCAAATTACTGTTCACTGTACTTAGTGCCATTAAATGAACCCAATCGTAAACATAAACAAAAAAAACATACAGTCGAACATAGAATCTCCTCCTTTTTGGAATGTCGGTTGAAAAGTCAGTTCTCTCCCATGTAACGTAACAATCCCACGGAAAGAAGTTAATGTATTAGCTTCAACTTCAGCCATGCCGAATTTGGTAGTCTTATTGGCAAGTTGGATAGTCTTGCTTTTGATATACATTTTTGGATAGACTATAATATTAAATAGTGCCCACCAAAGTCTTGTGAATGTTGAAAGATAATTATGAACACCTCTTGCCCGCGTCGTTTTCGTCTCGTTCGTCGTGATTCCCCCGACAGGGGATCACCTTTTCTATTTAGTGTTCCTCTATAATGTGTCTACCAACTTCGTTCCCAAATCTACAATGATTTGTTGTTGTTTGCAGCTCGCCTTAAGCGTCGTCTGCTGACTACTAAGGAGATCGAGTACCTGCGCGACCACACGCCGCAACTCAAGAAGGGCTCATCCCAGATGTTCCGCAACATGAGGGACAAAGGTATACATTACACTAATTAACCAACTCGCCCAGAATGCGACGCTTTGTCAATTTGTACCACAAGGTGAATGTGTTTTTGCTTGTTGGAAAAAGTTTACTATATAAAAATCCCCGAACGCTTCGGCGTCGTCAATTGCACATATTTAATTGAATAATCTCCACATTAAACTAGGCACTATCAAAGGACTTACAGAAATTGAAAATTTCAGACAACATCCTTTGAACACATGGAACTAGCAGGAATCGTCATTTTAAAATGAGTCTTCATATTTTCAGGCATCATCTCTTACACGGAATATCTGTTCCTGCTCTCGATTTTAACGAGTAAGTAATAGTTCAATTTACATATTTCTTAATGCACATACATCACATACGAAATTTTAAATAAAACGTGTATTCTTCTTTTTTAGGGTTCCGTACCCAAAGGGTAAAAACGGGACCCTATTACTAAGACTTCGCGAGCCGTCTGTCTGTCTGTCTGTCTGTCTGTCCGTCTGTCACCAGGCTGTATCTCATGAACCGTGATAGCTAGACAGTTGAAATTTTCACAGATGATGTATTTCTGTTGCCGCTATAACAGCAAATACTAAAAACAGTATAAAATAAATATTTAGGGGGGGCTCCCATACAACAAACTTGATATTTTTGCCGTTTTTTGCTCGATATTAATAACGGCAACAGGTAGACGCTTGAAATATTCACAGAATGTTTAGTTGTATATTTACTTAAAAAAATAATAATTAATACCTAAATTAAAATAAAATAAATTAAGGGGGCTCCCATACAACAAACGTGATTTTTATGCAGTGTTTTGCGATAATGGTACGGAACCCTTCGTGTGCGAGTCCGACTCGCACTTAGCCGGTTTTTTTTTATTAGTTTACATTTATATCGATCGTATGATCTATTCCTGAACGATGCGCATTTCCGAAAAAAATCCAAGTTGCCATTTAAAAACACAGATAATTTGTTTACAGAACCCTCATTTATTCTTAACGCTGAAAGCACATCTGCCAGGTATCTGTAGCACATAATTTCGTATTTCAGAGCCGGCTTCAGGCTTCCGGATCGCGTTCAACATGTTCGATACGGACGGCAACCAGCGCGTCGATAAGAACGAATTTCTAGTCGTGAGTACAGGGCATATGAGGTGCGGTGTGAGTTGTGAGCGGAGAGCGATTTGCTATATTGCCTAGTTGAGTAGCTACTTAGAAGTTAGGATGGGAGAAATATTGTCATGAATAAAGTACAGTTAGATAAGAAGGGGGATAGGCTGGACAGGATACTTTTAGTAGAGATATCTGATGGGAAATGGAAAAGTCGTGAGTAAAATTGTGCAGCCCTTGTGGCACCTTTGTCTGAAATCGCTTACACTCAGTGAGAATGCGAAGAAGTTAGTGTTTCCTCAGGAAACTTTCCTACTCCATTGTGAAAAGGAAGCGTCACAGGCTGGTAAATATTTTACTTAAAGAAAATATTCTGTACCGTGCGTGACCATAGTGAGTTCAGCATCATTGTGCAAAACAACGACTCTACAATGTATTTCAAGATATGAAGGAGACTTTAAGAGCTGATCCTGATGATGACATAAATATTCATCATCATCATCGTCAGCCTATTAATGTTCCCACTGCTGGGACACAGGCCTCCTATCTGTGAGACGGAATGGGCCATAATCCACCACGCGGGCCCGGTGCGGGTTGGTGGATGTCACATGTCTTCGAATTTTTGGTTCTAAGACATGCCGGTTTCCTCACGATGTTTTCCTTCACCGTTTTGAGAGCAGTGGTGATGAAATAATTTACACAAAATAAACGACCACGATTTTATTATTTGCCACATAATTATGTTTTATTTATTTTTAAGTCGCTCTCCGCTTCCACTTGCACCATACGGTAGGCGTACTGTATAAAAATTAGCACAAAGTATATTAGTCGCTAATGCACATATTGTTAGATTGTAACAACGTAGAGGAAGAAGATTTGCGGACGCGGAATTATTAGTTAGATATTGTTAGAATGAATGTTTGTTGCTAACACATCTGTGTCCGGTGGTGGGGTAAAACCGTAACAGTCAATAACAGATATGGGAAAGGCATTCTTTTTACTAAAAAAAATACGGACAAAATACTCTCCATCTCTCTACCTATGTTTTTTGTCTCTCTCTATCTTAAAACAAAAAACATGGTTGCATAAAACCATCCAATGAAAATTTGGATTTTAAATAAAAGAGGTTTTTTTTATTTTTTTTTTGTCTTTATATGAATGGAATTAAATTGAAACAGTCCTATATAAAAAACTATTTCGCCAAAGCAATTCTTTAAAACGTTCATATTATTGTGCTGAATATAATAATAATCGATGCAGTAATGTGAATTTTACTAATACGGTGAATAGTGCACACAAATGCACAGATTTTAGTAGATGCTACAAAAGCACAGCATGCTAGAAAGTCTTTATGGGACAAGGAACCAAGAACACTATTAAGTATATTTATTTTTTATTACTTTTTCGTTTTTTTTGTTTTCTGAATGTTTTTTTCTGCGATGTATTTATTTAGATCCAACGCCTGCTGGGTGGTACTTTTAAGGAGCGTAAAGATTTGGACCCCAAGAGCCAGGAGGCAGTGAGTTTTGAATTGTCAGCTTGCGGAAGGGATTCTGCCCCGCTATTCAAAAATACGGCTTCGAATTTTGATTCGATTTGACAGTGACAGTTTTCTTTTTCTTCTTGTTTTTTCTGGTTTTTAATTTTTTTTTACTTTGCGGTTAAGGATGCGTTATTTTTGAAAATCGAATCAAAGTTTGAATCGTCACCAAAAAGAGGTGTTAATGCCGCTCATGTGTGTATATCCGTTAAATAACTTGATTTTTTCTTTGATTTCTGGGATAAATAATTAACTTATGACAAGTCCCAATTAACTTGATTTTCGTTTTACTGAAGTCTCTTCATCTATAAATTATGAAATTACCAATTATTTTATTTGAATTAATTTTTAAGGTTTATCTAATAAAATCCTCTGAATATAACATAAAATGTCACTAAACTATGTTTTAAAAAGAAAATGCTTGTGATAATTTTGATTTACAGTGTAATAATCCATTTTACCAGAGCGGCATAAGGTGTTCTTTCGCTTGTTTTTTCATTTTATTTTATATGTCCTAATATACATGTATACCCTAATATATGTAAATAATAATATAATATTTATGTGCTCACCGCGGCTTAGCTGCTTACCTTAGTGTCGACAAGTGCCATGAAGAACAGGAGTGTTGTCGAAGTCCAGGGTCCGTCCAGAGTAAGTCCTAAGTGGACATTGCTTACGTCCGTTCGTTTTTCGTGTTGTTCGTCATGGTTTTTTTTTGTTTTTTTATCTATCATTCTTTGTTTTAGACTTTTTTTTGTTCTTTATATCTGTCATATATCTTTCTACATTCTTTACGGATTTCTACTTGTGGTTGTATTTTAATTATTTATGTATTTATATTATTTATTCTATGGGCAAAGGTTTTACCCAATAGTGGATTACGATATTACGAGTGTGGAAAACTGTAAGGTAATCCGTAAAAATCGCTTTTGCCCTTTTTTTATAATTTTTTAGTTGAATTGTTCGCTGTTGCATAACTTTATTTCTTGCAGTTTGTTTTAATTAAAGTGTAAGAGAATATTATTTTTCTTTTTTTATTCTTTTATTGTGTACAAAAGTAAATGACATATTATTAAATTATGTGTGACTAATTTGCTAAAATAATTTAATAATTAATTTAATTTAAGATTTGCACGGTATTATTGTAAGTTTTATCCATAACCATACATATTTTATTTATTAAGTATTGCCATTAACTGAGTGCCGCGCCGGTTTGAAATTTTGTTTGTATGTATGTTACATTACACATCAATGCATTTAACACAACTTTTTTCAAAATACGCTTTTTGAATCAACAGCAGTCCGACTGCGTATGCCACACTTTTTTATACTTCACAACATATATTGTCAATATATATTATATTCACACTTTTACCGTCTTTATTTTTCACAGTTCTTTACAATACTTTTACTCTTAAGCCACATTCACATGTACAGTTCAGTATTTTCTTAATGTCGTGGTGTCTCATCCCATACAAAGAAACCGTGTCGATGTACTATACTGATTATACTGATTATTTATTGTACATCGATCGCGTTCGGTTCCGTTCCACGGATATGTATGGTGATCTATCTATCGCCGTGGAACGGACCCGAATGCGATCGATTTACAAAAAATAATCAGTATAATCAGAAGAAACGCGTTTGTTACGTCGGCACGGTTTCTTTGTATGGGATGAGGTATCTGTATGCTAGTATTATATTATCTGTGCCTCGGCAAACTTCGTGTTGATCGTCAGTCGTCGGATTTCTATCAGTTGCCGAATGCACATAGTAGTCTATGGTGCAGACTGGACGCTCACAATCAACTTGGAAGTATATAGAATTGTTAATACTCTTTTAACATAATGTAATTTATTTTAAAAATGGGACGCAAACTGCTATTTTTACAGCTCTATATATTTCACACGGCAATCAAAACAAAACAACAATAAAGTACTTAGTTCTGAATTCGAATTGTTATACAAGATAAATCTTATAATTTATGGGCATGGAAATTAGCATTCGTTTGAATTCGGAAATGCGATGATTGCCGAGGGACATTAAGAAAATAGTTGAACTGTACCAACATATTACATCTACATTACATTCGACTTTTCTGTAAATGCATTAATTTTTTCACATTGGTAAAAGCACATTTCAAGCGCAGTCGGACAAAAGGTTAGTATTGTGTTTTAACTTTCTACTTAATATTTCAGATGGAGAAAATCTTTAGCTTCGCATGGCGAGGCAAGCGAGGGATGACTGAAGAAGAAAATAAAGGGGATGGCAAGGGTGACGAGAAGGCGGACGGCAAGGCGCATGAGAACTATGTCAATGATGACCAGGGGCTGCAGCGGAGGCACAATGTTGATACTTTCTTGCAGGTAACGAAGTGTTTTGTATTTTTACCCGACTGCCGAAGGAGGGTAATGTGTTTATCAGTCTATGTATGTATGTAAGTATGTATGTATGTATGTTTGTTCCTATGTGGCGTTCTAGAGACCAAACGCGTGGGCCGATTTTGATGGTTACTGGCTACATTAAAATTGTATAAAAGGAAAATGGCGGTTCTTGGGCGCCATATTGTGGGGGCCAAATATTTTTTTTTCTTCCATACCTATCGTGTGGGGTATCAAAATAAAGGGATTTAAGAGGTGATTTCAAAAATGTATAATACTTATATGTTCAAATGTACCTAATTCGAAAAAAAATAACTAAAAAGTTATAAATAAAAAAAGTTAATTGAAAATATAAAAAAACCCGACTGCTTGAAAAGCGAACTAAAAAGACGTAAACAAGGAGAAAATCATGCTGTGCAGCCGGAGGATACATATTCGTGAGCTGGCTGACCAAAACCAGATGTTGTAACAGGGTTTTTGACAAAACGTGTAGAAAAATACTACACGGTCAAAATAATTGAGCACGTAGAGCTGTCAATGTCATTATGACGTTCAACTCTCGCTATTGGCTCATAAAGCCTGTGCTACATGGTCGCCAACCGCGACAAAAACCAAGGTCACCTTGGTCGGAAGCGCGTCGGGCGATGCCGGCTACATGGTCTGCGACAAGCGCCCAACCTCAGTATGTTTAGAACGCCGCGCAGAGAGGACGTATTTACGCTCGTACCGTACTACATTCATTACAACGACGTCATGGCGCCTTGCCTATCAAAACTTCAAAAAGAATATACTAATAAACTTTAAAAACTAAACTCTAATCTTACTAATATTATAAATGCGAAAGTTTGGATGGATGTATGTATGTTTGTTGCTCAATCAAGAGCGGATCAGGATGAATTTTGCCACAGAGATAGATTATAATCTGGAATAGCACGTATGCATCTCTTCATCCCGGTATAATGCTCCCTTGGGATAAGAAAACACTTTCACGCGGGCGGAGCCGCTGGCAGAAGCTAGTATATTTAATATAGGTACATTTAAAGTAAAAGAATATACTTTAAAAAAAATATCCTATGCATTTTTTTTTTCAGTTGCGTCTATACATGACTCTGATTTCTAATCCCAAAGACAGGACAAGTATCTGTTTATATCGATAAGTTTCGTTATTACATTGCGTTCGCTCTGTTGAGCCATTTTTTGCGCGTGCGTCTGCGCTCGCCGCCTGTAGAAGCGCGACTGTCATACGCGTGGTTGTCAACAAGCGTCTACACGGCATCAAACAAGTCGCCGACCAACTCGTTGGCAACGCACGCACGCCGACCAAGGGCGTTGGAAGGTCATGCTAAATTTGGTTGGCAACCACTGTCTACACGGTCGGGAATGGCCGATTCCGACCAAGGTGACCTTGGTTTTTGTCGCGGTCGGCGACCGTGTAGCACAGGCTTTATGCGAACGAGGGGCACCACGCAGGTAGTCGGGATTGGGGACGTTTGACATTTCGGGTGCTCAGTTATTTTAACCGAGTAGTACGTGAACAACACTAATAGCAGTATAGCAGTCATCATCTGCCTAGCCGTTTCCCAACTATATTGGGGTCGGCTTCCAGTCTTACCGGATTCAGCTGAGTACCAGTGTTTTACATGGAGCGACTGCCTATCTGACCTCCACAACCCAGTAACTTGGTAACACGATATCTCATGACTAGACTTTTGTCAGATCTCAAACTTCTGACTACCCGTAACGACTGTCAAAGATCGGTCAGTGGGTCGTTTTAGGGGCGGAACATCTTCAAATGACAGCCGGGACCTACGGCTTAACGTGCTTTCCGAGGCACGGAAGAAACGAAAATAACAAAATAAATAACGAATAGCAGTATGTTTAACTTAAAAATGATGTTACAAGTAGATCTTAAGCTTTGGTCTCCTAATCGAAACGCACAAGCTGCGGTATGCAATATACTGTGCCGGACGCATAATCGCATAATCCTCCACACCGCGAACGCATGTTACGACGGTTAAATGACAAATATAGGGTCCAATTCTTATACTATTTTATGGCTTTGATTATCCAGCACAGCAAACCGCAGCGTGGTGCGTTACGATCAGTGGCGTAGCTAGGTACCCAAGGGCCCTGGGGCAAATAAAAAAATGGGCCCCACTGCTATCTAAACTGGTTAGGTAAAAATATTTTATAACACATTTGCTCGTAACTCTTATTTAACCAATTTCAATATCATAATGCATCTCATTACGTACTTGTGCGTTATTGTAATGTAAAACGCACGGTTTATCAAGATGCTCCGTCTAAAATGAGCGGTAATTTTTTAAATCTTAGCAAAGAGTTTTTATGTCAGAAAAGTGGTCAATATGAATAAAATTAACTTTGGGAGATAAAATATAATAAATAAACATTTAATTCTTTAATTTAATTAATTTTGACCATATTATAACCATTTATCTGTAACAAAACACAAAAATATTATTTATTATTAATACTGGCTGTTTTTGGCACTAATGCGCGCGCATCGCTAATTTGTGAACAAGTAAAAATTATTCCGCGCTCTTTTTCTTTTCGCTGTATTGTTTTTATTTAAAAATGTCGTCAAGTAATGATGCATTTATAAATTAAACACCGCCAGAAGTCTCAGAGGCAGCGAAAAAGGCTACTCTAGGCCTCCTGCCCGAAAAATCATGAACAAAACATGGTATTGATATCAAGTCATACTCCAACTTGCTGGCATTTCTAAAACGACAAGTGATTAAAGATTTATTCGTTTAAGAAAGTCCGAGTTTTGTTTATTGCTTCGCAAATATATTATAAAACGTCGTATGACATACGTGCGCTTTGATAATTACAGCCTCTGCTTTCTTGTAGCCCTAGCCTACGGCTCGGGCTAGCAATATCGCCTCGTCTGTAATTTTCAACTTATCGCACTTATAAAAAAAGCGGGCCAAGAGACTCATCGGCAATGAGGCACTGGTCAAGTCAAAGGTTTTTTATCGGTTGCATTTTAGGGAGTGTGCGATGGAATTGCATGATTTAATTCCGCCCAGCCTGTTCCATCATCGGATTACCAGACATACGGCGATGCGTCATCGGTACATGGTGGACATCCCACCTATACGCCCAAAACATTTTGGGGACACTTTTATTATGCGTACAGCTAAGGAGTGGAATTCCCTGTCGGAGTCTGTGTTTCCCGATAGCTACAATCTAGGGGTCTGTGAATGGGTTTTTTCTAGGCAAGCGTACTTTACCGTCGACCATATCATCGCTTACCATCAGGTGAGATAGAGGTCAAGCGCAAGCCTATAGAAAAAAATTAAAAAAAAAACATAAATCATAATGTACTAAAATATACATACTTTAAAAATGCTAAGCTACTTTAAAAACTTGTCAATTTTGGGCAATTTATGTTTACTATCTTTTCTTTCTTGGCGTTGTTTTCGTTTAAATGCGCCACTGGGTTTCTTCTTTTTGTCCATAATTTTGGTTTTCTAATTAATTTATTCAATATTTATATTACATTGTGCTCGAGTAGGTACTCACTGTTTACTGACGACGTTAAAAGTAAAAGGAAGGAAAAACCAAATGATACGCTACAAGACGTTGTTGGGGAATCCCTGGCAAACATTTTATCGCCGCTAGTGTTACCACATTTAACGGTGGAGCCCAAGAACGATCTCCTAGCGCGCGGGCCTGAATTATTTATTATTATTTATTATAAACTTTATTGTACACCACAAAATAAAAACATAAAGGACAAACATTTTCAAAAACAAAGTGTACAATGGGCGGTCTTATCGCACAGGGCAATCTCTTACAGACAACCTTTGTTGCATTAATGCACCTACTGCAGGTGACCTGCATTTTTTTCACGATATTTCGCGTTATACAATGAGTAGCCGAAATCTATAGATTTGACATGATTAATTGACGTAACGAACATCAATATGAGTGGTACTAAAATCAAATAAAATTGAATCATTATATTGACCAGTACTAAAAAGTTTATTGACATTAGCTTACTTACTCCTGATACATACAGCATTAGTGTTTTACCCGTACTCGAAAAAAAAATCTTGACTCGAATTGACAATAAAACGCTCATCGATGAATAATAAAATGCACATATCGCTATCCGTCAAATTGGCAAAACTGCCAACCTACAGAAAAAATTAGGGGAATTCTCTAGGTATAACTTTCGAATTTCTCTCAACTTAAATTTTTAAATATATAAATTAAAGTCGGGTTGCAACCTGTCATATTTATTATGAAAATGGGAGAAATTTTCAAAAGGTCCGTTCGATGGAGATTTTCTGGTATGTAAGGATTCGGGGGCCCCCTGAGCTTGAGGGCCCCGGGGCACTGCCCCGTCTAGCCCCTAGGTAGCTACGCCGCTGGTTACGATCAAGACACCAAAACTTCCCACACTAAGAATTTCTCCTTTATCGCGGGTGCGTTTACAAACACATACACAAACGCCCAGAGCCAAAACAGGCGGTGCCTAAAAACGAAGAAACCAAAGCAGGAACACCGACTTCCGAAATTGGAGATTTTTTTTATAAAAGTGTTTGCTGACGATAAATACTTTCCTTCCAGGTGCACTTCTTCGGCAAGAAAGGAACGAACGACCTTAAGTTCGAGGGATTCAGGCAGTTCATGGAGAACTTGCAGACCGAGGTGCTGGAGCTCGAGTTTCATGAGTTTGCTAAAGGTAGGCTTCATCAGCATCATCTCCCTAACCTTCATAGCCGAGATAGATCGGCAGCACAAAGCACACTCCTTCGCATTCATTTTGGTAACTCGACAATATTAATTACGTGTTTTACGCTGTCGAGGAAAGAAATTTTACAAACTTTTATTTAACTTGCTATGTATGTATGTGTGTTAGGGTCAAATCACGCAACTGAATTTTAAAGCAGTTATCCTCCACCGATTAAGATGCAATTTTGCATACATATTGCGTTTGGATGACAGTGCATGGTTAGCTAAGTGACGTCATTCTAAATCCAATATGGCCGACAGCCCAAGATGGCGGATTTGTTATTTTTTGTGCACTGCCATGTATGGGTATCAAATGAAATGGTTTGCTGAGTAGAATATGAAAAAAACTTGTTTTAAAAAAAGGTTTTTTAATGAATAATTTTATTTAAACAAATGAAGCAATGAATGCAAGGGAAACAATCCGTACCCTACTCTTTGAACTTACACAACAAGGGTGCTGATCTCCACACCCCAATTACTTAGGTAACACGACAACCCTTGATAAGACCTTGTCGTCTGAATTTCAGACTTCTTACTAGTTATAACGACTTCCAAAGAAGCTTATCGTGCTTTTCGCGGCATAGAAGTATCTTGGTAAATAATGGTTGGCCTGGTCACCTGTGGATTGGTGACCAGACCAACCTCAATAAGCGCAGTTTTCCCTCCAAACAGACGGGCCACATATAAACTGCTGTTGCAGTTTTTGTGCTGTTGATATAACTGTATCGAAACTGCTAATAGACTGCGCAGTCGTTGTGCAGTTGCTATGCAGTTCAAGCGATCCGTCGACCTTCGACCGACCCGTACGGCTATTATTACTTAAGCTCTAAACATCTTGGCTGCATTTGAACTGCAGTCCGTTTGCATTAGAGTGGACTGCACAGTCGGTTAACAGATTCGATGTAGTTGTTCAGATGTGTTATATATATCAACTGCACAGAAAAGGCATCCAAACTGCAATTTTGCAGCTGGCATGCAGTTTAAATGCAGCCTTTGCAACTCTTAGGCAAGAGTGATCCTTTTGAACCTTTATTTTCCTCCCTCCTTGCGTCGTATTCCTCAGTATTGAGGGTCGTGACCTCCCATCTGCATCACCTTCTCTCGGACGATCTTTCTCCATCTGTTTCTGTCTCTGGCGATGTGGAGAGCATTGTAAATTGTAGAGTCAAGAGTGGTCCGGATCTGGTCAGATCAACGTATGGGACTGCGTCCACGAGGCCATCTAACCTAAATTTATTTATCAACGGCTAAATCATTCTCCTCGCTATTCCAGGTCACGAAACGATATCTGAAGTAGACTTCGCGAAGATCCTACTCCGCTACACATACTTAGACACAGACGAGTATGATATGTACCTGGACAGGCTCCTGGACCGCGTCAAGTACGAGCACGGCATCACCTTCGAGGAGTTCAAGACGTTCTGCCAGTTCCTCAACAACCTGGAGGACTTCACCATCGCCATGAGGATGTATACGCTTGCTGATCATCCCATCTCTAAAGGTGACTGGGTTTTTGGATTTAGATCTTTAAAAGCAATGCTTCCTAATGTGTCTTATTGTCTCGACGGAACAGGTAAATAATTGCTGGACAGAAGTGTCAGTTTCAGCCAATGGTGTCTTTGCGTCAAATGGGCATTTTTGGGCAAGCCAAAATATTGCAATGACAGACCAGCCAGCTGAAGGATGACAAACCAAATGAAGCATTGGATCATTGGATAACTGAAAAACTGAAAAGCTTCCAATAACTTTGCGCAATACCTAATTATTTAGAGAGAATTTTGCATACTCTTTCATGAGATCAAACCCATTGCCTTACCGAATTTACTTATGCAATTAGGCTACAGGAGTTGCAGTGTTTTGGGAATAGTGCGGTGGAATTATGATACTAAACAATGTCAAGCATTATTCTACACGCCCACAAAATGCTAAAATCAATGAAAGTAAATCTAATATTCTCCTTTTTTCATTCCCAGATGAGTTCCACCGCGCCGTGAAGATCTGCACGGGTATCTCCCAGTCGGAACACCTGGTGTCCACGGTGTTCGCCATCTTCGATGCTGACGGTGATGGCCTGCTCAGCTACAAGGAGTTTATAGCTATCATGAAGGATCGGCTGCATAGGGGGTTCAAGGTAAAACTGCAATCCCAATCCTATTTATTTTCAAAAAGGAGGACCTCGCGGTTAAATAATAACAGACGCACGGTTCGATCTTTAAAGCTTTGCAAGCCGAGGTCAAGCCGTGGATGGGTGACCATCCATTAAATATGAAACTTCTCCGCGGCTCTTACAGCACATAAAGCTGTTGTTGGTCCTGGTTGTCATTTGTAGATCATAGCGGTCGTTACGTGTAGTCAGAAGCCCGAAAATCTGTCACAAGCTTCCAAAACCCAGTAACTGGGTAACAACCAAGTTAATGGGTAACAACCAAGTTAATGGGTAACAACCCAGTTAATGGTTAACAACTCAGTTACTAGGTAACAACCCAGTTAATGGATAACAATCCAGTGAACGGGTAACAACCCAGGGAACGGGTAACAACCCAGTTAATGGTAACAACACCCGCGCGACCCAAAATTAAGTAGTATTTTGTACTTTCCTTATTATTCAATGATTTAAAAAAAGCCTCAGATCGAAATGTAGATACTTAAAGTGGCTTTGAGATGGTGTCGATTTCATTAAAATACGCCCAGCGGTTTTGATGCAATTGTCGTGTTTTTTTGCGCTTTAGACATAACTTTACAAATTAATTACACTATGTTATACGAATAAAACTCAACATTTTCTTAGATCAAATTATTAAGAAAATGGTCTAAAGTAACGTATATTTTCCCCAAAACAATACGACTAGCCTTCTAGACTTGATTCTCATTTCAAAATCAGCTACTCAGGGGTATCTGCGCCTTAAGTGTTGAATTCATTTTTGGAATTGCCCGCGGCTATGACTGCGGTACATGTCTGCCCTTGATTCTGTAAGTGGATCTGTTCTACGTATAAAAAAAAATTGTCTGTTCAGTGCTTAGATAAAGTACCTATAGATTAAGCCCTGGCGTGGCCGCACATGAGACAGCAATAGTTAGTTCTGGTGTTAAAACAAGAACAAGAACACTACAACCCACCATCGCACTGACACTTATTATCTATAAATAACCCAAATTCCTTGTCTCAATTAACACATCATACCACAAAATCACAGAAAATCAAACAAAACCGAGTTTGTTTGTCAAACCTGCCATTATATTAGAGTTTGAACTACAACAAAAACCGGCCATGGTGACAAAGACAAAAAATAATCTTTTGTCCTTATTATTTACATGGAGCTGCCAATTGGCCATCTCGCTCTATCAATCAAGCTCATTTTAAGGCTTAATCTATAGGTACTTTATCTAAGGTTCAGTGTGTGACAGTGGCAGAGAGACCTATAGTACCGATTTCTGGTGGACATAACAGTATGATTGTGTGTAATTTTAATGTCAGAGACAAAATTGACACATGCAAATGTAAAATTTCTTCTTTAGGGCTTACTAAGGCTCCTGACAAAGACCGATTACAGTATTTGATATACAAGAGTTTTATATAACATCGAGTCCCTAATCCATACTAATTATTATAAATGCGAAAGTAACTCTGTCTGTCTATTACATTTTCACGCTTAAACCGCTGAACAAATTTAGATAAAATTTGGAATGTAGTTTGAGGATAATTTTTATCCTGGAAATCATCCTTAAGGGGTGAAAAGGGAGGTGGTAGTTTGTATGGTGAATTTCTCAAGTAAGGCGGCCTTACAATATGATTGCGTAATATAAAAAAAAAATCTATTCGAAGTACTAATATTACGAAGACGAATTCGCGGGCAACAGCTAATAAGCCGTAAAAGAAGAAATTTGTCATTTTTGCGTGTATCAATTTTGTCTTCGAGATTAAAAACAGACTTACTTTACACCCTGCTTAACTCACCTGTCAAAAATATAGGATGTGTCTAAAATACTATTATTTTCCCTATGGGAATACGGCAAAAACTGAAAGATTTTTTTTTCTATTTGCACCAATTTTAAGTATAAATACAAATACAATATAAATACTCAGTTGCGAAAAAGTGAGAAAGATTACCAATATAAAGGAAAAATGTCAGATCAGATGAAATCCTGGGAGAACAAAAAGTGATTTGCGACCCTGCCAGGATTCGAACCTGGAATCTTCTGATCCGTAGTCAGACGCGTTATCCATTGCGCCACAGGGCCAGTTGATAGGGGTTGCGAAATACTTGGCTAAATAATACAGACAACATAACTCATAATGTAAAAGTTGCAGCATCGATTCCCACATGTAGTAAAACTTTTTATTTTATTAGTTTTTTCATCCTGATTTTTTTATCGAACCCGCCACACTATTTCCAACGACTGCAACTTCGGAAAGCCAGAATCCGCAGTGACGAGTGTGTTGACCACCAGAAAAACGGATCCTTATTTACTAGATCATTTTCAAAAGACAGGGATTAAGGGAAAATAACAATGGGGTAGCCCGCGTTTGAATTTTCGGCTAGGGGCGCTGGTGTAGGTGAGGAATGAGGACTTCAAATGTTAAATTTTCACGAGCACGAGTTTATTTACTACTTTTTTATTGTTGCAAATTAAGATAGGTACCTACGAGATTTACCAACCACTGCTTTAGTAGTGTTTTATGTTTCGGAAAATGTTATCCTCCTTTTTTTTTGAAAAAAAAAGGATGTGCGCAAAACTGTGGCATAATCGATTTTATATTTAATCACACTTTTACGCCATTAGAAATAAATTGTAATTCAAACTTTGCTTCCGTGCGCGTTATAACAACTTTTAACAACTATATTTACGGACCTTAGGGCGAGTTTCTCACCTCTAAATTATCGCAGAATTAATGTAACAAATTGTCAAGCACGCGTTATCTGCTGTGATTGGTTAAATTAATTATCAACAGCCAATCACAGCAGATAACGCGTAATTGACAATTTGTCACATTAATTTTGAGGTGAGAAACTTGGCCTTAGTCAATAGCGGCGCCAACTGATGAGCAATAAAACGTTAGCCCCTATTAGTTACTCTAGCATAAAGAAAGGCCAGTTTCACAGTCCTGTCTGATATTCACCTATCTGTCAGATAAATCCTTAATAAGATAATTCTGTGGGAACTAGAAGACTTCTGCTCTCAAAACGGTGATGGAAAACATCGTGAGGAAACCGGCATGTCCTGGAACCTAAAATTCGAAGACATGTGACATCCACCAACCCGCACTGGGCCCGCGTGGTGGATTACGGCCCATTCCCTCTCACAGAGAGGAGGGCTGTGTCCCAGCAGTGGGAACATTAATAGGCTGATGATGTGATGTGTGGGAACTAGTCTTGAATTAGCTGCCATATAAATTATTCAAAGGTTACGAAATAATTATGTAGGTCAAAATCTATCTTCAAATGTCATCATTGTCACATATTTTTTTTTTTCAGTCCTATGCCAAGAACGAAGGATGGGAAGCGTTCAAATCCTGCGTCAAGCAAGAAATGAAGAGCGCCGTGTAATAACAACGTTACAATATTTAATTGTTGCCATTATACTAACGGTTTTAGATCTCCACGTTATACACGCTTGTTATATTACAACTAGGAATATTAGGAAAATATTACCTGGCGCCTGATTGCGCCACCCTCCCTGGGTTATGTTACTAACTCCGAGTTAGTAGCTAACACGCACGGACTCAATATGTACGACATATTTTAATTTAACCTCGTGTTGGTAACTAACATCTACAGTTTTCTTTGTTTTTAGAATTCGATACAATATGTGATTTCGATTAAAATACGGTAGGCGAGATATATTTTACGTTTAGTAATTTAATTTCTCAGTTCATAGATTTTTTAAAACAGTGAGTCAAGTACATCTTTTTGTTCAGTGGTGACCATAGGCATGTAAAATTATTTGATTTACTATTTCGGACTTTTAAGCCGGGTTTCTCACCGATAAATTATCGCAGAATTAATGTGACAAATTGTCAAGCACGCGTTATCTGCTGTGATTGGTTGAATTAATTTTCAACAGCCAAGCACAGCAGATAACCGGCGATCATTCGTCGTTTATGTTAACAGCCCATCGAGTGTTAAGAAACCGGGGGTTAGAATGTTGAATTCAAAATTCTAGTAATTTCTGATTTTGCTATAATCTGACCTTAACAAACCTACTCTAAAATCCTTTGGTTAAAAAGTAAAAAAGTTGGTTACAAAAAACCCGAATTATGAGCAAGAAAGGGACAGCCTATACATCGGTCAATTATACAAAAAAATACAGTCAACACTATAGGTACCTTTTTTATGGATTTTTTGCTCACTTCCCTTAAATTGAAATTTCGAGTTAGGTCAGTTTCATTATGAGGGTGCGATTTATTCGCTATGTACTCTCTGCTAAAGATTTACTAGGCGCACTGCAACCTTAAAATGGTCACAACACAACACAATCCTTATTGCATTGTAAGATATCGTGCGATTTTTACCTCTATGTTAATGATATAAGATTCATATTTAAGTGATCTTAAATGCAACAAGGTTTGTGTATGAGAAAACAAACAAAGAAAACTGTAAACACCTTTAAATCTACAAGTGAGACATATTTATTATAATAATTAATTTGGCCTAATATTCTTGCCTACTATTTTGGCTTCAAGTTTATTAAAATATATAATAACTCCTATTACGAATATGGTTCCTCCAAAAATGTATCAACGGGTAGTTTAATATTTTATCCTCAATTTTAATATTAATTAAATCAATTTTATACACATAATAATTTATTACACCAATATAATTTATTACACGTTAGATTGTTTTTGCACAATTTTCTAATAATATTATGCTATAATTACTAACTTATTGCATTTCAGTGGTATGTCAACAGTGAGATTATTTTTTTTTGTACCAGTTAAGTATTTAAACCTACATACATGGTATTGTTTAACTAAAGCTCAATGATTATGCCCCTTATAATTACTAAGTAAATATAATATCTGTACTTGTCTTGAACGTGGGTTTTTTCACTACTGTAAGGCCGGACAGGAGCAATGCGACAATGCCACAGACCTTAACCCACAGAATCTATGTAGCAGTATGTACCCTTTGAGAAGCATTAACGTGGTTCGTGAGGCTTAGGCCGAGTTTCTCAACTCTAAATCATCGCAGAATGAGTGTCACATTAATTCCTCGATAAATTTGAGCTGAGAAACTCGGGGTTAGACCAATTTCTATGAAAACGCATTGCCGCATTGGCGTCTGTCTGTGAAAGCCTTTATGACTTATTAATATTATTATCTAATAATTCTTTATCAGATGATCTGCTCAGCACCTAAAAATAAAAAAAAACTAATATGTACTTTCTACCGAATTAAAACTAGGTTATTTCGTATTGTTAAAATTATTTACTGTTCTCAATAATATTTCTTCATTCAACTAAATAGTGTGATTTTTTCTTCATTAATGTGTTATTTAATATGTTTTTGTTATAAAAACATCTTTGATTTGGTTAGTGAGAGCTGTACAAAGTTCAAAAGTATACTGTGATTTTTTATTTTGTAGACTAAACTGACAGCTGTCAGTTCAGTTTTTGTTGTATGTCATTGGCAGCTGCCAATGACATTATTTTTATTAGCATAGTGTTGTAGGTAAGGCTCAATCTTATGCGATTCATCGAATCGATGTAACATGACTCCTCAAGTTTATTTTACTAGTTGGTGTAAATAAATGGTTTATGAACATAAACGTAATATATTTAAATATAACAGTTTTCATACGAATAATACATACACTTTTATTGTGTTAAATATGAAATCAACAATAAAATAAATGCGATCGATAAAATGAAGTCTGACATAAAATGAGTAGAAACTAAATAAGGACCGCTAGTTTCTTAACAAATATATTTTTTTGCCGTGAAATAGTTACATTTTTCGATCAACTATCAATAACTCAGGATAGTCAGGGTACGACACTATTTTTATGTAACGATAAAGTGACAACCCCCTCTAATGTCAGATTAGTCTACGAAATAAAAAATCACAGTATAGTTTAATCGTAAGTAACAAACAGTATAAACGTTACTTAACAAGTAAACAAGCTGCTAGTCATAGCACTAAGTTACAAACATAGTTTGTTACAACTTAAAGTTAATGTTACCATAATTTTTATGACAGTTATTATTGTATAATTAATAATAATATCATGGTGTTATTTTAGCTTGAATGTATTATGTTTTCGGCCATTTGATCTTATAATTAAAACGTTAAAAATCAAATCGCTTTTTACTTATTATCCACAACAGACACCGACGACAAAAAGCGAAAAAAAACCTTTATAACAAAAATACAACCGACGAAATAAGGAACTAAAAATTTAGTCTAGAATTTTTAGTCGCCGCCAAATAAACAAACATGCAAATTAATTACCTAAAACTTACAATGATTGTAGCTAGGTTGGTCTTCGTTGATGGTTTGTTTGGCGCCGCCTCAAAATGCTAGACTAAAAGTTTAGTTCCTTATATATTTGGTTTAATTTTTTGTTAAAAAGGTTTTTGGTTCTTTTTTCGCTTTTCCGTTTACTTAATTTCAACAGAATCAGTTCAAATACACATGTCGATTTGAGGACCTCCTCCTTTTTTTCGTCTTCATATCATCATATATCATCATCTACGTCTGACGTCGACTAAAATTCAGCTACGTCAACAGGCAGCGTTAGCATTTGCCTAAAACAAAGTCAAAATTCTTTATTACAATTAGGCCATTGAGCGGCACTTTTTAACTTTAAAAATTTAAATTTATATGTAATAATAATTGATTCTACCGTCCTTTCGGAAAAGTAGCTTGTAATGGAGAAGAAAGGAGAAGAAACTCCACACTTACTAAATATACACTTACACTTACATGTATAATAAATAGGTACATTAATTCATATTTTAAGGCGATGATAGCTCAGTGGTAGTGACGTCGGATACCGAGACGAAGGTCGCGGGTTCGAATCCTACAATGAGCTTGAGCTTTCGGTGAAGGAAAACATCGTGAGGAAACCATAGAACGGTGGTAGGGTACTTTGTAGTACCCGCCTGGCTGGCAACCACCCTCAAGTTGAAAATCTGTCGCCAAGCACCTTCCGGTGTGTTCCGACAGCAGCACTTGAGAGCCAGTTCCCTTCTAGGCTTTGTGTGCTTACCACCATCGGCCACATCATCACTGACCACGGTGAGATTGTGGTCAAACACAGGCCTATACATAGTAAAAAAAAAAAAAAAAAAAACGTGAATACGATGCGCCCAGACTCAACAACGTTCAACGTTCGTTCGTCATCATCAACGTTTTAATGTTCCCACTGCTGGGACACAGGCCTCCTCTCATAGGGAGGGAATGGGCTACAATCCACCACGCGGGCCAAGTGCGGATTGGTAGATGTCACATGTATACGAATTTTTGGTTCTAGTATGTGCCGGTTACCTCACGATGTTTTCCTTCACCATTTTGAGAGCAGTGGTGATGAAATAATTTACACAAAGTAAATCGCCTGTCTGGGTTCAAACCCACGATCTGCAACTTGTAAGTCACGGCCGTTACCACTTCTCACAACGTATAGTATTACAAGTAATAACAGGTAAATTCATTTATTTGAGAAATAGGAACATGTTTCTCACATACTTACAAATATTGCAAACTTAGGTAAATTACTCAGTTCAACAACAACGAAACAGTGTGTGAGTCAATTTCTTAAACAAAAAGAGAAGAGAAAAAAGGCAATACTATAATTATGAATATAACCAGTTTGATTTTGCCTAAAGATTGCCCTATGGAGAAGGACCAGCATGTTTTCAAGCATTCATTCATCTTTAATATAATCATCTAATTTGTAATACACTTGTTTATAAAGTGTGCTTTTAACAAAAGTTTTAAATTTTCTTTCATTTAGTTTTAAAATATCACAAGGTATTTTGATATAGAATTTAACACAGTACTCCCCATGAAAGATGTGTTTACTTTAGCTAATAATATTAGCTAAAGTAAACACATCTTTATATATTATATAAGATGGTTGATCTAAGTTATCTATATTTCTAGTATTACAATTGTGTCTATCACTAACTTTACTAAAGGGATGTATATTTTTCCATAATATTTTCTTAAATGAATTTGCAAGAAACTGTCGTAATAATAATCTTTTTAAAAAGTTCCTGAGATTTTCGGTGACTTAACTTATAAAAGGCTCTGACAGCTGTCTTTTGCAATATTAATATGGATTCAATGTCAGCCGCCCGACCCCACAGCAAAATACCGTATGACATAATGTTGTGAAAGTAGCTATTAAAAAAATAAAAAAATGCGCTTGCCTTGTCAAAAAATTAATTAAAAAATTTAAAACACAAAATAAAATACTAAAAACCAAACTTTTCATTACAGTCGTGGGACCTGTAAAGAACTGTTCCAAGCCAAGAAACCGTCCCGATCGGAACCGTCCGAACGCACGATTTCTAGATCCGTTAACTATCTTATCTTTCTAACAGCAAAAGCGGCTGAGCTTAGCCGACCCGCAAGAGATGTTATTTATTTATTTATTATATACTTTATTGTACACCACTTAAATAGTAACAGGACAATATTTTTAAAGATAAGTGTACAGTGGGCGGTCTTATCGCACAGGGCAATCTCTTACAGACAACCTTTGGATGGACTGAACGAGAGGAGATAGACATAGGGCTGTCAGTGTACAAAAACTATCTTGATAATATTACTTAGATATTACATAAAATACATACATACCAATAAAATAATATACTAATAAATATAAAACAGAGAAAGGAGAAGAATAGTTACAGAGAAAGGAAATGCTCCTTCACCATTTTTTTAAAGGTAGGTAATGTTTGCGCACGTCTTACCTCAATAGGCATTCCACAAACGAGCTGCTTGAACCGTGAAAGATTTGTCGAAGAAGGATGTGGAATGCATTCGAATGCTTAATTTTAGGTTTTCCGATGATCTCAAGGACCGAGAATGTGTGTCACAGAGGAACTGAAAGCGTTCTTTAAGATAAGAAGGACTAGCAGGATAAGGACACCATTGTAATTTGTCGTCTAGAGTGATTCCTAGAAAAACTGTTTGATTTATTAAGTCCAGTTTTTCTCCATTCAATATGTATTCGCTACTTTTAACATTCGGCAATGTGAATGTGTGTGTTGTTGTTTTTTTTTCATTTAGTACCCAATTGTTTGCTGTGAACCAATTTATGACCGCTGATTAATTTTGGTTGATTTTGTAGTAATTGGGGCAAATCGTTAAGGTTGCACTAGTCCAAAATTCTTCCATACAAACGTAGTTTGGGTTTTACTCCACTGTTTGACGATGTACGTTCAAAATAAAAAATTATATCAATTTGTCTCATCATTATCTAGTCCTGTATGGAAGCAAAAAGTACAAAAAAAAATTAGCATGAAAGTTATGAGCTTCGAAAGTTCCATATTTCAACACCAATTTTAACGCATCTTTGGGCGCAAATAAGTACCATAAGAAGAAAGAAAATTTAAAAACGGCCTCCATACAGGGATAGATTATTTGTTCAACAATGCAAATAATTTTATTTTGAACAGATACATTCAGTGGTTTTTTCATGATATCCAGACTCCCAAAGGTCTGTTTATAAAATTTCGCGCGCTCGTTTTCGTTCTAAATCATCATCCATCTCGCTACAAATTTCCTCCCCGGTCAGTGGGGCGGAGGGGTGCGCGTGGGGCGCATTTACACCTACACACACACACGCTCACTAGTTTAGCTACCGCCCGGCGCCCGCGCCCCGCTGCCCCAGAGGGGCCTCAATCGTCTGCTGCATAATATATACGTCACCGTAATTACGCGCGTGCGGTGTATGTTATTGATATTGTGATATCGACGATAACGTATTCGTATAATATTTTATAACATTGACCCCTGGCTTGAACTTTGGATTCCGATATTCCTTTATGTGTTGTGTTGATTATTTTGAATTGGTCCGAAATTTTACTGACCCTGGCGTTCGTGGGATTTCATACTGATTTACATGGCGTTTGAATTTGAACTCAGTCAGTGAAGTGATCTTCTTCTTCAGCAATTCAAGTAACAATGGGTAAGTTGAATCTTTTATCGAATTTAGTTTGTACAATTCATGAGGGCGCTTGACATGACTTTTATACCTAAATAAACACAGACTTGTAATTCTAATGTTTCACTCGCATTTATAAAATTTTAAAATTACAAACTGCCGATCTTTATCTATAATTAGAAAATCTTTTTTAAAAATACTACCGACTTCCAAATAAAAACACTACAAAGTGAAAAATAACTAATTTCGGAAGTCGGTGTTCTTGTTTTTGTTTCTTCGTTATTTTTTTTTTTTTAGTTGTGGTACATAAAGATCAAGTTCAATAATACCTATAATCTCAGATTAGAGAAAATCTGAGCCTAAAATGCCCAAATTTATGCCTGAATAGATTACCTGAATACCTAACATAAAACTAACATAACCGGTGCAATGAGAGTGTATCTTTCAGGATGAACTGTACAAATCTGCGTACCCCTTTAGAGCGTACCGGCTTGACGTTATGTTATCAAAAGGCCTAACCAATAAACTGTTTTGCGATCGCAGCAATCCCGAGAGATTTGCCGTTGTATATTGAAGAGTTCTGTTGTATATATTAGGATATTAGATTCCAATTAGATTAGGTATTTTAAGATTTTCGATAGTCGTGCCTACTTATATCGAAAGTTCATTATTATGTAGGTACCTATCTGTTATATCGATATCGACTCGGCTTCAGCGGCGGACAAACACAAAAGGAAGCTATTTTTTAACCGACTTCAAAAAGGAGGAGGTTCTCAATTTGACTGTATTTTTTTTGTTACTTACCTCAATACTTTTTTAATGTGAACCGATTTTGATGATTCTTTTTAGGGTTCCGTACCCGAAGGGTAAAAACGGGACCCTATTACTGAGACTTCGCGGTCCGTCTGTCTGTCACCAGGCTGTATCTCATAAACCGTGATAGCTAAACCGGTGAAATTTTCACAAATGATTTATAACAACAAATATTAAAAACAGAACAAAATTAATATATAAGTGGGGCTCCCATACAACAAACGTGATGTTTTTTTGCGATAATGGTACGGAACCCTTCTTGGCCGGTTTTTTATTTGTATACCTACTATGCGCGCCGACACTCACAAGCTCGGCTCAGCCACCCGAAGCTATTATATTGTATTGTGATAACAAAGAGAATATTTCTAACTGCTATTGTAAACAAACAATCAATAAACAATTTACAAAATAACATTATTTTTTATTTGATGAACCTAATTACCTAGAAAACAAGTCTCACATCAAAGTGGCGCTATCAAAAAAGCAGTTATCCTGACTCTGGCTGGTATGAAATACCTACTTACGGGGAGGCGCCTGTAGGTTATAGCTAACTAGCTAAGGTAAGTAAATACCTATTTAACACACATTGTAATATTTGCACAACCTGCAATAAAATACAAAAACATAAAGACATGACCTACACCCGTGCGCATAGAGCCTAGCTTTCCGCACGCGCTGGTACGATACCTACAGTCAGCGAAGCCCTGGCGCCCGCTCTGCCAACGTAAAATCGACTTGACGCTCGAACACTTTTCATTCTTATAACTAAGGGCATAAGGTTCAATAAGCGCGCAAGCGGCTCGCGCTGCTCTGTCGTCGCCGCCGCCAAAAATAATTAAAAAGTCAAATCTAACATTACTTGTCGATAATAACAATATCTATGTAAATTCACATTTTCGCAAAAGATCTTATTGTCAAGTTGGCAAAGTCGCGGGTAAATATAGGTGCATAACAACAAGTAAATTGAGTGCCTTCTAATTACGTTACACACAGTAATAATCCAAAGTTCTAACATCTATTTTTTTATGTTTATGTTGTCAATGAATTGCATACGCGCCACCGCAACCACACACAAGTATATTATAGTAATCTTTGCACACACACCGCCGCGCTGTCGGCGCTCTGCAATGAAATTGCGCATGTGTGCATCACACAGCGTTATGAGTGTGTATACGAACACGATCTAGCTTCTTACTGCTCATCACAGCGTCTATCTCTTTCCTGCGCGATGTCGGATGAGATAGCAAATATTTTAACTCCGCCGCCAAATAGTTCGTGCCGTTGACTAGTGTAACCTATAAACTACCAAGAATAATGGACCCAATATCGAGCCTTGAGGAACGACCATTGTCATTTCAAACCCTAGTGAATTCTCGCCGTTTACCTGAATTTTAACTTATCTGACTCGAATATGATCGAAATAACTCAAGGGCCCTATGTTTGATCCCATATGCACGAGCTTCTACAATAGTGTCTCATGGTTAACGCAATCGAACGCCTTCGAGAGGTCGAGGTTCGAGAGGTGGCGTCTTGTGCTTCTTCCCAGGCGTTAAAAATGTTCTTTATTAGAGTGACGCCAGCGTCAGATGTGCAACACCCTTTGGTGTAACATAGTAAAGGTGGTGGGGTGGTGGGGTTCAGGTGTTGATGCACAGAGTGCACGTCAATAGGTGCGGCGTTGCACCGTACTATCACCTTCAGCACCTCTTATTGCATTCCATTGTGGGTGCTAATATTAGGTGGGGATAAACGCATTCTCGTTGTCGGCATGGCATGACGTCAATGTAAAATAAATGAAATACAAAACTGAATTAAATATATCTTTATTTCATTTTAAACATCAATAGCATCTGTACAATCTATACAAATTGAGACATCAGTAAAGGCCCATCACACGGTCAACTTAGATCACCAAAAAGTATTTACGGGATAACTGGGTGAGCGTTAAAAATTATACTGGGTCAAAAATGACCGAGTGACAGGCACTAAATAGCTAAATAATAAAATAAATATTTCGAGCAACAACACAAAATGATTACTAAGGCACTAAAGGTGATACTGATGTTTAGTAGTTGAAAAATATCGTTTTTAATACTATTTTGCTTTCGTATTCAGTAAATTTAAGCATTTTACGCAAATTTCGACTACTTTGTTACCTTTAGTACAAACAATCTAATTATTCAGATTTTGAGATCGATGTTACGATCTGAAAACAATGAAATGAATAAACGAACTTTTTAACTTATAGACCGATACGTGACACACTTATCGCTACCAGACTAAGGAATCATTGTCAAATTCTTTCACATAAATAATATCGGTAGTTAATCATAAAAAATAAATTAAATACTGACTCAAAAAGAACAACTCGACTGGACATCGTAATCACAGATTAGTGGAACTTCGACATTTCAAGAAGTCTTACCAAGAGGCTGTAGATAAGTGGCATTCTATTGGCGTCTACAAAAAGTCCAAACTGACTTTATGGTATAAACAAGCGCTACCGAAATGACACTTTCTAGAAACCAAGAAAGCCGTCCATTCGTATTAAGAAAATAGTGAGTCATCGTTGTCAGCCGGCCTCTCGGCCAATCAGTACTACTTTTTCTAACGCGAATGGCCTATAGACAGTTTTCTACACGCGGTAGCTACTGCGAACCCTTTGGTTTGACGTTCGAGTTCGATAAACCACCATCAGTGGGCTAAGTGCGAGTTTTGTCTCAAGCTGGATCGCGTTAACGTAAACGCCAATTTGTATTAAAACTGGATAAGCGCCGTCTGGTGGCAGTAAGGAGAAACGTCGTTGTTTGTATAGAAACTGACATAAGATATCGTTTTCGTTTAAAAACTCGGAATAAGCACACATAGACCTTATTCCGAGTTTTAAGTACTCGCAAACATTCTCTTAAGTCAATTTGTAATAAGAAAAAGCGGTTTCCTCTTTGCCTTGTCCAACTTTAATACAAATTGGCGTTAATGTCAACGCGATCGAGCACGAGTAAAAACTCGCACTAAGCCCATGTTACTATACATTTAGGACTTTTTAGAACTTTGCAACAGTGTCACTTTGTCTTTGCCCTCAACCTGCAGTTTTCAATCTAACAGATCCAGCACCTGTAGCCAAGTTGACAATCTACAATCGATAACACTATCTACTAGTGAACGAATCAATGTATGGGAATGACCTCATCTGAACGATAAGTCTCGTGGTCAGACCAAACGAATAGAAAATTCGTCAAGATCGGATCATACCATTCACATAGAAGCGAAAGAGATTCGATTTGGAACGTTTGTAACTTGGCTAGGGGACTGTATTAAATTAGCTTCCTTATACACATTCAAAATATAACAAGTATTTTATTAGAATAAATGCCCATTAATAAGCATTATTATTAATTTAAATAACTTAATTAAACGTTGTCCTTAGTCCTAACGACCGTAGCGATATAAAAGTTAATCAAACGACAAAAAAATAAGAGCATCTTTCTTAGAAATACGTAATTTCACAATTTAAAATTGAAAGTTTTTAAAACTAAATTAAAATATAGACTCACTGTGAGAGAAGCTTAAGAATATAAGAATTATTTTTATTTTTTTAACTACTTTTGAAAAATATTTTTTCATTGATAAATACGTCATAATGTTTGAATATGTATTTTCATTGGTTGAGCAAAAACGGGCAGCAAGAAACATCGAATAACAAATAATTTATCTATTCACTAAGTAAGAGGTCCAATTTCACCAAAATGCTTTACGGGACATGATATCTAACTATGGCGAATATGGCTCCTAGATTCTAAAATATCAACTTGTTTATATTTTTTGCCAGTAACGGTAAAACGGGGTAAATAGGCACTCAGGGGTGAATGGGAACAAAACTTTGATTAGGATTTTAACTTTGATACCACTTTGTGGTTTCACACAAAGCATCGTGTTTTTTAAATAATTATTTATATTTAATATTATAAAGAGGAATGATTTTTTTGTTTGTTTGTTTGTACCAAATAGGCTCCGAAACCGCTGGACCGATTTGAAATTTTTTTTCACCAAAAGAAAGCTACATTATTCCTTAATGACATAGGCTATTTTTAAACCCGAAAACGGATCCTGTGGGATGGTCCACGGCAGCGAAGCCGCAGGCAACATTTAATATATTGGAGTACCTACGAAATTGCAAATAATTTTTAAATAACGTCAAAATTCCCTTTAAACTTTTGTTCCCATTCACCCCTGCAGTTCTATTCACCCTACTTTACGAACTGCTCACGGGAACGAGAGGTTATGACCATTATCTGTCGTTAATGAAACAGGAATGCAACCTTATTTGCACTTAAGAGGAAATGGAGGCAGAGAGAACCGACTGAATTTCGTAAGTAAAAACTCATAATTCGAGGTTTGGCTCTCGCCTGTAATTTTGCCTTCTACTAATTTACTCGACCAATGTAAACACATCATTTTGTTATCTCTACATTGACTAGCCAAAGCTGATATTTTGGCCTCCTCTCCATCTTTTGAATGATAAAGTAAAATATACACAAAGTATGTTTATAATTATTGTATTAAATATTAAATCGAATGAATACATCTATAGCCAGGTGGGTGATACATCTCATTTTGGCCCTGCTTCTGGAACTAAAATGATCGTAAAATTGTTACGACAAACTGTCGCAATAATTTTAAGGCTGTGATAAGATGAATGAATTTTCAACGAACAATCCTATCACTGGACCTGCGCTTAATTTGTGACACATTCGATTTTTTCCCATAATTCGGGGTATTAGCAATATATAACAGCCCTGGTTAGTCAATGTAAGAGTGATACAATAATATTGATAATGTTAGCATCATTCTTGGAAGCTTACACAAAACAAAACGATAAGTACTTCAATATGTTCAGACTTATTTTAATGTTGTTGTCTCCATCCTTGATTATTTTAAAGAGAATTCTATTGAAATCACTACAATCATCAAACACCTTCACGAGTACTCCTCAATAGGTCAGTAGTCCACACCACACTCACATTTCTACTGTCCCAAGTAATAAAGGAGCAGGCCTATTGCGATAACACAACCACTATATTAGCTGCTTTTCGACACTTATTAGTAAAGTTTAATCATACAGGATCTCAATAAATGCAGTATATTTGGCACCATTTCGTGCGTCACAGATCTGGGCAATACGGATGTTTCCTGCACCTGTAGCCAAGTTGACAATCTACAATCGATAACGATAGTAGAAAACGAATCAATGTATGGGAATGACACATCTGAACGTTAAGTCACGTGGTCAGATCATACAAATAGAAGCGTTAACGACTGTAGAAAGAGCTTCTATACGAAACGTTTGTAACTTGGCAAGGGGGCTGGGTAGAAAAATGATAATTCTCTCTATTTAATCCGTCAGTGAGATTATCAAAAATATTGCACAAGTATTTTTTGGTTTAACAAATCAATAAAAATTGACAAAGATAAAGCGCATCAAAGTTCA
Organism: Anorthoa munda; assembly: GCA_945859665.1. Taxonomy (NCBI): domain Eukaryota; kingdom Metazoa; phylum Arthropoda; class Insecta; order Lepidoptera; family Noctuidae; genus Anorthoa; species Anorthoa munda. The sequence continues at coordinate 19,802,974 of OX243916.1, read as the reverse complement.
GGAGTGGAGGTTGTGACGTCACTATGTCAGTATAAAGTTTATTAACGGCGTGACGTCACACGATATTTCAACGCATTAAATCGTCGTCGCTTTATGTTTACGTGGCAAATGAAAAAATACGTGTCCAATATTTTTTATGAATCTACCTTACTGACAAGAAACTATAAAAATTAATTATACCTATCTACGGCGCTGATATTTCTGGATTTGAAGAGTTATTTTCATAATTCCTACACAAACAAACCGCTTTGTGCTTTTACCAATCTTCTTAATTTAGTTACTAATCCACCTTTTGGGCTTCGCAGTAGTCGGGTAAAAACGACCTCGATTTAAATATTTTAGAGGCCAAGTTAACACTGCCTGGAAGAACTAAGAGGCAACTGAGGATCAAATAATAATTAAGCACAACCTTTCTTTTTAAACTACCAAAGCACAATTTTCAACAACCTTCGTACACCAATGTTTAAAATTTATCGCTTCAAATTTTACCACACAACCCAAATCCGCGATTTCAATAGGATTTTCTGTAAAACAATAATAATTACGTTTGGTCAGTTGTCATTTTAGATGAGTTTTATATTGCCTATTATAACTTGACTTACAGCGCAAATGGAACTATTAAATATCTGTCACTATTCTGAAAGCTTGATGGAATATTATCAGTAAATCAGCTGTCAAAAAACACGGCGTTCTGAAATCTGTTGATAACCGGTCTTTGATTATAATTTTGCCATTATTATTCAACATTTTTACAAGATAGGACACTCATCAGTAAGCTTTGAAGTGCTCAGCTAGCTGTATGTTATTTACTCCCGTTTTCTCAAAACTCGATTATCGGGCTGTTAACGTAATCGAAGAATAATCGCCGGTTATCTGCTATGATCGGCTGTTGAAAATTCATTCATTCAATCACAGCAGGCAACGCGTGCTTGACAATTTGTCACATTCTCGTGTCTCCTGTGCGGGTCACAAATAAATATTTCTTCTTTCTTTCTTTCTTTTCATTTTGAGATAATTTACCGTTGAGAAACCCGACCTTAGACCGTTTGGACTATAGTTACTTGATTGACAGCTGAACTTAAATACTGAACGATTTTTTTAAAATTTCATTAAGTAAATACAACAGGCAACAAAAGGTTCCGCGACATTAGTAGCAGATTAAGAAAGCTTTCAGAAACCAGAGAATGGTTATTTGCAGTGTGCGTAAGGGACAGAAGTATATGACTTGTATACATCTGTTCCTTTTACACAGTCGAACCATTATAGTTTTGATACGTCATGGTACAGGGGTAAGTAAGATCAAGTAATATTAGGCTTTATGTAGGGTGTGTACACTGTACACTGCACAGTTCAGCAGCCCGGCATGCTGCCGTGCACCAGGTTCATCAGTTCGCCGGCCTCAGTGGCCGCCGTCAGCCGGTGCCGGAGCGCGAACGACGCCACCACTCGCGCCACCTGACACAGATACACATGGTAATTAAGAATAATATTATAAAATTGTTCAGGGAGCACACCAGTTGTTTGAAAGAAAATTGCTGTAATCAAACGGGAAAACGCTAAATTACAGATAATATAATACTAGTGTACTAATGCCTCATCCCATACAAAGAAACCGTGCCGGCGTAAATAGCTTTTTTCGTCTGATTAAGACGATTATTTTTATAAGTACTTCGATCGAGTTCGGTTCCGTTCCACAGCTATAGATGGTATTAGCTGCAAGTAAAAGGGTCTTCTCGGTATGTGACTATTTTTTCTTTAAATACAGTGCCGATTTGTTTTTTAGTATGTTTTTGCAAGTTTTTACAGTTACATTGTACCAAAATGTGTTACAATACAATTTAAAAAAAATCGAGTGGCATTCCTCAGAAATTTAAAACCGCGCCATCTATTGGCATCATCAAATGATCCGTTCAAATAATCTTTCAAATGTGAATAAGAGCCCAATATTCCACAATATTGTGCTTAGGAGAGTTGATTAAAAAAACTATTTTTTTTTATGATCAGTCCTAAAAAAAATTAATTTTACAACTACTTTAATAACAAATCGATGCATATCTCGCCATCTAGTGTAATTTATTTGAACCAAATTTTCTTTGTTAGCGCTGGGATCCCGTACCGCAGTATATTTATAGGAAGACATTAGTGTCTAACATTTCAATAATCACATAGACCTTATTGGTGATGGAAAACAATTCTTAAATTTCAAACAGTTCTTCAGAAAGGACAGGTGCGCAGTACTCATAACCGGCGTGCGTGTATGTCTAGATATATGAACATAAGTGAAGCAAAAGAAGTATGTAAGGATCGTAGCAGGTGGCGTTCTGTAGTTTCTGCCTACCCCCATGGGAAAACGGCGTGAGTTTTTGTAAGTGTGTGTATGTATGTATTTCAATACACCGACAAATGGAATGGAGTGGCGTCTATCCCACGATAAGGTACGTATTCGCAATTTAAGATAGGTAACTCACCTCGCCTGGTGTATCTTCATGTACTGCATGTCCACATCGTGTTAGAACTTGCATTTGGAATTTACCTGAAAACATATAAATTAAATTTTACTGGAGAATAGGCCAGGCAACAATATAAACTACGCGAATTAATTTCGGACTAATAAATTGTAGATAATTAATTTAAAAGTAGGCGAATTTTCGAATGTATCGGACATAAAGTATTTCACCATCCCATATCTTCCCATGGGTGTCGTAAGAGGCGACTAAGGGACACACCAGAGAATGGGCAGCAGCGTACTCTGTGCACTTGAAGAACAAACTGCGATCGCCAACCCGCCTGCCAAGCGTGGCGATTACGGCAAACCCCTCCAAACCATGATGACCTGGTGAAGGTTGCGGGGATCCGCTGGTTGCGAGACGCACGGGACCGGTCAATGTGGCGACGCTTGGGGGAGGCCTATGTCCAGCAGTGGACGTCTTTCGGCTGATATGATGATGAATTTTCGTCGTGTAATTATCGGCTGATGTATCTGCGGCCGACAGACCTCGGAACCAGCCCGACCAGTGACGCTCTGTCTTGTGATACTGACCCTGCATCTGTCCCACAGTAAGCTCTCGGTCCAGTCCGTCAATGGAACCAGCCCGACCAGTGACGCTCTGTCTTGTGATACTGACCCTGCATCTGTCCCACAGTAAGCTCTCGGTCCAGTCCGTCAATGGAACCAGCCCGACCAGTGACGCTCTGTCTTGTGATACTGACCCTGCATCTGTCCCACAGTAAGCTCTCGGTCCAGTCCGTCAATGGAACCAGCCCGACCAGTGACGCTCTGTCTTGTGATACTGACCCTGCATCTGTCCCACAGTAAGCTCTCGGTCCAGTCCGTCAATGGAACCAGCCCGACCAGTGACGCTCTGTCTTGTGATACTGACCCTGCATCTGTCCCACAGTAAGCTCTCGGTCCAGTCCGTCAATGGAACCAGCCCGACCAGTGACGCTCTGTCTTGTGATACTGACCCTGCATCTGTCCCACAGTAAGCTCTCGGTCCAGTCCGTCAATGGAACCAGCCCGACCAGTGACGCTCTGTCTTGTGATACTGACCCTGCATCTGTCCCACAGTAAGCTCTCGGTCCAGTCCGTCAATGGAACCAGCCCGACCAGTGACGCTCTGTCTTGTGATACTGACCCTGCATCTGTCCCACAGTAAGCTCTCGGTCCAGTCCGTCAATGGAAGCCAGCAGCAGCAACCTCGGCGCGCGCACTCCCAGGAAGGCGGCCGACAGCCCGCGGAACCAGCCCGACCAGTGACGCTCTGTTTTCGATAAGTCGATGCGCCATTTGTACCTGGAAATGAAATGACGAAATGTTGAGTAATGGTGGAGGTGGCCCTCAACAAGTCGGAAACCTGGTCTTTCATGGCCCCCGGCGGGCGCCACTACCCGATGCACATCGTCGTCGGGGGTGCTCGAACCGCTGTCGAGTCAACCATTAAGTACCTGGGATTAGTGCTCGACAGCCGGTGGGATTTCGGCTCCCACTTCCTGTGGCTGGCGCCCAAGTTGATGGGCGCGGCTGGGGCGCTGTCAACGTTGCTGCCCAATCTGGGGGGCCCGAGCGCCACCTGTAGGCGGCTCTAGGTGGCCGATCTGACCTGACGGCCGGCAGCATCGCTGTTCTGCGATAGCCACAGAAAGTGATGTCCGTCAGAGTCATCAGGGGGTATCGCACGATCTCCTACGAGGCGGCTTGTGCACTGGCCGGCTACTCGCCCTGGGACCTGGAGGCGAAGGTACTTGCGTCACTGTGTCGGTGGCGCGAGCAAGCGCGGGCGCGGGGCGAAGGGCCGGTACAGCGACGTATGGAGTTATGTCGGTCTCAGCGCCGCGAGGTACTGGTGGCGGAGAGCCGAGCCTCCGCCGGCCTCCAGCCAGCACTGCCAGTGCTCGAGCGCTGGCTTGGGAGGAGGCACGGCTCCCTGTCGTTTCAGGTGACGCAGGTGCTCTCGGGGCATGTTTCTTTGGGAAGTACCTGTGGCGCATAAACAGGGAGCCGGACGCCTGGTGTCACCACTATGTCGACTGCCGGGAGGACACGGCGCGGCACACTTCTGAGAGGAGCCGCACCGTGCCCTATCTCAGAAGTAGGCAGTGACCTGTCGCTGCCGGCCGTAGTCGATTCTATGGTCGGCAGCGAGGAATCCTGGGACGCGGTGGTATCCTTCTGCGAAACAATCGTCTCACAGGAGGCTGTGGAGAGGGAGAGGGAGATTTTATCCGCTCACAACAGAGGGCGAGGGCGAACAACGCCCTCTTCCAGCCCCCCTAAATGGGTCCAGGGGCGACAGACTCGGGGATCTCCGTTGCCCCCCACACATCAGGACCCGAGATGGCTTTGGGTTCATTATTTCAGTTAATTATTTCATCACCACTGCTGTAAAAACGATGAAGGAAAACATGGTGTCCTAGAACCAAAAATTTTAAAACATGTTACATCTACCAACACGCACTGGGCCCGCGTGGTGGGTAAGGCCCATTTCCTCTCTCCCAGAGAAGAGACTTGTGTCCCAGCAGTGGGAACGTTATATCCAACCAGTCTATTACTGAGGTGATTGATTGATGAAGTAATTTTGGCTAAATAAAAGAAGTCCAAGACTACCTCATTTTGGAACTTCAAAAATATTTTCTTGATTTAATGGCATTAAAAACTTACTTCATACTGGCACCGCCGTCTCCTATAGGCACAGGCTTGGAGAGCAGTTCAGGGTCGAGTTCAGCCTCAGCCTCTCCCTCTTCATCGTCGTCCTCTTCAGAGATACGATCTACGAGAGGCTCGTGTCGTGTGGGAGTTGGGAGCGGCTCATCTGGCACGCTGGTGTAGGTTCCAATCTCGTTCGTGGCTAAGAGGCCGGTATCGCAACTGGAAATTATTGAAATTGAGTTATAAATGTTTGTACTGCTTATCAATGTATCATATTGGAACTATATGGTGAATAGTCCCCTGGTCTGTACTTGTGCCCGGTCAATGGCAATATGGCACTTAAATATAAAGAAATGTGGTCGCACTATAGATGCCCAACCCATCTGATGTATGAGACTTATTTTTTTTTTCTTATTTCTCTTTCTATAATATCAGCACGACATGGGAATAACTCATGCCTTGGTAGTTATAGCCAGACAGAAAAGTGGTTTTTCCGATTATGAGACAGATTTGAAGACCACTCGTGGAGACGTTCACTTGTTCCGTTAGATACAACAATATCTAGTTGTTTAGTGCCTTATATGCCTGCAATGGAGTACTTAACATTGGCTTAAAAAGTGTCCTCTGACAAAACAGATTTTGCTACTTACTACATAGTCAATAAAACTCACTTGATAATTTGACTGGGCATTGACACCTTGGCTGAATCCACATTTCGAACTTGACCACTTCTGACACTGAAAATAAAAGACAATACATATTTATTAACTAGCATTTGTACATGAACTATCAAATCACTTATTGTACAATAACATGTTATGTTTGGTGTACAATAAAGAATTAAAAAATATGAAAAGTTATGTTGCAAGATATCTATATTGTGATCTTATTGTACGTACACATAATCGGATACTATGTCTAGATGTATGAATGTTAAGGAAGCAAAAGGAGTATGTAAGGTTCGCAGCAGATGGCGTTCTTTAGTTTCTGCCTACCCCCATGCGAAAAAGGCGTGAGTGCATGTATGCATAATAATGTGTATTGTGAATGAATAGATGAATTTTGTCAACTTACCACCATTCTATGGCATGTTCAATGCTCTTGAAGTGTGTGGGTCTGCTCCTCAGGAAGCTCTGCATACTGGCCAGGGCATCCATAGCTGTGCCTGAAATTATTAGTAAAGTGATTAGAAGAAACTCTCATTAGGCAATAGAGTCAAGGGCTTAATGCAGAGAGACTTTCTGGCCATTTTCATAACACTGCTACAACCAGAAATTTTCGATCCCATCGACAATCTGTTCGATTTTGCTATTGTCTAGGTGAGATTAAGCACGCGTTTCTTAGCCTCACAGTTAATTTTGATAACAAAATCGGTTTTTAGTGTTGTGTCTGTTGTTTTGTGTTGTCTGGTGGAGGAATCTTGTGTTCAGGTTTGTATCTTAAGCTGTTTAGGCACTCATTTCCTTAGGAAATGAGTGCCGAAGAACCCCCTGATGGGGGTGGAGGGACTCCTCCTGATATACATTTTATGGAGTGCTCACAGAGCTCCGAAGATGGTCGCAAAAGACCCGAAATTAGAAAGCGCCCCAGAGAATCAGAGATTTTGGTTGACGCAAAAAGAAACAAGCCGCCGTCTGACTCAATTCAATCCGTGTTCACAAAGCCGGGTTTTGAAAGCGATTCCAAGATTTTGTATAGTGAGAGTGACAAGGCTCCTTTCACGGTGTTCATTTCAAGAGTGGAAACAGACCCAAAGCAAGGCCTAACCTTGAATTCCTTAAAGTTTGCCCAATTCGTACATAACAAAGGCTTTAAAGGTATAATACAAGGCAGTGTGAAGTCTCTGGGACGTAATAGAATGTCCATCGATTTTGCCTCATTTAATGATGCCAATAGCTTCGTCAACAACACTGTTTTAAGTGAAAATAAATACATGGCAAGTATCCCACGCTTCCATGTAACTCGCATGGGAGTTGTTAGGGATATTCCCACTGACTGGACCCTGGAGGAATTGGTCAATGGGTTGGAAACCCCTCATAATTGTGGTGAGGTTATTAGGGCCAGGAGACTTAACTTTAAAAATAAAAAAGAGGACACAGTAACTTGGTCTCCCTCTTCAACTGTAGTGCTTACATTCACCGGCCAAGTACTCCCGGAGAAAGTTTTCTGTTACAATGCTTCTCTTCCTGTCTCTTTTTATCACCTTCCAACAATTCAATGTCGTAACTGCTTGCGTTTTGGCCATATTAGCTCGCAATGTAGGTCTAACCCTCGATGTTATCGTTGTGCTCAACCTCACCCCGGGGATAACTGTAAGGTTCCTGACTCGCATGTCACATGTATTTTGTGTTATGGTGGAACCCATAAGGCTACGGATGACAAGTGCCCCGAACATTCAAGGCAAAAGTCTATTAAAATGGTCATGTCTCAGGAAAATCTTAGTTACAGAGAGGCTTCAGTGAGGTTTCCTCACCCAAAAAAACTTTATTCAAATGTAACAGCAAGTTCCTCCCAAGCCAAACCATCTCAAACTCCTCCTTTTGAATCCCTTTTCTTCTCACCCCCTCTCATTACTCCTACTTCCTCTCCATATACATCCCCTGTTAAAACCACATACTCTAAGACGGTTTATCGCTCTCCTAAGCCTAGACCAGAGTTGGGTAAGTCATACGACACCCAAGCCCATAGGTCAATGGTTTATACTCCTAATTCCTCTCAGCCTAATGGCTGTGCTCTCAACTCTCCTTGTGAAACTACTCCCCTTCCCACTCCTAATGACAACCTAATAGAGCTCCTGACTTGCTCCCTGATTAATATACTATCTAAATTTAGTGACTCAATACCGGACAATGTCGTTATTTTAGTTGAACAACTGCTCAAATCCTGGACTCGCCAAAATGGAGGGAAAACTTCTTCAGTGGAACTGTAGATCCATTCGTAGGAAAAAACACGATTTAATCTATCTAATAAATCGGTATAAACCCGTCGTCTTTGCCGTTTCGGAGACGTGGCTCAGTCCCGGATCTCTCTTTAGGGTTCCTGGATTTTCGTGTCTTCGGGACGATAGAGATGACGGATGGGCGGGTTGCGCCCTTTTGGTTAGCAGATCTATCACTTTTACCGAAATTCCTCTTCCCCGTCATGATCCTGGTCTACATGTAGTTGCAGTAAGAGCCATGGACATATCCTATGTATCTGCCTATATTCCTCACCCCAACGCTAATCTTTTGTCTGAATTTAACTCCATCCTTTCTTCTATTCCACCTCCCTTGATTGTGTTAGGTGATTTTAATTGCCGGCACACTCTTTGGGGCTCTCACTGTAATGACCCCGCTTCCAGTTTTTTGTTGGAACTTTTAGATGACCGCAACCTCTGCATTCTTAATGATGGATCTGCTACCCGTAGGGTTTCCCCTACTCAAAATATTAGTGTTCCGGACCTTTCTTTCTGTTCTCCTTCCTTAGTTTCAACAGCCTCCTGGTCTGTTCTCCCTAATTCTTTTGGTAGTGATCATTTTCCTATACTTATTTCATTTCCTAGTTCTCATCCTCGTAATCCTCCAATCCAACCTCTACAAAAATATCGCCTTCCCCAAGCTGACTGGCCTAAGTTCTCGTCCCATCTGGACTCTGAACTTCAAAACTTTCCCCAAATAAATCCTTCCAACTCCCTTGCCCTCTACAAAGATTTCGTTGAAGTTTTGATAAGAGCGGCCGATTTTTCAATCCCCCTGAAGAACTCTGCCCGTCACTTATTACCTTCTCCACCCTGGTGGGATGCTGAGTGCACGGATAGCGTTCGCAAACGCAAAGTAGCTGAGAACACTTTCTCCTCTAGTCTAAACATGACTGATTATTTGAATTTCAAAAAGACTTCTGCAAATACATGTAGGTTATTGGCAAAAAAGAAAAGAAGTGGTTGGCTCAAATTTTGTGAGTCTCTTTCTCCACGCTCCCCAGTTTCCCATGTGTGGAAAAAAATTAAAATCTACCGCAAATCTTGTGATCAGCCTCCTGATATTTCGACCAATGACACAAGTTCCTGGTTGGAAGACTTCATAATTAAGTTAGCCCCTCCCTTTGTTCCTAATTTTGATTGCCTTCCCTCTATAAATCCTCCTCCGCCCTCTTCCTCTGATAGATTTGATGACCCATTCTCTTATTCAGAATTAATATGTGCCCTGGATCACCTTCGTGATTCTGCTCCGGGTGTCGACGGAATCCCTTACTCCTTCATTTCCAAAGCTTCTTCTAACTGTAAACTACTCTTTCTCAACCTAATAAATGCCTTTTTCGATACAGGCCAAGTTCCAGAGTCATGGAAATCCCAAATCATTATCCCAATATTGAAACCTGGAAAAGACCCAAAAGACTCAGCTTCTTACCGCCCTATCGCTCTATCTTCTGTCTTGGCTAAAATCATGGAGAATCTTATCAAGAACCGGCTTGAATGGATCTTAGAAACCAAAGGCATTTTATCCAGATCTCAGTTCGGTTTTCGAAGGGGTATGGGCACTCTGGATAGCCTTAGCATTTTTTTCTCTGATGTCCGCATTGCTTTTTCCAAAAATGAAAGCGTTCTTGGTGTTTTTCTAGACATAGCTTCAGCCTACGATAATGTCCAACTTCCAATACTCAGGCAAAAGTTGCTACAGCTGAGTATCCCTGTGAGGATGGTCAACATCATCTGTAATCTCCTTATGTCCCGCTCTATTTCAGTTCGCCTTCAAAACTCCCTTTCTCCAAGCCGTCTAGTGTGGAAGGGCCTACCTCAGGGGTCGGTCTTAAGCCCAATTCTTTATAATCTATACACTTATGATTTGGAGTCTTCAGTTAGCTGCTTCTGTAAAATTTTACAATACGCCGACGACATTGCCCTCTACTGTAGTTCAGCTTCCTTCTCCGATTCCTCATCTCGCTTAAATTCTGCCCTTCACTATTTAAATCAATGGTTGACTGACCACGGCCTAAGCCTTTCAGTTCCCAAGTGTAATGCTGTTGTCTTTTCCCGCAAACGTAATATTCCCCCTATAAACCTTGTAGTTGAAAACGAACCCATTTTGATTCGCGACAAAGTTAAATTTCTAGGCCTCATTCTCGACTCAAAATTATCTGGTTTCTACCATTTGGACTACATTTCCAAAAAATGTGAAAAAGGCGTAAATGTTCTGCGTGCTCTCTCTGTAGTACGCTGGGGAGCTCATCCAACTTCCCAGAAAATTTTATACAATGCCATAGTTCGTAGCCACTTTGACTATGGAAGTTTTCTTCTGGAACCGTGCAACAAAATAGCCCTCTGCAAACTGGAAAAGATCCAATCTAAGTGCATGCGTATTATCACGGGAGCTATGAAATGCTCACCTATTAATGCCCTTCAGGTAGAATGTTTAGAGCCCCCACTTCAACTTCGTAGACAATATCTCTGTGATAGATTTTTTTATAAAGTCATCCAGTTCAAATCTCATCCCCTTCTCCCCCTTCTCCGTACACTTTGCGAGTTAATCCCAACGTCCCCCTATTGGTCCCATAAAAATCCTCCTCTACTTGTTATTAGCTTTAGGAAATTTAATAATATGAACATCACATTAGTCCAGTCAAAAACGAACCCTCTATTTGAAGTAGATTTTGACTCTTTAATCTTCCAACCAAAAATTTTTCTTAACTTTAGTATCTCTAAACATGACCCTGCTGCCAATGATAAACTGAACAGAATTCTAGCTGAGGACTGGCACGATTGGCTCACGGTATTTACAGACGCTTCTAAGTTGTCAGATGATAGCAATGTCGGCTCTGCTGTGTGGATCCCAAAATTTAAAATTATTTTAAATGTTCGTAGTTCCCCATTGGGCTCTATTTATACAGGGGAAGCAATAGCTCTCCTGGAAGCGGTTTCCTACATTGAATCGCATGGACTCAGCAAATCCCTAATTCTCTCGGATTCTCTTAGCTGCCTTCAGGATTTATTAAAGTCTCCTTTCCGCTCTCGTCACAATTTTTCTCTTGTTCTACAGATCAAACAACTTCTTTATAGATGCCACTGTTTAGGTATAGAGATTGCACTGGCTTGGATCCCCAGTCATTCTGGAATCATTGGTAACGAGAATGCGGACTCGATTGCCAAGTCGGCTACTCGGAATGGGATCGAATCACGTCCATCTTGTTACCCCCGGGATTTGCGCTGCCTTGCCAAACCAGAGATGATGAAGTGTTGGAATACCCATTGGCAAAAGACTCGTTTATTGAAGGGAAAATTTTATGGCTCTATCCAACCACACATTCCTTCTAAATGCTGGTTCAGCAGACTTAAATTCTCAAATAAAGTTGCTACCTCCGTAATAATTCGACTCCGACTTGGGTTTGTTTGCACTCCTGTCTTTTTGGCCAAAATCCACGTAAGAGACAATTCTTTATGTGAATGCGGTCTAGCGGAAGGTACTCTGGAGCACTTATTTTTTTCCTGTCCTCGTTTAACTATTCCTCTTTACGACTTACTTCCTGACAACATCCCCCGCCCTATTAACATTCCGTTCCTATTAACTTTAGTCCATTCTCCCGCAGTAAAAATTCTTTATAGATTTATTAATATTAACAAAATCCAACTGTAGCTTGTATTTCTATTTATGTATCATATACTTGACGTTTTAACATTTATTTTGTGCCGTTCTATATGTTTTAATCAAAATTGTTTTGTCCTTTTATAGCATGGTGAACAATGGAGGTCATCGCTACAAACACTGATCAATAGTTATTCGACAGTATTCATAATTTTAAACCGACTATCTCCAACTACCTTGACATTGGCAAAATCATCGATTGTTCATCGATGGAGCTATAAACATAAAAAATTGAATTGAATTGAATTGAATTGACAATCTGTTCTGCAATTAATGTGCCCCGACCACTACCACTTAGTTTGTAAGAAACACACTATGTAAGTTGCCTTTGCTTGCCTGCTAGTCTACTAAAGGAATGGGCTAGTCTAGGATTTTGCATTACCAAATCAGACCTGTTTAATAAATATGATAATGCAGAGTGGAGGGGCTATCCTCGGATTCCCTCAAAATGATAGAATCAGAAGTTCTATCTGCTGCATTTGTTTGTACTTTCCACCATGTTAACAGGATCACTGTCCACATAGCAATAACAATAGTTAAAACAATCACAAATGCCATATGTGCATCATGGGATTGTAAAACTGTTAATGACACCAGAGTCTGTGTTGGGATGCCCTGAACAGCTTGTGGAGGACTTGTTCTATACATATAACATACCTTCCACCACGTCAATGACAGCGATGCCATGTATGGCGTGCTCCAGCGAGGGCTGTAGAGCCACCCGCACCGCCACCGCGCCGCCCATCGAGTGTCCCACCAGGATTAGTGGAGGGATGCCCTCGGTGAACAACTTGTGGAGGACTTGTTCTACATCACTGAAATAGGAAAATAACAAAACAAAATATTAAACAGGTCATTATTAATCTAAAATGCCACAGGTCTTCAGGATCTCAGGTCGAGACCAAAAAGGTTCCTATATCAGCATATTCTAAGAAAATTTAATAAAATGCTCTTATTTTAATACTGATTTGTGGGTTGAAAAATATAAAAGGTATCGCCTCAAGGGTACTGCATCTGATACAATTTGATCCACTATGAGTGATACCAACATAATACCAAGGAGTGTGTTGGTGATTTGCATAAACATATCAATCCTTGAAGGTGAAGGTTGCGGGGATTCGCTGGTTGCGAGACGCACGGGACCGGTCAATGTGGCGACGCTTGGGGGAGGCCTATGTCCAGCAGTGGACGTCTTTCGGCTGATATGATGATGATGATCAATCCTTTAGCGTCATCCTATCAGTCAAAAGACATTTACCGCTTGACTTAGACTCGGGCATAGAGGTAAGTAGGAATACTAGAATCCCTGACTAATAAGATACAATATTGCAGATGGGAGCAGTGATGGCCCAGTGGTATCGGCCGCGACTTACAAGTTGTAGGTTGTGGGTTTGAGCCCAGGCAGGCAGGCGCTTTACTTTGTGTAAATTATTTCATTACCACTGCTCTTAAAACGGTGATGAAAAACATCGTGAGGAAACCGTCATGTCCTAGAACCAAAAATTCGAAGACATGTGACATCCACCAATCCGCACTGGGCCCACGTGGTGGATTACGGCCCATTCCCTCTCACAGGGAGGAGACCTGTGTCCCAGCAGTGGGAACATTAATAGGCTGATGATGTGATGTGATTGCAGATGCACACATCACCTAAGCAACACTATACCTGCAATATTTAGGCAAACGCCTCTCCCATATTCTTCCGGCTAACTTTGTCCCCAGCCTTCTCAGGCCAATCTGGCAGGAACAGGTCTAGATTTACCATATCTACATATATTTATTATCTAATCAAGAAAATTATAATGCAATAGTTCATAGCAACAGTGTTAAAGTAATTAATTAGTCATAGATAGGTAATCAACAATGTAACATTATATTTTAACATTATGAAATTAATATCATAAAGAGATAGAAATATGGTATAAAATTTTTTGTGTGAGAATTACAAATGGAAATTTAAATCCAATAAGAAGAAATTGTTTTCTGATATTGGAGCTAAGCTATTATTACCAATTGCATAGTATATTTCTTATAAAATGATTCCCTGCTGGAATCTGTTTCCCGATAACCTTGGGGTCTTTAAGCCAAGAGTGAATAGGTTTCTTTAGGTGAAACAGTGGTGAAACACAAGCATGTCAATTATTTTAAAAACAAAACAGTGCAATAAATTAATTAATTTATTGTATGGCAACTACTACTTACTGGACAAGTGTTTCAATGCTGAGGTCATCAGAGTTGTCGGCTTTGGTCTCCCCGTGACCTCTGATGTCTATTGACACCACCTGACAGTGAATCATGTTTGTGATCTCCTCCTGAAAAATGACACAAGAAGAATAAGATGACTTTATAATCCATCAATTATTGATGGCAATCATGGAGGATGCCAGAAGATGACTGTTGGACATAGGACTGATAGATCAGCCTTGATGATAGATCAGTGTGCAAAATACATAGGTACTTATGTAATACTCAAACATTTTAATGACACAGGTATAGTTGTTGGCACGTAACTTTAGAAGGTTTTGGCGTAGTGGGGGTAAGTTTGCGCATTGTGTGCGAATTGACCAAACCCTAAAGATAAAAAAAAATTGGTCAGTTAATCTTTGTGTCAACTTACCAACCAACCGTGCGCTCAGAACAGTGATAAACATTCCCCGCGTCCCGCTTGGTAACCAAAGAGACCTAAAACCAAATTGTGCGCATCTAACGACTCTTGCCAAGTTACGTGCCGACAACTAGGACACATACACACTAACACACACACAACTATGTACACATAACTTTTGTGTACATAAGGCAATGCTCGGAGGTGTCATGTTCTGCAATATGATATGACAAGTTCCATGTACAACGTTGCGCCACACTAGGCATTTTTCTGGTTTTGTGGGTGCATTTACAAACTAGTGATTTTTGTTCACTGTGTACAAAATGCAGATGAACAGATCTAGTCCAATAATAAAAATACTAGGCCCATAAGTAGATAACAAAATCATTACTCCCTACAGGAACTAAGATCTTGAGTGAATCACTTACCGTAAACAAAGCCCAACTAAGTCCAGAGTACCCGCCTCCATGCAGGGTCACTATCCTGGGCCTGTCCTGATGATCTGGCTCCGGAGACAGGTACACCCTGAAGCTTCCTCCATCTGTTTCCACATCTGCTGTTCTGTGGAAATACTCATTCCATGATACTGGAGAGTAGTCCTTACGACGACCTGCACCAAATGGAGCCATTCTGAAAAAATTGTGAATATAGTTATTGCCTTTATGAATAGCAATAGCAGTCATTGGACCCATCCTGTATGATCCTCTGATGTCCAACCAAGGTTTCAAATGGAACAGGGCTACATTGTGAGCAGACACTCACAATATAACCAGGTTCCTTTTAAAACCATCTAGTCCCTCCAACAGTCTTGGAGGCGCCCTGGTTCAATTCGAAGCCCTATGTGGATCCTGGCTGGATATCAGCAGGTCATACACAATCAATATACATTGATCAGCATCCTCAAAATCTTCTATTTAAGAAAAACCATAAACAGTTTATTATTGCAGTTCCTAAGTGATGTTTTGAAAAGGGCAATGACCCCTGTCCGCATGCGAAATCGTAAAAACTATAGGTATTGTTAACCAAATATCTGTAGGAACAAAAACTAGGAACAACACCCAAATACTACGAAGTTAAGGCAAATTGGTCACAGTCAAATTTATGCCATGGAAGTACCATCATACCACACATCGTACTATAAAATGTTTACCCGCGGCTTCGCTCGGTAATTGTTATTTATTATATTAAGCATTCGTGGGAAATAACAGGGATGATAGTCATGTTTATCTTCGCAATGTTTATGATGCATAGTTGAAAGATATCTGATAAACGTGAAAGTAAAACAAAATTGATTATCCATGCATGCATGATGCCAATGTTTGAAAACAATGCACATAAGATTAATTGCGATTTATAAAAATAACACAGCCATTGTGATCGATGTCTAAGTAATACTATGATAATGCAATGCATTGAAGTTACGTTTTATATTATACTGTTGTAATATTACAGTTACTTTTTCCAAAAATCTAGGTCCCTTTCTTACTTTGATACGCCAGAAGTTCTGGGACATCTTGGCGGCAACTTGTTTTTCATTATAGCCTTCTGAAGAGCAGACATTTTTAACTTCACTTAACAAAACACTTTTGATTAACACACTTGATGTTATTTTCGTGAAAAGGGCCACAATTTTTTTGGTTCTAAACTGTTATCATTCACATTTCACAAATTGACCCGGTTCTCCGACATTTTAACATTTTTTATTTTTTTATTTAATATTCTTCCACAGGTTATAAAGTATAAACAAATATCCTTGAAGTACGTGTGGTGTTGGCCGTTCACTAATCGACTAATAAGCATTGATAAAAGTATTTTATTCTTCTACGTTACGTCACTAGTATGAAGTAAAAAATTGAGAGACAAAAGCAGGCTATGGAATTTTAAGTAAGAAACTAATGAATTTACCTGGATTTAATTACTAATGACTTAAACTGGAATTACTTACCTATGGATTAATATAAAACTAATGAATTTTATTGGATTTCCCTATTATGGATTTACATACTGATGAATTGAACTGGATCTACCCTACTCAAGAAAAATACTAACTGATGACTAGGCAGCATGATCTCAGACCTTAGCCTGTTCCGTCAGGAAATAATATAAAAAAAAAATCTATGGCATTTTAAATCAATCACACAAATGTCAAAATTGATTGACAAATAAACCGCTAAATAATTAACAACAATAAATTAAATTTATTAAATTCGCCCGAACCGGCAGCGGCAGCTGTAGCGCCTGCCTACGATATCGTGTTTGCACAACATTTTAATTATGGGTGATAATAATACGGAAGAAGAACAGCCGAGGCCCGAAGAAAGAAAAATATGTCGTATTTGTCTCCGTATAGATCCCCGATCGCTCAACATTTTCATCAGTTATTACTATGAAAGAGATACTTTATATTGTGACATGCTGGCATATATTACTAAATTTAAGGTAAAAATACCATATACCCGTACTTCTTAATTTTACTATGTAGTAGGGAGTACAATTAATTCAGTGGCAAGCATCTCTCCTTCTTACTAGATTCTAGTTAGATAGATGCACAGGGTTAGAGGGTCATCTCACTGTTGTTCATATTACCTACCATAATTATATAGCTATTTATTACCACTACTCACTACCTAAGTTTGAATTATATCACAAATATACTTAAATCATAGATTATACTTTTACCATTATTGAATTAACATAAACATTCGTAATTATAGTGTATTTTCTCCAGCCTTAATAATTTTTACCCCTTTCTTTTCAGCTACACGCAAAAGATGGTCTACCTCCTTACTTATGCCGGAACTGCATTCGTCACATCGAGGATATGTACGAGTTCCATTTGGAATGCGAAGAGAGTGAGAAGAACTTTGAGTGGTTATTGTCAGTTAGATGATCCATAGAAGCTTGGGATAGCAATGAAGCCGGAGTCTTCATTGGTATGAACCCAAGCTCAATACGTCAATAAACTGTCATAATGACTTTCAATCCCTTTGTGCGGATTTGTATTGAATCTAAATGTCGTACATTATGTGATGTTGTAGAAAAACAAAATTCCAGATTTTATGTCTAAAACTACATTATTAACCGGTATGTGAATAGTTGAAGTTCTTATTAATCCACTTGCATTTTTCTCATAACTTTTTAGTAGATGATAGTCGCAATAAGCATATCTGGAACTCGCTCAAAAATATTATTTCTAACTTGCAATACCAATTCTCTATTGCCAAATTAGATAGGCAGCTAAATGACTGGTGTTCTTTATTATTGGTACTGGTTTTACTGATTACCATATCAAAAATTGAAAAGTACTGTCAAAAGACGGTATTTTAAATTAATAAAAAAGGCCAGGCATATTATATTTTAATTGGTAACCCTAAAATGATAAATCAAGATGTTTGGGTTGAATGTGAACTATCATATCCATAAACACATTAAAATTGCTGAACAACTTCTTAAATCAGGAAGGCTTATTTCATTAAACAATGTCTGTAACTAACACAGCTTTTTCAAACAAACTGAAGATTTGCAGTTGAATAAAATTAAAATTTAAGTTTGACAAGGGATAAATTTTATTCCTACCAAAGTATGGAACCCACGGTGGGGACTCGCTCTTTGCTGATTTTATTCGAAAGCAGCAAAATTATATATTTCATATTTTCACCATGGAAAAGATGGTACTGAGTAAGATTATTATTAAACTCAAGACTGAGATAAAGAAGTCATGGGGCCTTTGCCTAGAACCTAGAAGATAATACAGTCTGACTGTGTTGTTCGTAAAATACCAGTATTATTAAAAAAAATATGTTATCCTTTTGAAAATTATGTGAGGCTCTATTTAAAAACAAAACTTGTATTTTACCAGAATCTGATACCCTTTTGTAAATTATGTGGTATTTGGATGTTAAACACAACTCTGTTTGGACCTGGCACAAATTCTACAGAAGATTTCTCTCAGCACACCAGAATAAATAATGGCCTGTTTGGGCTATTATTAGCAATGTCATTTAAATTCTACACAATTTTAGTACCAATATTATCTGAATATTTATTCACATGTATTAAGTAGAGACATACACTGGTATTAGTGTAGAAGTAGTGGATTAATGTTTAATAAAACAGACATACAGCAGGTTGCATCAAAACAAAAGGTTGTAAGTTGTTAAATATGTAATATGTAACAACTTACCATTATTCTACTGCATACTAATATTATAAACAAGATTTTGGTGGTAGGATTCCGCAGACAGTTTTATAGCCTGGATTAAAAAAAAAAGTGGAGTTTATCAATTCGACAAGTACGCATGTAATATTGCTGGAATTGCACAATTTTCACATATGTTACTCTGTATGGGCTTCTAAACATGTCTGTCAAATTTCATAAGTGTATGTAAGGATGTTTGTCCACGCATTTCTCCGAAACTACTTATCGGATTGTGATCATTCTTTGTTTATTGTTTTAAGTATCTCTCAACTTAGGGAACAATGCAAGTTTCATCGGAAACATACAACCGAACTCCTTAGCGACAAACACCACGAATGTGTAAATTTAGTTATTATGGGTTTTAGTCAATCCTTTAGGTATAGTTCTCGCCAAACTTCTTGGCCGCCTTGAAGTTGGCGGTTTATTTTTTGTGAAAAGATTTTAGTTCTTGTAATTTGTCTATGACACTCACCGATAGTGTGACTATCTAATGGTGAAAAAAAAAAATACATAATTGGTTTAGTGCTTCTAAAGATAACCCTTTACAAACCTAAAAAAAGACGTGTTGTGGGACTCCCGGCAAGGACGAAGTTCCTTTCGCTATATATTATATAGATAATGAATCTAGGCGCTTAGCCTCTCTCACTCTTTCAACACCTCTGTCTCTTTCTAATATATAACCGTGTAGTGTAGTAAAGTGTGGTGTACTAAAGCTATAACGCACTATAGCAAATGTGTTGGTCGGACACTTTTTCCCAGGTACACTACATAAATACAAAAAGCTTCCTTCAGTCACAAATACGAATTTCAAAATGCCGATTTTCATAAATCCGAATAGTTCAAAATTCCGAATATAACAACTCCGACTTATCATTACTCCTATTTTTATAATTCCTAAATTTCAATATTCCTAACGTTTATAATTACTATTCTCAAAATACCGAGTTTTAATAGATCGAATAAAAAAAAACATACACCACACTGACACAACAAAGTTCTTAAAAATTATGTCACCGCAGCTGTAACATGCTAGACAGGTACCAGTATTATATAGTGCTTTGTTCAAAGAGTCCTTAGCTGTAAGGCATTAAATACCCAGGGCATCTCGGATTTTAACAAGTCTTGGCCTAGGAACTACCTTGGTCATAATAACTGCCAATTGAGTAGCAGTGCCGGGTTTTTTGTACATCCACAAGTCCGTCTTGTACAGCTTCTCTTACTAAGAAATGTCTCACTCGGATATGTTTGGTCCGCTTATGGAACTCTGGATTGTATTCAAGACGTATGGTGGCTTCATTATCTACTTTTAATGTGGGTACTCCGTCCTAAGTGAGCTGAATACTCTCTGGAGCCACACGAGTTCACGAGCGCCTTCGCTTGCTGCTACTATTTCAGCTTCGGTAGTTGTAATTGCGACTGAAGATTGTCGTTGGCTTAACCATGATAATATTCCTCCAGCAAAGAGACATGCAACTCCCATTGTAGAGCGACCTGTCTGCTGGTCTCCTCCATGATCCGCATCACTATAGCCTTGTATTAGGTTGGAATCATGTTCTACTTTATATGTTATACCAAAAGAACAAGTCCCTTTTATGTAGCGCATAATGCGCTTAACATGTAGCCAATCTTCATGTGTCGGGTTTTCCAGATTTCTTGAAACTAGTCCGACTGCATACGCTATATCAGGTCGCGTCCCTGTGATTAAGTACGCTAACGTACCTACTGCCTCTCTGTACTGAAATTTCTTCTCTTCCTTTACCTTGTTAACATTCCCTGCTTGAGAAGTCGTTTCTATTGGCGTTGAAACTGGATTACATTCTAACATACATTCGTATCTTGTTGGTGTACGACTCTTGTTTAATTGTAATGGAGCCATCTTTCGACTGTGCTATCTCAAGACCAAGGTAATGAGACGCTGGCTTGCTTGTGATTTTCAGAGTATCCACTAAGTCTTTAAGGAATTGGTTTGCCAAATTTTTATCTGTATTGGCCACAAGCCCATCGTCCACACACAGAGTAATAGGATTTTCTTGTCAACTATATTCTTCGTGAATAGGCAACAATCAGCTGCATTTTGCTGAATACCTATATCTAATAAAATCTCCTCAAAGCATGAGTTCCAGCATCTGGGAGCCTGCTTGAGTCCTTATAAACTCCTTTTAAGTCGACATACATTTGAAGTTCCGTCATTGAATCCATCCGGCTGCTGCATGTTTTATTCCTGCAGCTTGCCGTTGATACGTGAAACTGCGTCAAGTATAATTTTTCTTTGGCTGCGACACTTAATAAGGTTCTGATGGTGGCCATTCTAGCAACTGGACTATAAGTCTGTTCGTAATCGATTCTTTTCGAAACCTTTCACTACTACCCTAGCCTTATATTAGGTTTTAGGGCCCAGGGGTCGAAGCTCCCACCAAAGGCTACTACTCGGTTATTTGTTTAACAATTTCGACCTCGCCAAAGATCCCACCGGTGAAATTTCGGCAGTTTGGTGACGGTAGGGGGACGTGGGAGTCCTGTCACAACAATTCATAATGATTACAGTAGTTTTCACGGATTGGACGAAGGCATTGTCGAGCTAAAATAGCTTACAGAGTGTCCATACATCATTTAGCTTCAGAGAATTCTTTCACTCGTTATTGCCTTGACCCGCTCTGCGCTTTCAATGGCTTCTTTATGTTTCGGAAAAACATTCTGTACCTATGAAGCACACATAGTCTTCGAACTTCTTAGGACGTGAGAGGCAAGTTCGATCGCGTAAGTTGTATCGAGATCTCGCATCCAACAACGGTGGTTCGACTATCTCTAATGATCATCTTCCTGTGGACCAGGTCCCAAGGCCATTGGGATTCTCAATTTCATGGTTGGACAAAAGGTGGCATCTCTAGATCTTTCGGTCTGTTTTCCATTCCGGATGCGATATCCGTCATCGTTATCGTATCCAATATATCGTGCCTTTTACAGCCTTCTTATTTAGCTTTTTCCTTTTTGTTTAGGAATGTGAACGAAACATTCACTCCGATAGGGAGGCACACACGCAAGTGTGAAATCTTAGGCTTCTTATGCCACAGATCATACGGTACTTTCCCTTCTTCTCTTGTGGATCCCGTGCGAATGAGGACGTATGCAGCTGTATTAATAAGCTCTGCCTACAGGGCCTGTGGAAATTCGTCTCTTGCGTGCATGTATGAACGAGCTGTTTCCACAAGAGTCCTGTTATCTCTTTCTGCGCAACCCATTTTGTTCGGGCGTATATGGCATCGTAAGCCGCTGGATTATTCCCTGCCTGTTCAGTACTGCCCGAACCGCTTTATTATCAAACTCCCCGCCATTGTCGCTCAATAGCGTTTTGACTGTGCGTCCAGCATTTTTGGCTTCTTTAAGAAATTAAATAATCTTGTCTTTTACTTCACTATTTTTTCGAATGACGAAACGCGGCGAAGTCGTCCTTTAAAAGAACAAGTTAGCGACATTTCGAGTAACTTTCAGGAAATGGTCCACATACATCGGCGTAAACCAGCTCTCCAGGCATACTAGCTCTTACTCTTTTGCCAAATTTAAGACGCTGTGCCTTTTCATAAATGCAGCCTTCGCACTGTATATCATTTTTATCATTTAGATTAATCCCCAGTTCCTTCTTGACAAGATCTTTGATGTATTACTTGTTCTGGTGACCAAATCTTTCATGATACGAGTATAACTGGAGTAAGCTTGATAGGTTAACAGCATTAATGTCTATAGGTTTGCTTGCCAGAACTGTCTTCATTTGTAACTTATACAGTTCTCCACTCCGGTTCCTGTTGCCAACTACAAAAATCTGACCGTTTAATTCCAGCCTGCACTCTTTCATGGTGGAAATAAATTTACTATTTTGCAGTTTATCTTGTGCAGCCAATATAGATATCAAATTCTTGGTAAGCTTCGGTACATACCAGACATCACTCAGAGTTAAATTCATAGTTTTGCCGTTAACTTTGGTTTGAACTACCACATACCCTTTCCCTTTTAAAGGAACTACAGTCCCATCTGCCGTTGTAACGGTGTGGTTCGATCCAAAGTCCTCAAAATTTTTATATATGCCTCCCCTTTTTGTGGCGTGCGTGAGTCGTAGCACCATTATCTACATACCAATTTTCTGTGTCGCTTTCTTCAGAGCAAGTTTAAATCAGCGTTATTTTCTGCACTTGCTGCTACTTGGACGAGGACTGTTCAGGTTTCTTCGGTCTGCCATCATTAATCCACTGCTTACAATTTTTAATGCTGTGGCCTATTTTTGAGCAGTACCTGCATCTTATGTTCTCGTCTCTTGGCTGCGATTTATGCTACACCTTTGAGGTAGAGACGAGCACTTCCTGAGTCTTTTCAATATGACCACCTAGCGCCCACCTACCCGCACAGTGGTGCTGTCAGTGATTCAATTGTGCTCTTTTGTTTATTTAGCAGTATCCAACTTGATTTGAAACTGAAATTTTTTTAATTGAGGGAATCTAAAATTTTACAGATCAAGAACATTTTGAAGACCGATCCTAACAAGAAGTTCTCTCACTTCTTGTTAGGATCGGTCTTAAAAATTTCAGCATTCAAATTGTTCCAAATGTTTTTATGTTTCGACATCATAGTTGATGCGTCATCCGCAGAATTGTTTTTGAAGCTAAATAATTGCATGCATAATGTGAATGTTCTGTCTTCTGATTGACCGTCAAACCAGCGGTGAAGTTCCTGACATACTTCGTTTGCTGTTTCAAATCGCATGACTTTCATTAGATTCTCTTTGGTCATGTTGCTTGTTTTTTTTTAAGTAGAGCGTTGCTGTCTGCCTTCCTATATTTTAATAATTCTGCATTATAGGCCATCAGTGCACCATCGCCGGTTCCTAAAATTGGCTTTCTAAGTTTTCCTTCTGCCGCCTCCATGGCACCTTCTGTGCCCCGCAGCATGATGAGAACTTGTACTTCCATGAAGCCTAATTCTGGCTACCTATGAGCTGAGCTGAACCACAAAAGAGGTCCGCTTTTATCTGTTCTGTGAGCTGACCAATCTGAATCTTGGTGGTGGTAAAATTTGCCATTTTGACAGCACCGAAAAAACTTTTGTTTTATTATATATTTTTCGGGTTTTATCTTGGGTATCCTGGCTATGTTGGGTCCATAACCTAATGCAGGTAACTTTTCCAGTGAAAGACTTTTATAAGGAAAATATATAATAAGTATGAAAGTCGTAAAGAGAGTTATTTAGAATTAGACACAAACATTTGACATACACCTCACTGACACAACAACGTCCTAAAAAATTATGTCACTGCAGCTGTATAACATGCTAGACAGCTACCAGTATTATATAGTGCTCTGTTCAAAGACTCTTTATTAACAATATTAGGACAAAGGATAACTTTTGTCCTGCAGGTATGTTCCGTTAGTATCATCTCTAACCCACACACAGGCGCAGCCGCTGGCAAATACTAATAGGACGTAACCCTATCTATCAATATCTGCACCCGAATTGCGAAACTTTTTTGACAGCACTCTTTCATTTTGACAATTGAACAGTGTTCATGCTTAAATCATTGCCTCCGTTTTGATATTCTGTTGGAACAGTAAAGACAAACGCTATTTAATACACGAACGATCACTTCGACATTATCGACGCACGGGGCTTTCACGGAGGCAGGCAATTATTGAGAGGGAAGAGGGGAGGAAGTGGGTTGCGGGTGCGCGTGTTTGTGCCGCTGGGCTTCGTGCTTATTCATTTATTACATAAACAAAATGACATACTTGTGTGATCCTAAAGTTGATATACAAAGTAGAGTTTCATTGTGTGTTTTACGCTGTCTAGTAGACGGATTTTAGAACATGTGAAGCAATGAATGATTAGTGTCATGCGTGCGCCATTCCTTGAACAAGTATTTTTTTATTACTTTAGTTAGTTTTTTTTTTTTAAACTTTGTCCCACACTAGGAATTACTTGCTATATCGTGGGTGCTTTTACAAACATATAAACTCAGATACAAAATACCCAGAGCCGGAACAACTATCTGTACCCTCTGTAGGTCTTACAAATATTTGTTCCGTATGGGAATCGAACCCGCGACACGCAGCGCAGCAGTCAATCGCTCAACCACTGCGCTAACCGTGAGCCCATTTTATCCTTCTATGATAAAAAATCAAAGAAGTATGTATGCATAAAATGTAAGCATGATGTAGATACATTAGATATTTGATGCAATCTGCTGACGTGCTGACAATATTATTGAATTAAATAATAACAAGTTGTTAACATAATTATTAAACATCCTAGTCATTATTAATATTATTCCATCTTCTTGCAGTTTTTAAAAAGAGAGTGAATGAACACTATCGTTCCATTCCGTCTTAGCTGCAAATAATTATATATGTATTATTTTAAGTATTTATTATTGTGATATTTATTTTATTATGCATCTTTATGAGTGTATTATACCTATTCATTAGTTATATTGTATTATATTTATTAGTGAATTATTTAATATGTTATACCTATTTTCTGTTCCTTCTTCTTCTTGTCTCTTTAATATGCGTGTGTACATTAATGGTTAAATAAATACAAACATATTCGTTACATTTTGAATTATTAACTTGTAAAACATAATTTAAAAACATAGTCATTATTATTAGGTTATATTGTATGTAGATGTAGCATTTAAATAAAATAAATAAGCTTTATAAAATTCGAGTTTTCATTTAAACATGTCCCTTTCACATAATTATTACGGTTTCTTAAAAAGGTTTTTATTATACACATTTATACCCACGTTGACATCACTGTTGGTTGATTGGTGTTGATTTTAAATCTGTACTAATAGCATAATTATGAACTCTGCATACGAATGACTGCAAAAGTGCGAAACGCCGATCGTGATTGATTGGGGCCGGTGTCCTACGAATTTTACGTCACTATCTATATATTTTACACGACTTCCTGGTGATGCGACTACTTAAATGGTGTATACCAGTGTTTTTCAACCTGTGGGTCGCGACCCCCTGGGGGGTCGCAAGAGATCGCGAAAACTACCTCAGTATACAAAAAATTATTTAAAATATATAAATAATAAGATTTATTAAGAAAATGTTATGGTGGAACAAAAAAATAAAGAAAATATACAGTCGAATTGAGAACCTCGTCATTTATGAAGTCGGTTGAAAAAAAGCGTAGTGTCGGGGGTCGCGAAATATTTTTTCATACAACGGGGGTCGTGTCATGAAAAGGGTGGAAAAACACTGGTGTATACGTACACACGTCAATTAAGTAAGTAGAATTCGTAGGACACCAAAATCGAACCATCACGTCAGTTCAGTCACGACAAGACTGGCGCATCTCAGTCATTGACATCAATCAGCGAATGTTTGTGAATACCGCAGGACCCCAACGCCAATCGCTTCCATATTTGGTAAATAATTACTACTCAATTGGTACCAATTAGTACTCGAACAACAAAATTGGTACCTTAGTAATTTACGAGAAAATCGACTTTGGTGGTGGTCCTGCGGTAGTCACGCTCCATTCAGCAGGACCACCATGAGCGCCGAAAACGGGGGCATGCTACAGCTATTCTAAGTATACAAATAATTACTACCCATAAATGTGATTCATATCGTAAAAAAAACAGAACTGAAACATTTGTATTTACCGAGAAATCAACGATGATAACTTTCGCTCGCTCGTTTAGCAGGACCACGACTCTGAATGTTGATTCCAAGTTTGAGCAGCCTGCCGCTTTCCTCAAACCTACATAGAAAATAACTACCCTGCAAGATAAAATTGATACCCAAAATTCACAACTAGTACTCCAGTAGCTTACGAGATATACCATGCCATTGCCATTGGTGGGTTGGCGGTAGTCACGGTGTTAAATTTTCATTTCAAGATTTCCCAATTAAATACTGTGATTTCTTCCCAAATTTATCCAAAAATGACTACTCCTAAAGAAAATATCACATCACATCACGTCATCAGCCTATTAATGTTCCCACTGCTGGGACACAGGCCTCCTCTCTGTGAGAGGGAATGGGCCGTAATCCACCACGCGGGCCCAGTGCGGGTTGGTGGATGTCACATGTCTTCGAATTTTTGGTTCTAGGACATGCCGGTTTCCTCACGATGTTTTCCTTCACCGTTTTGAGAGCAGTGGTGATGAAATAATTTACAAAAAGTAAAGCGCATGCCTGGGCTCGAACCCACGACCTACAACTTGTAAGTCGCGGCCGATACCACTGGGCCACCACTGACTGCTCATAGAAGAAAATATAGCGACAAAAAATTCAGATACCCAAGTGTTGCATTTTAAGAGAATTTAGCTTTCATTACTTTCCCCTTATAATAATTAAAACTTTTCCATAACCTATCGTTGCCCAAGGCCTGTAATACCTTGGTTAACGATGCGCGACGTGGGTAGGTAGTTGAATAATTATTTTTCTATATTGTAAGTACCTAACTTCTGTGTTGTTATACGAATATTATTAAAGAGCGATAGGTATTTCTTATTTATTTCTTTCCTACTGATTTACCATTGCTCCAAGCTTGTCTGAAGTCTGCAGTCGGGACGTGTCGTGGCGACATGAAGCGAAGACACGTTGTCTGCTCCTGCTGCGTGTAGTTGGCTTCCAACTTGTACATGTAGGCCCAATCTATATCTTTTGCAAAATTCATTTCGCTACCAACTTGTACCTTAAAGCTATGTTCTCTTGCGATAACATCCACGCGCGCGAACGGTTTGGCAGAAGCTAGTACCATTACATATATGCCTGCAACCTCCTAATCCTTCATAAACATCCAAACCTTTAACGCGAGCATGCCGAAAGAGGGATTCTTCAGCGTGTTTTGAAAAGCGCGCAAAGCTACTACTCATCTACTGACTTCCACTACTCTCTCTACATTCGTACGTTCTGAAATATACCACTGCGTTCCTTAACTTACTTTTCTTTTTTTTTCTTTATTCTTTCCTTCTTCTGCTGTCCAACAATAATCAATTGAATGAATACAACTACCACAACACAATACAATTCTTATTTATTGGATGTCAAGCGTTGCCGCGCAGCACCCATAGACTAATATATCTAATATCACTAGTAGCACCTTTACATCCCGAAGCAAAGTTTACAGGTGCATTATTATAACTACCTTATTTCGACTTGCCTTTGATATTGACCTTTCTTCATTTGACCATTTAGCTATAACCAAAGAACAAAATGATTGAAAAGCGTGCATAATTCAGTCGTACAATATCAATTTGCCCTCATTTTGAGAAAAAAGTCGACTAAAACTTGCTACTCTCAAAAATATCTTAGAATGTAATGATGCTATCTGTGGAACAAACTAAACGTGCGTCTTGTCATCTTTCTGTTTTGATGTCAATTTGACAGTGACATTAAATTTGTTTGTATCAGAAATTGAGGAAGTGTTAAGTTTATTCTTTTTCAATAAAAATGCAATTAACATCATATTATCCTGACTAAAATCTCAATTTAAAAAAAGTTCCATACACCTGCTAGTGTATAACACAGATTAAAGCAAACAATGGCGTTGGACTTTACGAAAATATGTCGAATATGCCTCGAAGCAAATAGAGTAACATACGATATTTACACTAGTTATTATGTGAAAAAGAATACTTTGTATAGTGAAATGTTAATATACTGCACTAAGTTAAAGGTACTTATCATTATTACCTTCTTAGAATCCTGCAAAAACTATTCATGAGCTCAACAGTTGATAATACAATCTATTTATTATGAATTCTATTTGTAGCCAGAAATAGAAGACGGTCTACCTCGTTTAATATGTAAGGAATGTAGCCGACAGCTTAAACGTACGTATGCCTTCAATCTTCAATGCGACGAGAGTGACAAAAGGCTAAAATTCTTGTTAGAAAACCCACAGGAGGTGAACAGTAAGAGAAATGGTTGTTCTGATTCCTACGTCAAAGATGAACTGGATTTTGAAGATCTAAAATTCGAGAATAGTCATGAAACAAATGAGGAACAAATATTGACGACAATAGATGAAAACAATCCAGAGGATATCAAGGACATAAAACTAGGCAAGTCAAGAAGACTTTATTATTTTATAAATGTTCAATAATATATATATGTTATCTATATATATAAAAATTAATCCCTATTTCTCTTGGTCACGGCATCACGCTTGAACGGCTGGACCGATTTCGCATATTCTTTTTTTGTAGTGTTTGTCATTGTTAGGAGAAGGGTTCTTATGAAAAAAAAATAAGAAAAAAAAATGGTACCTTACCTACATAGGTAGGGTAGGTAGAGTAGGGTAGGTAGAGTAGGGTAGGTAGGGTAGGGTAGGTAGAGTAGGGTAGGTAGGTAGGGTAGGGTACGTAGGTAGGGTAGATGAATGTTTGGTAGTTTTATGGCAAAACAAAGTTTGCCGGGTCAGCTAGTTTAATAAAGTACAAAGTTGGTGTTTAAATAATAAAGTTACGAATTAAGCTACATCAGTTTACAATATTTGGTTTAGGTTGTGTGGTGTGGGTTGGTTTGGTTAATTGTGAAGTTGAAAAACACCTGTTGAGGATACGTTAGACACTACTTTATAATAATAACTTGACATTTTACTGAATTTCCTTTTTTTTTTTGTGGACCCACAATTGATTTTTAAATTTAATAAGTAGTAGTTTTAAGACCTAAGCTGTAAGTACACTAACCTATTTTATTGTCTATACATAGAGACCACAATCGCTCACTGTAAAAAATATATACAAACTTTTCTCATTAGAATCTAAAATTAAATCTTCTGTTAAAAAAATAGAGTTCATAATTCGAAACAATGATGATGATCCCAGCCCAGAGTAGGGTTACCAGTCTAACCTGAACACCGAATAGATTAGCGAGTTGCAAAATCTTAGATATTATATACCTACCCTAAAAATATAATGTCATTCTTATTTTTTTTTTATTTTTATGATAGGAATATAATTTGAATAAAGAACATATAGCAGCCTGTAACTGTCCCACTGCAGGGCAAAGGCCTCTTGTCATATATACATACCACACCTTTTGTTCCATTTGTTTTGGGAATTTAAGAGTTAATTAGGGCCCTTAGCTTTTGAAATTGAATGTTTTGTTGCTAGCTGTACAGTCTTGTCTGATTGTCACATACTGGGTAGTTTTTTTTTAATCTATTATAGGCTCGCGCTTGACCACTATCTCACCTGATGGTAAGCGATGATGTGGTCTACGATGGAGCACGCTTGGTAGTTGATTGTCCTCTCATTTGAAACCCATAATACAATACTATAACACACTCATACACAACTCCTCTTGCACACTTCACACGAACTTTCATATATTATGTCTTGTTGTTATAAAAAAAAAAAGTTTCTGTTGCAATTTTTTTTGTAAAGTTAATAAATTGTAAATCCATAATTGGCTGTAGTACAAAATTGTGTTAAGGTATTTTTAAGAGCTGTGGATTTTGTGATTAATAAATAAATGGGGTGAAGTAGGCAGAAACTATAGAATGGTACCTGCTGTGATCCTTTAATACTCAATTTACTTTGATTATGTTTATACAACTGTAGAAGAAGACGGAAGTTGCAGCGTTGCAAGGCTTCCCTCTTGCTAGAGCCACAGTAAAAATATACAAACAGTATGGAAACTACCTACAAATGCTCGAAACGGCACACTCACACAAACATACGCACCGACGAGACCCTTACGCAGCGTTCGCAGTGATGTCAGTACTGTACACCGCGACGCGACGAGTGGTAGGTAGTTTCTATACTGTTTTTATATTTTTACTGTGCTAGAGCGACTACCTGGTAAAGGCTGCGGGAGTCCGGTGGATGCGAAACGCACAGGACCGATCAGTGTGACGACGCTTGAGGGAAGCCTATGTCCAGCAGTGGACGTCTGTCGGCTGAAATGATGATGATGGTACAACTATAGTAAATAATGTCTGTTAATTTTCAGAACCATTACTAAATGATGATGACAATGACAGCTGCTGGGACGCTGATGATGACATGTTACTAGGAGAAATAAAAATTAAAAAAACAGGTGATTGAAACATTAAAAAAGTACAATATATCTAATCTCTCATACTGTATGTATTTTACATTACATTGCACAACAGGCTGTTTAAAATATAAAACCGGCCAAGTGCGAGTCGGACTCGCACACGAAGGGTTCCGTACCATTATCGCAAAAAACGGCAAAAATATGACGGTTGTTGTATGGGAACCCCACCTTAATATTCATTTTATTCTGTTTTTAGTATTTGTTGTTATAGCGGCAACAGAAATACATCTTCTGTGAAAATTTCAACTGTCTAGCTATCACGGTTCATGAGATACAGCCTGGTGACAGACAGACAGACGGATCGTAGTCTTAGTAATAGGGTCCCGTTTTTACCCTTTGGGTACGGAACCCTAAAAAAATATGTTCTATCTCAAGACGGCGGGTTGGTCTTAGTCAAGTGTGTAGATTCACATTGTTTCTGTGTGCTCACTCAGGCGATACTGAGCGCTCTCGAGCTTGCGCACACAGAAACAAGGTGCATACGACTAAGGCATAGCACGCACTCCGATTTTTATTCGCGCTATTTATTTTCCGCCTATTCTGTGAACTATGGAAATGTATGAAGCTGCACGCAATGCGGTAAAAAAAATCGCGCTCAAATAGTACTAAAAAATTCGCGCGAATAAAAATCGCAATGCATGCCTAAGACCAACCTGCCGTCGTGGGATAGAACAACTTGTAATACATTATAAGTTTTGATTTTTTGCAGAAAATGAAAATACAGAGGAAAAGCCAAAAAAGAAAAGAGGGAGAAAGAAAAAAGGTATGCAACAATATTCTTTATCAAATGTATCTTTATTTTTAGGGTCCCGTTTTTAGGGGTTGGGTACGGAACCCTAAAAATGTAAGGAAGGAGAGCAGTGGTGGCCCAGTGGTATCGGCCGCGATTTACAAGTTGTAGGTCGTGGGTTCGAGCCCAGGCAGGCGCTTTACTTTGTCTAAATTATTTCATCACCACTGCTCCCAAAACGGTGAAGGAAAACATCGTGAGGAAACCAGCGACCTAGAACCAAATATTCGAAGACATGTGACATCCACCAACATGCACTAATTCCCTCTAGACCTGTGTCCCAGCAGTGGGAACATTAAAAAAAAAGGCTGATGTTGACGAAAAAGTATTCAATTAATAAAATCACTTTAATTCCAGTGTACCTAGAGGGGGAAGCCCGCCACCTGCCAGAGAGCAAGCTACCGCATCAGTGTGACATTTGCGGAAAGTTCCTCAGCACCAAGAGTAACCTGAAGGCTCACAAGCTGTGCCATACTGATCTCAGACCCTTCCTGTGTCCTGAATGCCCTGCTACTTTTAGGTAAGAATGAATTTTGGGGCACAGATAATATAATACTAGCATACCTTAGATGAAGGACCTATAATTTCGCCATAAAATGAGCTTGATTGATAGAACGAGTTCGCTAGTTGGCAGCCCCATGTAAATAATAAGGACAAAAGATTATTTTTACCCGACTGCCGAAGGAGGGTAATGTGTTTATCAGTCTATGTATATATGTAAGTATGTATGTATGTATGTTTGTTCCTATGTGGTGTTCCAGAGCCAAACGCGTGGGCCGATTTTTATGATTCATACGTGAATCGATTCGTCTTAACCCTGCGAGTGTCACTGGCTACATTAAATTCGGAAAATAGAAAAATGTCGGATTTTGGGCGGGATTTGTTACCTTGACGTCGAGTCGCCGCCACGTCTACTTGCCATATTGTGGAGGACAAATATTTTTTTTACTTCCAAACCCATCGTGTGGGGTATCAAAATAAATGGTTTTAAAAGTTGATTTTAAAAATATATAACACTTATATGTTTAAATGTACCGAAATCTTAAAAAAAAATTACTAAAATGTTATCGTCAGCCAGTGGTTTAGGTCAGCCAGCTCGCGAATACGTATCCTCCAACTGCACAGCATGATTTTCTTCTTGTTTACGGCTTTTTAGTTCGCTTTTTAAGCAGTCGGGTATTTTGTTTTTTTTTGTCTTTGTCACCATGGCCGGCTTTCGTTGTTTGTCAAACTCTAATGTTATGGCAGGTTTGCAAACAAACTCGGTTGTGTTTGATTTTCTGTGATTTAGTGGTATTATGTGTTTATTGAGACAAGGAATTGGGTTATTTATAGATAATACGTGTCAGTGCGACGGTGGGTTGTAGTGTTCTTGTTCTTGTTGTAACATCAGAAATAACTATTGTTGTTTCATGTGCGGCCATGGCTACATCTATAGGTCCTTTATCTAAGTAGCATACAGATGCCTCATCCCATACAAATAAACCGTGCCGACGTAACTAGCGTTTTTAATCTGATTATACCGATTATTTTTTGTAAATCGATCTCGTTCGGTTCCGTTTCACGGCGATAGATAGATCACCATCTATATCCGTGGAACTTTGGAGGTATGCGGAACAGGGTGTAAAGTGCCACAAACCTCCATTGAAAAGGGAGGATCCTCCGACCAGACGGGTGTCTGGTCCGGGCAACTGCCCAACGGTTATCGTCGGACTGTTGTATACGTTCAAATCGCGCCGAAAACTTTGCTTGCGCGATGCAGGATTTGTGTGACGTCATGTCATTAGCTTGTAAGTGGCGGCGTCGGTGCCGCTACATCACTCCCCTCCGGAAACCGGAGGTCGATAGCAGGTTGAGTCGTCCGTACATCTTGTGATGCGTGCCTGGCCATTGGAAGTTTGGTTCCCGTGAGTCGGAACCGGAAGTCGCAGAGTTCGCGGTGAGTCGGAACTGTATGCGGTTGTGCCCCAGTGAGTCGGGGTGATGATATCCCAGTGAGTCGGGATAGTTTTGCTGGCTCCAGTAGTTCGGAGCGGTGATGATGTGTCCCAGTGAGTCGGGACAGTGCTGCTGGCTCCAGTGGGTCGGAGCGGTGATGAAAGAAGCTGAGGGTGATGACCAGGTATGCGCGTCCGCTGCATGCTGGTGGTCAGGATACCCCCGTAGATGCCGTGGGTACTGGCTGGCTGTGTGACTCGCTGCTCGAAAGCTTGGAAAGGAAGTGATGATGACGTCACGATGAAGTAGCTCTGCACGAAGGCTGCGCTGATGTTCATGTTCGAGGGTCACCAGTTTGGAGGTATGCGGAACAGGGTGTAAAGTGCCACAAACCTCCATTGAAAAGGGAGGATCCTCCGACCAGACGGGTGTCTGGTCCGGGCAACTGCCCAACGGTTATCGTCGGACTGTTGTATACGTTCAAATCGCACCGAAAACTTTGCTTGCGCGATGCAGGATTTGTGTGACGTCATGTCATTAGCTTGTAAGTGGCGGCGTCGGTGCCGCTACAGAACTAAACCGAACGCGATCGATGTACAAAAAATAATCAGTATAATCAGTCAGTACAGTACGTCGGTACGGTTTCTTTGTATGGGATGAGATATCTGTATGCTAGTATTATATTATCTGTGCTTGGGGTTTTTCGTCGTTGGGATTTTTGCTATTTAATTCTCCAATGGGTCATGACAGTTGCACTGGGAGCAATTCTTTAACAATGTGCCTAAATATGAACGACGCCGCCGAGGCTGGACCAAGAAAAAGTGGCGAAATGATCTGAATGCATACTGCGAGGTCTGGTTCATGGAGGCGCTGGAGAAGAGATCCTGGAAGAACTTGGGCGAAGCTTATGCCCAGCTGTGGGACAGTATTGGCTAAAATAAACAAAAATATACAAAACAGGAAATTTTCTTATAAAAATGAAAAGACAAATAAAATACCTACTAGCTAAACTCCAGCGACACGTTAGTAGACGGTAAATGCGGGTGATAACAAGGTTAACGACCTCGGGTTGTCTAGTATTCTAGTTAGGTACTGAAAATTGTAAGAATAGAAAATTATTTAATTTACAAAAAATTTTTTTTTTGTCTTTGGCCCCACACCAGGCATTTCTTCTTGTATCGTGGGTGCGTTTACAAACATATAAACTCACATACACAACACCCAGAACCGGAACAACTATCTGTGGGTCGTACAAATATTTGATCCGTGCGGGCATCGAACCCGCGACACGCAGCGCAGCAGTCAATCGTTCAACCACTGCGCCAACCGTGCGCCCTGAACTAACGCATACCCCTCCAGAAAGCCTGCGTGTGATCAAATCTATAATTATAAGCCAACGCGTAGCGGGGCCGGCAAAAAAATAAAATAATAAATATAATAAAATGTTTTATTCGTTAACAAAAGTTGGTTTGACAATATTGAGGTTGACTTCTCCTTTTAAGTGTAAAAACACCTGTGCCAGGAGAGGCCGCTCTCCCATAACTTGATTACATTTATGACTCATAATTACTTATATTAAATCTATTTGATTGTGTTAATAGAACAATTTACCAAATATATGTGAGTGCGCATGCAATGGTGCGCACGTGTGTGTGGAAGTGTGAGTTAGG
Organism: Anorthoa munda; assembly: GCA_945859665.1. Classification (NCBI taxonomy): domain Eukaryota; kingdom Metazoa; phylum Arthropoda; class Insecta; order Lepidoptera; family Noctuidae; genus Anorthoa; species Anorthoa munda. Next base: position 19,767,939 of record OX243916.1, on the reverse strand, counting down.
GTGTGCGTGTGTGTGCTAGTGTGAGTGTGAGTTAAGGTGTGCGTGTGTGTGCAAGTGTGAGTTAGGATGTGCGCGTGTGTGTGAATGTGTGTGAGCAAATATATAACGAGATATATATTTATTAATTTAAAAGCCAATCACTTTGATTGAAATACGAGAGGCCTAACAATAAAAAAGCAGGAGCTCATTCCGCGCACTAATTATTATGTTCACGTGATTAATTTTGTAACGTATTTTTTTTACTTTTATGTTTTAATAGATTAGTTTTGTTAACTCCAGATAGTCATTTAGAATTTAGGATTTACTGTACATGATATTTATTACAAACTTATGGTGGACTCATCGCATTTCGCTACCTATAGTCCAGTAGCCAGAAGAATATGCCCTTTGATAATTCAAAAGTTTTTTATTTTCGCTGGGTGGATACTTTATGTGAATTCAACGCTATGGACAAAAATGCTAACAGTTTAGAGTTATGCAATAGGCATAAAGTAGGTATTTCCTATTATTTCGTGTTATAACAATAATATAAAATTTAAATTTAAGTAATTTACTGTTTCTTTATTAGTACTATCTAAACTTTATATTAGTGAAAATGCTAACAGATACATACTGTGGAACAATGGAAAACTGAAAATGGCTCGTAACTCTTTCAATAAAAGATTTAAGTTTTCAAATCATTTCCTATATGCATAGAGGGATTAGTTATACCTTACAACAAAAGTTCTAACAACTAAGTATAATGCTGCACAGGTTATTGTATTTTTTCATTGTGATTTGCGAAATATTGAATTTAAGTTTATAAATTTGCGCCTACATATTCGAAATAATAAACTCTGCCACCATACAAAAGTTTAAACACTTATGTGCTATGCTAGTTTAATAAATCAAATACAATTTGGGTATTGCGGGGCGCGGTGTAGGTATGTACGATCAGTATAAATTCATCGAACCATACAGACCACAGAGGCCCACATCATAAACGGACTCTTCTGATGATTTTTAGAAAAACATTACCGCGCAAATTCTTATTTCAAACTGGCGTCTAGTATCTGACATATCGTTCACTGTTATTTTGCCTATGAATGCAACCTTATTGCTACGATAATAAAGATCACTAAAATAGGTAATCTGGCATGTGTTATACAAGCCTTCCCCGTGCTAATCGAATAAATATTAAAATTATGTCTGGTCCTGTACGACTGCCCCATATAAGAACGCAGTAGGTGACATATTTTTATAATGGTTTTATACCCTGATAATCTTACTTATATTATTTTAATGAGTTTTAATATGCTGCGATGGACTGTGTAATTTTAACCAGGAAATTTATAATATGAATTGAGATTTGGTGCTTTAATTAATACATTTTATAATTATTTACAATAGGAAAGTCCCTTCAAATTGTAAAAACACCTTAAATTAGCAAATGTCCGGTACTTAATAGGTATTGAATTATCTTGTTTAGAGATATGTAAAATATTTAATAGATTTAGGACACCATTGATATAATTTTTTTTTTTTTTTTTTTTTTTTTTTTTTTTTCACCCGTAAGCCTTGTTTAGTACTCGCTTATTTTATTTTTTTTCGTTACTACTAACATAAGATGACATTCCATAGGCTAATTCAAATAATATTTTTGCGCTTTCCTGGAATATAATATTTTATGGCATTTACTAGGTTTTGATGTACAGCAATCGTGTGGTAAGGTCACGTGGTGCCGATTTTTCGTTATAATAGAGTTTAAAACTAATAGATAGGGCGCAATAGACACGATCATGTAAAATTTATCTAAAATAAAAAAATGTTCTAAATCTTGGTAAGCGTATCACAAAACTGACACCTAAACTTGCCGGACTCACTAGGGTTGCTACTTTATTGATTCTGAATAAAAAAAATGAGTAGGTAATATTTTACAAACATAAATACATCGATTTGTATTTGCATACATCATATCATGCTTACAGAGTGTCATCTACTAAGGCTTAATGGGTAACACTGCCTTTATTGTATTAGGTCTTAGGACCAGCGATGTAGTCAATTTAGTTGTGACTGTTGCACCGGTTATAAGATGTTTGATATTTCTACAGTCACATCTGTTTGGAAAAGGCATTTGCTTGGACTTTTCCCTAATATGTTGGGGTTGACTTCCACTGTTTTCAGTCGAACCAGACGCATCTGAATACCAGTGTTTTATATGAAGTGACTGCCTACCCTGCCAACCCAGATTATACGGTAATCCTACTGGATAATACGGTACCCTTTTGTTAGGGTGGCCGCAGACTTTCGGGTTTCTGATGACCCGTAACGACTGTCAAAGATTCACGATACGGAGAATTTTATTATTCTGTCATCTCGATATTCTGTCAGCACGGCAGGTACGACTATTCCGTGTTCTGTGAATATTTCTTTCTTATTCTTTTTATAGGAACAAAGAAGTTAGAAATCGTATTCGACCTCAACATTAAAAATAACAAATTGCCATAAAATTAGATTTTATGAACGAGGTTTAAATACTGATGTGACAGTAATGAAATGGTTTCGCGCCTCATTTATACATTCAGAGTGGAGTGTCACCGCGCCCCGCAATACCCAATTGTATTTGATTTATTAAACTAGCATAGCACATAAGTGTTTAAACTTTTGTATGGTGACAGAGTTTATTATTTCGAATATGTAGACGCAAATTTATAAACTTAAATTCAATATTTCGCAAATCACAATGTAAAAATACAATAACCTGTGCAGCATTATACTTAGTTGTTAGAACTTTTGTTGTAAGGTATAACTAATCCCTCTACGCATATAGGAAATGATTAGAAAACTTAAATCTTTTATTGAAAGAGTTACGAACCATTTTCAGTTTTCCATTGTTCCACAGTACGTATCTGTTAGCATTTTCACTAATATAAAGTTTAGATAGTACTAATAAAGAAACATTAAATGATTTAAATTTAAATTTTATATTATTGTTATAACACGAAATAATAGGAAATACCTACTTTATGCCTATTGCATCACTCTAAACTGTTAGCATTTTTGTACATAGCGTTGAATTCACATAAGGTATCCACCCAGCGAAAATAACAAACTTTTGAATTATCAAAGGTTATGTGGAAAATAATTGTATCCCTACTGGACTACTAATACAACCTTGTGTAATGAACTCTAAACATTTTTGCAGAGGTCACAGTGCACTATTTCAACATAAGAAAGTACATACGGGCGAGACCCCGTACCACTGCACGTATTGTCCTAAACAGTTTGGCAGAAGAACTGGACTCGTCAACCATATACGTATGCATAAAGGTGAGACCATTTTAATTAGTATGAAAATTTTAATGAGAAGATTTTTTGTAGTATTATTTCCGCACGATTTTTTACCGCAATGCGTGCAGCTTTAAACAATTCCATATGTTGCAGAATAGGCGGAAGAAATTCACGTGAATAAAAATCGCAGTGCGTGCTAAGCCTAGGGTTGCCAACCGTCCGGGTTTCCCCGGATTTGTCCTAGTTTATAAGGCGTCCGGGGAGCGTCCGGGTGGGGTTTTATTTGTAGTCCGGGTTTTAAATTCTTCAAATCACCAACGGCAATTTTACACTGATTTCTCCGTCAATTCTGGACCGATTTAAAAAAAATAGTTTGTTTGGAACGGTATGATCCCGAATTGGTCCCATTTAAATTTGGTGAAGACCTGATGGAGAAGTTCGGAGATATTCAACGGAACTCTTTTTATTGTACACTAGTTTAAGCCAGCGGCTTCGCCCGCGTGAAAAGTGTTTTATCATCCCAAGGAAACATTATACCGGGATAAAGAGTAGCCTATGTGCTATTCCAGACTATAATCCATCAGTGTGGCAAATTTCATCTAGATCCGTTTAGCCGTTCTGGCGTGATTGAGTAACAAACATACGTCCAAACTTACGTATTTATAATATTAGTAAGAAGTAAGATTACTTTTGAAATTGTCCACTTATTAGGTGCCACGACAATAAAGTGCAAAATAAAAGTTTTTTTTACAAAAAAATACAACCGACTTCCAATTATAACACTACAAAATGAAAAATAACTTCAATTTTGGAAATCGGTGTCAAAAAACGAAGAAAGTATAAAAACCAACTTCGGAAATTATTTTTCACTTAGTTTATAATTGGAAGTCGGTTGTAATTTTTTTTATTGAAACTACATTTTTTAAACTAAATTTTATTCTACTGAGTAGGTAACTTAGAAAAAATACTCTGTTCAAATGTCCGGGTTGCAAGCTTCAAAATCCGGGATTTTCACGCGTCTTGTCCTGGTTGGCAGATTTTAGAGATGGCAACCCTAGCTAAGCCTAACGCACTTATAGAACAATACAAGTGCACTGCAGTGTCGTTGCAAAATCGTGTCTAGTGAACAAATGAACGGACGACAGATCGCCTGCAGTGTTTCGTGAGTTAAAAATCGTGACCGCAAATCGTGTCTTGCGGTGCCTCGTGTATAACAGACCTTATCGATAAACGTGTGTTTCTAGAAGTAAAATAATATAAGACAAATATTTTGTTCCAGGGGAGAAGTTATACAGCTGTGAGATATGTTTCAAAACGTTTGTGCAGAGTGCCCAGCTCTCCATACACATGAAGCGACATAAAGGAGACAAGCCTTATTTGTGTCAAGTTTGCGGGAAAGGTAAGGCATTGAGACAAAATAAATTATTTGCATCCAGGGTATCAACCACTTTTACGCTTCATTTTTTGTAGCAGGATTCAGAATTCCCTGGCTAAATTGATTAGGTGCTCGTGTGCTTTTAGTATCCAAAGAGTATTTTTAATAAACCCGCGATGGTTTGTGTTGATATGTTAATACATTCAATAAGTGTTTGTAAAAATGTCTTAGATAAAAAAACCGGCCAGTGCGAGTCGGACTCGCGCACGAAGGGTTCCGTACCATTATCGCAAAAAAACGGCAAAAATATCACGTTTGTTGTATGGGAGCCCCACTAAAATATTTATTTAATTCTGTTTTTAGTATTTGTTGTTATAGCGGCAATAGAAATACATCATCTGTGAAAATTTCAACTGTCTAGCTGTCACGGTTCATGAGATACAGCCTGGTGACGGACAGACAGACAGACGGACCGCGGAGTCTTAGTAATAAGGTCCCGTTTTTCCCTTTGGGTACGGAACCCTAAAAACGATAAAAAAAATGTTACTCAAATTCTATGGGTGTAATCGTAATTATAAGTACATCCAGGGGGTAAAAGAAAACACGAATTTGAACAGATTTTCCTATGGGACCATCCGGCAAATAAAAAAATATTTCTGATGGGAAATGAAAGCTTTTTTCAAGGCTTGGTCTCATTGTAAAACCTGTTTTTACCCGACTGCCGAAGGAGGGTAATGTGTTTATCAGTCTATGTATGTATGTATGTATGTATGTATGTATGTAAGTATGTATGTATGTATGTTTGTTCCTATGTGGCGTTCCAGAGACCTAACGCGTTGGCCGATTTTGATGATTCATACGTCAATCGATTCGTCTTAGTCTTGCGAGTGTCATAGGCTACATTAAAATTGGAAAATAGAAAAATGGCGGCATTTGGGCACCATTTTGTGGGGGGCCAATATTATTTTTTCTTCCAAACCCATCGTGTGGGATATCAAAATAAAGGGTTTCAAGAGGCGATTTCAAAAATATATAACACTTATATATTTAAATGTACCTAATTCGAAAAAAATGTTAACTAAAAAGTTATAAATAAAAAAGTTAATTAAAAAAATCAAAATACCCGACTGCTTAAAAAGCGAAGTAAAAAGACGTTAACAAGAAGAAAATCATGCTGTGCAGTCGGAGGATACATTTGGTTTTGTTCAGCCAGCTCGCGAATATGTATCCTCCGACTGCACAGCATGATTTTCTTCTTGTTAACGTCTTTTTACTTCGCTTTTTAAGCAGTCGGGTATTTTGATTTTTTTAATTAACTTTTTTATACACGAGAACTTTCACATCTAAAATGAAGTCAATTATTTTCTCTCTAATTATATTTTCACTAGCTTCTGTCAGCGGCTTCGCCCGCGTGAATGTCGAAAATTATCCCAAGGGAACATGTTGCTGAGATATAAAGTACCCTATGTGTTATTCCAGACTATAATCTATCTCTATTTCAAATTTCATCCAGATCCGTCCAGCCGTTTGCGCGTGAAGAAGTAACAAACATACAAACACACACACACTCACTAATTTTCGCCTTTATAGTATTAAGTGTGATATGTTTCTTCTTCTACAGGTTTCCCAATCAAAGCAGAGTTAAAAATTCATCAAAGGACCCACAACGGTGAGAAGCCCTATTCTTGTCATCTCTGCACCAAGACATTTGCGACCTCAGGCAACTTATCAATACACGTCAGGATACATAATAAAGAAGTTAGGTAAGTACTGTGGCTGCCATTTTTTGATTTCAAAATCTGTTTTCTTTTTTAATGTTTAATTTCGACATTTAGATACAGAAAGTGACAATTCGACATTTATTCAATGTGTCAAATCGACACAAATAAGTGTCCTGTTGGCATCAAATCGACACAGATAAGTGTCAATTTGCCATCAAATCAACACAGATAAGTGTCCGTTTAGCATGAAATCGACACAAATAAGAGTCCATTACGCATCAAATCAAAACAAATAAGTGCCCATTTGAAATCAAATTGAAAAAAGCTTGTCAATTTGCCATCAAATCGACACACATAAGTGTCCATTTAGCATCAAATCGACACAAATAAGAGTCCATTAGGCATCAAATCAAAACAAATAAGTGCCCATTTGAAACCAAATTAAAACCAAAGCTTGTAAATTTGCCATCAAATCGACACAAATAAGTGTCCATTTGACATTCATCAAAACAAATAAAAGTCAAATGGATTCAAACTAGAAGATAGCAAGAGTAAACCCGCACTCATGAATACTGGCTGATACACTTTTCTTATTTACAGATACAACTGTAAAGAATGCCAGCGTGGTTTCATAACTTGCAGCGCCTACAACGTCCACCTAAAGAGACACAAAGGTCAACGCGACTACCACTGTGAATGTGGGAAGACATTCTACACGTCTTCAGCCCTAAAACAACACAGGGTAGTTCACACAGGCGAAAAGAAATACCAATGCAAGATCTGTGACAGAAAATTCACTCAAACTAGTCATCTAAGTCGCCATTTTAAACGAGATCACGCTAAACCGAACGCGCCTGTGCCTTCTTCGGACCACTATAAAGTAGTGTTGCCAGACAATAAAAATGTTTTTAATCTGTTAGATAATACAATACAGAAAATTGGACAGAGTATTAATGGCGACGTAAAATGTGAGGGTTCTTAGCGACAGTTTGTAAGTCGGATTTGTTTTACGTGAAACTACCTCAAGTTTGATAGGATAACAGATCTATAAAATAGCTGAGTGGTGTTTTTCTCGTATTCAAAACAACATCTAAGCTAGTTTTATGAAAGAAAATCAAGCCATCAACTTATATTTTTTTAAGATGAATTTAAATAATACAGGCTGTTGCTTTAGCAAACATATATTAAAGATTCCAATAAGTGAAAAATACGTAAAAACATGCCAACTAATTCTGAAAAAAAAATTACCATTCGGCAGGGGCGGCCTTAACCGGCTCCGGGCGGGCGGCAGATATTTGCGAGGCCCTTGTCCTTTTTACAATGTATGAGATGAAGGGATGATATACGAGAAATGGAAAACTTGGCACTTATTGTTATTAATACATTACTATGTATTAGAGTCAGGTTTTCTTCATAGAAAACAATCTTCTTATTAAATATACTTTAATTAGAACACTTTTTAGTCCCAAAAAGAAGACCTGTCTTTTACAATGACACAATCATAGATGAAAAAAAATAAAAATAAACCAGCGTTCTAAAATTGAATATCCGCTGAACTAAGAATGGACTAAGAATGGCTGATAAAATAAAGTAAATGTTTTTTATTTTTTCTAACACTATGAAATACTTAATGTTTTTTACTTTTATTTTGTTGTTACGGATAACTAACTGTTGCTAAGGGTAAAATTGTGAGCGTTTTGGGTTGTAGTGGGAGGCCCCGGGCGATTGCCCTTTTCTTCACCCCCTAAGGCCGCCACTGCCATTCGGATATGCATGTGAAGCAAAATATGCGTTTCGATGTGGAGTAACGGACTTTAGCACGATTTACAAAACAGTAAGCTTTTTTATGGGAAAATTTATTGACTTCTTCAACTAAACCAACAGCCTGTACGTCGGAATGTTACGCCATAAGTAATTGATAAAATTATTATGCATAGATATATATAGAAAAATATTACGGTCGGAATGGATCGAATCAAATAAAATCTCATTAGTTAATTGTATTGCGTAAGTTATAATTATGACGCTAGAATTTATATTTTAACCTCTCCCCTGTCCAATGAGTCATATATGATTAACATGATTTTTTAAATACTGTGTCTGCTATGTGGACACTGAACCTGTTAGAATGATTTACTTCATAATTTCTAAAGAAGACGATTTTTTTTTAATTGCTGCCTTATTTACATCCTTATGCTTGAAGACTGCATAATTTGAAGACCTTAAATATCTTCCCGTGCCAACGTATACTGGACATACAATAGTATGTCAAGTTTAAGGGCTCCCAACCCAACCATAACTGCGAATTCGCAACGCATCGCAAATATCTGCGAGCTCGCACGTACTAAATATATAGATATCGCATCGCAGTTATGTGTGGGAGCCCTGAGTAAGTAAGTACAACTCTTATAAAACTTTATTGCGGCTCTAAACGTTATAATCCGCTTCTAATGGCCGATTTTCAATAGTCTGATAACTTTTAACTGAGGAATAAAAATGGCGGTTTGACAGCTTTTGTATAGAAAATATGTCAAACGGCCATTTTGCCTCAGTTAAAAGCTAACAGACCAATGAAAAATCGGCCCTAAGACAATTCAAAACAAGTGTTAGACGTACGCATGTGTACCTATCCAGATGCACAACGGAAAGAAGAAAAAACAATGTAGTTTTGTAGTAACATCTACAGTAAACGTCAAACTTAATATTATCTGTGACAGTGTGAAGTACAGTACCTACAACTATTTTCATAATGTCCTTCGGCAATCATCGCATTTCCGAATACAAACGAATGCTAATTTCCATGTCCATCAATTATTAGATTTATCGTGTATAATAATTTGAATTCAGAACTAAGTACTTTATTGTTGTTTTGTTTTGATTTCCGTGTGAACTATATGGAGTTTTAAAACTATTTATAAGCATAATTAGTTTTAAAACTCTACGCAACCATTCCATCATATCGCGTTCGCAAGCGCGACTGTAGCAGCTTTCTAAATTGTCATGTTTTTCCCCGGGATGACGTAAGCTCAATTTTATTTTATTTTGCATGGACCTCTATCCAATATTGTTTATTTACGTTCTGGGCCTTGTGGAGTCGCAAAAGTAGCGTTGGTCTCGTCATAAGTTTTTTATATCTCAATTACTTCCTCTTCATTATTATTGACAAATCTATATACTTCCAAGTTGATTGAGAGCGTCTGGCACTCTGGCCTACACCAACTGCAAAGAGCAACTGATAGAAATCCGACGATTCACGAAACACGAAGTTTGCCTTAGATAAAGTACCTATAGATTAAGCCTTAAAATGAGCTTGATTGATAGAGCGAGATGGCTAATTGGCAGCTCCATGTAAATAAGGACAAAAGATTATTTTTTGTCTCTGTCACCATGGCCGGTTTCTGTCAAACTCTAATATAATGGCAGGTTTGACAAACAAACTCGGTTTTGTTTGATTTTCTGTGTATTCGTGGTATTGTGTTAATTGAGACAAGGAATTTGGGTTATTTATAGATAATCAGTACCGTCTTTACCATAAGGGCACACGGGGCCCGTGCCCAGGGCCCCCATCCTCAGGGGGCCCCGAAGGACCGACAATTTCACTCACATTTATTCTCAAAACATTTCAGTAACAGTGAGCACCCGGATCGAAAATAAAACTTGTCTTTATGAAAAAAATGCAAAGAATTTGCAGAATTTTATCAAGATATTAATGCATATGAACTCGAAATATAATGTTTTCATTTAAGCCAATATTTAAGAAACATAGCAAAGCAATCAGCGGGTTTAAATATCTCACCTTACATAAATAACCTAATAAAGTCTAAAAATTTGAAGAAACTTTGCCAAACGTTGAAGTTGCTACAAGAATATTCCTTTGCCTAATGGTTACCAATTGTAGTGGAGAGCGTCCATCTTCGCAGCTTAAGAAAATCAAAAATGAATTGCGGACAACAATTTTACAAGAACGACTGTTATAATTTATAAATTACTAGCTGACCCGGCAAACTTTGTTTTGCCATAAAAACACCAAACATTCATCTACCCTACCTACCCTACCCTACCTACCCTACCCTACCTACCCTACCCTACTTACCCTACCCTACCCAACCTACCCTACCCTACCCTACCCTACCCTACCCTACCCTACCTACCCTACCTACCCTACCCTACCCTACCTACCCTACCCTACCTACCCTACCCTACCTACCCTAACAACACTACCCTACCTACATACCTACCCTACCCTACCTACCCTACCCTACCCTACTTACCCTACCCTACCCTACCCTAAACGGGATAAAAAGTATCATAAGAAATTAATTGAAAAAACATTTTCCATTTTTTATTTTTTTTTCAATTGTAAATCTAAACCATTCTCGAATCTCCACGAACCCACACAAAAAATTTCATCAAAATCGGTCCAGTCGTTTAGGAGGAGTTCAGTCACATACACACGCACACAAGAAATATATATATTAAGATGTGCATAAAAAGTGACATCCTTAAAAATTACTTTGAGGATATAATAGAAGATTTGTCTCAACAGAAATCCCGAAAGAATGAAGTATGCTGCTCTGTTTTTGGTTACGATTACGTTCCACCAAAAACTCAGCAGCATACTAATATCATTAATGACATATAATATTATATAATTATATATTTGATTACCCATAATAAATCGTAATAAAAAATAATAGATCTTAGTAGAAAAATGTTAGTATAATTCGCTTTCTTTACCTTATAAAAGGCCCCAAATTTTTGTGTTAATAAGTGTCAGTGCGATGGTGGGTTGTAGTGTTCTTGTTCTTGTTGTAACACTAGAACTAACTATTGTTGTCTCATGTGCGGCCACGCCAGGTCTTCATCTATATGTACTTTATCTAAGAAGTTTGCCGAGGGACATTACAAAAATAGTTATACTGTACGTTACTCTATGCGATCCTCATTCCCACTGTCATTTGAATTTACTACAGTGCAGCGACAAACCTCATATGCCGAGCCGTTGTTGAATCATACTCTTTTGTAAAGAAAGTACATGACGTCATATATTACGCATAATCTTATGATTGATATTTTGTCACTTAATACATAAGACCTTTGTGAAATGTATATGTTATTTATAAATTGTTTGTGTTTATTTATTGAGCTTATTATTTATTTTATACCCTTGGTTGATGCACGGTGTTTATGTTATGCGACGAATCATCGCTGCGATGATTCAAATTATTCGAGGTATTCGAATGAGCAAATTCTATCCCCACTATCTTTTTGTGTAAACCGAGCATTATTTCGGTGGATTACACATACAAAATGTAAATGGCATCACCACCAACGAAAGAATCCCTTAATTCTGGTTTTTATATTCGTTTTGTCTTAACTAAATCTATCGCACTCGGCGGTCCGCAAAGTACCCAAAGTTATGGCGCCCAACTGGGACCAACGAGTGCAAAGTCACAACTCTTTTTCACGACAAGCTTATGCCAAATTTTTTATGTAGGTACCCTCATGCGCCGCGCGTCAATCAAACTAGAATAAGTTACCATTTTAATTGATATTGTGTTGTATTGTAAATCGGAAATAAAAATAAAATTATGTTTTGTGATAAAGAAGTGTGTACAATAATATAAATTTGAATACAAAATGCATCGCTTTTTCTTTAGATAATATGTCGTATAGTGCGCGACATGTAAGTTGAACCAAAATGTATTATCGTTCTATTGAAATTGAACCGAAATGAATCCTTTCTATAAGACCTAACCGTTGACAATTTGTATATTGTAAACGGTGAGGTCATACAAAAGGGATTAATCTCATTTTAAATTGTTTCATTTCAATAGAACGATAAAACATTTTGGTTCAACTTACTTGTCGCGCACTATAGTCGGAGTTTGATTGCGTAACAAACTCGTATAATTTTTAACCGACTTCAAAATGGAGGAGGTTCTCAATTCGATTATTTTATTTTATTTTTATTCTTTATACTAGGTGGTTTTTATTTGAAAGCTGTTGCTTCTCATGTGGTTCCATTTAAATTTGATCAAGATCTGATGTAGAACTTCGGAGATATACAAAAGAACTATTCAATAAATGACTGCAAATCTCTCGGGATTGCCGTAATCGCATGTCTTTATGAGACAATCCCACCGCACTATTTCCAAACCACTGCAACTCCTGAAAGCCAGAATCAACGGTGGCGACCACCAGAAAAGCGCCGAGTCAATAAAGCTCGACGAAGTCCCGGAGAATGAATTTAACTGTCTTGGATCCCGCAACGAAATTAATCAGAAAAGAATAACGGAGGAGTAGGAAAAAACATAAATTTTCACTTCCCTCCATATCAAGCAGGAGACAGAACAAACAAGGCCACTAGGCACAAAGGGTTGTTTACTACTGGGATAAGCCCAGTTGCCTTGCACCACGGATAAAAATAAGAATTAATATTAAAGGGTCCTAACATTGTGAGCTGTTATGTTTGATTCCAATAATAGGTATGGCAAAAACGCTTGAACGCACGGAAATTTGTTCTAGTTTCCACAAGGTCCGAGTGTAAACAACTCCTGTAGGTAGCCTCTACATTATTCAACATAATATTGCTTTCATTCTGCCAAAGAATACACTCCCAATCCAATCCAATCGCATGTCTGTTTATTGTTTACTTTACACCATATTTTCATAACATAACATCACGCCGGTACGCAGATGTGTACAGTTTACCCTGGTACACTCTAATTTCACCGGTTCAAGTAGTTATGATGTTTTTTCGGGTAATTTATTCTGGCATAACGGTGGGCATTAAGTATATATATGTAGGTACCTACCACAACTAAAAATTAACTACAAACTTTTTTTCAGAAGAGAGACTTCCTTCAAACAATATCGGAAGTCGGTGTCAAAAAACGAAGAAACGAAAACAAGAACACCGATTTCCGAAATTGAAGTAATTATTCAGTTTGTAGTGTTTTTATTTGGAAGCCGGTTATATTTTTTTGTAAAAAAAGTTTTTTCGTTTAAAATCTCATGCATATAGGAATACACCTAGGCTCTAGATTACCCAAGCGCTGTCCTAATACAACGCGATCATCGCGCGAACACTGACCGCGACTTTCGTACAGCGCATAGATAGATAGCTGCGATACACTGAGCTCATTCTTTGTTTTTCATTAAACATAAAACTATCAGATCGTGCATCGTGTAGGTAAACATATAACATCGTGGGTACGTTTACAAATATTTAAACCCCCATACACAAACAGCAAGACGAGAAGAGATTGCATGATTTAATTCCGCCCAGCCCGTTCCATCATCGGACTACAATATACTGTAGTATTATATTATCGTACGGCGATGCGTCATCGGTACATGGTGGACATCCCACCTATACGCACAACACAAAACGTTTTAGGGACACTTATTATGCGTACAGCTAAGGAGTGGAATTCCCTGCCGGAGTGTGATAGCTACAATCTAGGGGTCTTTAAGTCAAGAGTGAATGGGTTTTTTCTAGGCAAGCGTGCTTCACCGTCGACCACATCATCGCTTACCATCAGGTGAGATAGTGGTCAAACGCAAGCCTATAGTCAATAAAATAAAAAGACCCGGAACAAACACCTATAGGGGCTGTAGGCATCGAATCCGAGTCAGCAGCGCGACAGCTAATAACTCAGCCCCTGCGCCAATTTTTTATATAGATTTACCGCAGCAGTTGTAACGACAGCATTCATCAAAGCCTTTCTAACAAATCAGCGTGGCATTTTTAAGTTGATGAAATGGACGGCGCATGGCTTCCGGATAAAGCCAGATATAGGAAATGTGTCTACTGTCTGGTGGTTTAGACGGAATCCCAACCACAGAGGAAAGTAATTATAATGATCCCAATCGTCCGAATTTTTTTCCTTTTTTTTGTGGTAGGCTCGCATTTGACCGCTCCTTCCCACTGACTAAGCAACATGGGCAAACCCAGCATTAGCATAGGGGTGCGGCAAAACTAAGGAAACTCGAAAAGTAGTAGATTCTTTAGATACGGACTAAGCCTGTCCGGGATTCAGGGCATCAAAACCAACCATGGCTTCTCAAACCAGTATGCAGATAAGCAAGAGATTTTTATTGCACTCATCTGATTGTTTGTTCTCTTGAACAGTAAATTATTAGTTTCGAGACCGGATAAAGAGTGGTGTAATAAGCTGCTCCATCTGCCCCACAGCCAAGCGTTGATATGGTCGACGGTGAAGCACGCCTAGAAGTAACATATTCATTTACCTACTCTTGGCTTAAAGACCTCCAGGTTGACACTTTCAGCAAACACAGACTCCAGCAGGGAATGCCACGTCATGTTTACTAGTACTAGTTTTGTTGATTTTACTGTAAATGATAAAAAAGCATTTCAATTTCATACAATTATTTATGATTCTGAATCAGGCTAGTCTGTTCGTTCAGGTTTTGCCCTGGCAACCTTGCTCTGGGCTAGTATCTAGACCATTTTGTTTACAATTTCAAACTCTATCCCTATGGCAGAAGAGTTAGATTCTAATGAGAAAAACGTGAAGTTAGAATAAAAGCCGTCATTGTGAAGGTCGCACTTAAGCGTTTCGATATTGCTCTTCTTTGAAACATTGCCTTGAATAAATAAGGTTGTTAGAAGCAAGATATTATGAGACAAATATTTCTCTCTGTACATTTAGTACTATTTCAAAATTTTGCTACATCAGAAGCATGAACATGTCAAGCTCGATGTATTTTCAATATTGTTAAAAAAATGCACATGTTGCGTTTACTGTCATGTTGTTTGAGTATGAATGAAACAACTAAACGCATTTGAAGTGTTGAGTTGTTGATTGTAGACTTTGCATTTAAGTTCTAATTTTTTTATTTTCAACCTGTTTTATGTTAGTTTCACTAATGTTTTTGACTCCACCGTAGATTTAGGATGACAATGGAAAGGAGGATAAAGTTAAAAGCACTAAACAGTCACATTACTTGCAAAATATGTCGCGGCTACTTTATCGACGCGACTACGGTCACCGAGTGTCTTCATACGTGTAAGTATTAATATATTTTCTTGTTTATTAAACGATTTAATGTATAACAATTCCTCTACAATATCTTTTTTGATAAACTTTTCATAATATTTTCCAGAATGTGTTTCATGTGTCATGACAATCAAAATCATTACCAATCAATATTTCCCGCTATATTTTCAATCTGTTCTTGACAAAAACAATGTCAAAGGAAGTCTAGCTCAACCTATCAGTCCCAAACCTGAAAAGAAAATACAATCTATCTAATACAACCTCTTTTTATCTTATTTTTAGTCTGTAAAAGCTGCCTAGTGAAACACTTGGAGGAGAACAACACATGTCCAACATGCGACATAGTGATACACCAGTCCCACCCGCTACAGTATATCAGCTTCGACCGGACAATGCAGGACATAGTGTATAAGTTAGTGCCAGACTTGCAAGACAGTAAGTATCTTACTAGTGTAGTATCGTTACAAGGAAAATCACTTTTAATTGTCTTGTTGCGGTGTAAGTGGATGATCTTGAGAGTGTAATTATGCTGACTGGGTTTTGTTAGGTCCATCATTACACTGGTTGATTAAATAGAGAGGTTGTCAGGAACCTAGACCTACAATTTAAACTGAAGAAGGAACTATTAGAGTGAGGACTATACTTACGGAACACTTAGGGCCTATTTCACAGCTACTAATCGTGAATAGTTCAACTAAACTGAGTTTGATCCATGAGAAACTACCAATCAGAACGCTGTATTTGCATAAACTGAGTTTAGTTGAACTAAACAGTATTAGTTTCATTGGTGAAATCGGCCAATAGTCTATTTCCAAACTAATCATAAGATTGATACAGTAGCTTCTTGGCTAAGAGATCAAAGGCTTTTGTAAAGATATGATTTATCCACATAAACAATAATTCAATTAATCTACATTTCTCGCCAAACCTCTTGGCCGCTCTGAAGTTGGTTACAATGGCCCAGAAGTTTAGCAAGAACTATTCAGATGCTTTGACATCGTAAAAAACTGAATCATTGTCAATCTAGAATTAAAATTAAAAGTACTACTGTATTTTCAAACTACCAAAAAATAAAAAGCACTATGTAAGTTATTAATAACACTTCACTTAAATTATTTACCTACTATTTCCAGATGAGATAAAACGCGAGCGTGACTTCTACCGGGCTCGCAACCTGCCATGCCCCAAGGATGCGGCCCTGGCTGCTGACAAGCCTGGAGGTGACGAGCCAGAGCAGCCAGACAATACGGACTGCCATAGGAAAGACGAACAGGTTTGTTTTGTGATGTTATCTTATTTTAGATCAGTACAAACTATGAGGATACCTGATACCTATAAATTATCTGTTGGGCATGTTCAAAGTATATACTAATACTACTCAATCCCACAAATGTTGTGTAGGAAGAACTCTGAAGGAGTCTTTTCCTGTTGTGGCAACATAGCTTAACAGTAAAATAAAGAAATTAATATTAACATTTAGAGAAAGCAGCACCATCTAAATATAATGAATGTCACTTGCTTCTCAAGATACATCTTCATTATTTTATTTGTTAACAAGCAATTTTACCTGTTTCAGGTGAATGTTTGCCTGGAGTGCATATCAACATCCCTGCGGACTTTAAAGCGCAGCTTCATCCGGTGCTCAGCACAGGCTACCATCACACACCTCAAGAAGTTTATAGCTAAGAAGGTTTTAAATGGAATGGAGAAGTATAGAGAAGTAAGTTATCCAGTTATGCTTTACTATTTATTTAAACTGTGAACAAAAAAGTCAAAATTTAGTGATTTTGGGTTAATTCCTTAGTCAAAACTGCTGAACAGTTTTGAAAGCAGTGGTGGCCCATTGGTAACAGCCGCGACTTACAAGTTGTAGGTCGGTTGATGAACAAAAAATTACAGATCTAGTCAATTTTCATAGTGATTTTGTTAGTTACAAATCGAGTAGCCCGGCTTGATAAGTTTGCTGCTCTCTAAGGCCCAGTTTTTTTATCCATAATTCAATAAATCAACCAATGGTTATTATATGCTAACCAATAGTTTTAAATTTCAGTAAAACGTGTTTATTCATCAATTGATAGCATCACAAATGGTAAAATGAGTTGGAGAGTTAATTATATAACCCTTTTTTAGTGTTCCATACATCAAAAGGTTAAAAAGGGAACCCTTATAAGATCACTTTCTTGTCCGTCTGACCGTGTGTCACCACCGATTTTCTTAGGAACGGGTGGACCTAGCAAGTTGAAATTTGTACAAGATACTGAGATCTATAGTCCTTATTCGGTGTATAATCAAGGTCCTGAGTCAACATTTCCGAAGTACCCTATAGGTATTGGGTCGAAAACCTAAGAAATTTGGCATAAAGTAAGGTCTTACAGCACAAATAAAGGAAATATTATACCAAAAATAAAAAATGTTGAAAATTAAGGTAAATTTTGGTACTTACAAGTTTTCACGAAAATCTCTCTTTGCCCATATCTAAGCCAATTTCATTATGGCGTTATAATGGGTAGGTACAGAACCCTCGGCGCACGAGTTCGACTCGCACTTGACCGGTTTTTTTAGACTAAAAATTTATGAATTACCGCGTTTTACCGAAATTTGTAATCATTGATTACCATAATTTACCATTGGTCGAGTTAACTACAGATAAAAAACTGGGCCTAAATGAGTTCTCATTTACAACAGTCAATTGTTTTGCTTGACCAATAGCAGGTGTAATAAAAACACCTGTCATAAACATACAAAAGCATTGATAAACCTGCTAGAGTCTGGCCAACGAAAGCGTGATCTGGGGTATTTTCAAAGTTGGGGTATGGCAACATTATTAATCTGTGTATTGTCTGTGATTGCGATTGTTAGTATGACTTGGTAATCTTGATCCATGTTGGCTGATTGTTATATATTTACGATATCATGATACCTTTTTTTATGTTTATGTTTCAATGTTCCTCATTTGGCCGAATAACTGCAGAAGACTGGAAAAATTTACGGACCATGTAATAAATGTGGCAAATAAATATAAACAAAGAGATCACATAACAGAAGAAGTATTGGAAAAAATTATATAAGTGTAGATGATGATTCAGATACAGATGAATACTTAGAGGTTGAATTTTTGGACTATGATTTTGAGTATGATGATTAAGTAATTAATCAATTAAATGTTAAGTGGGTTAATATCATGTAATTACTAATAAATAAACCTACACACTCTTTTTTAACTCACATCCATGACAGTCACGGCTCCGTCACACTTCACCAAACGGAGGCAATATTTGAAAATTAAATTATAATAAATACAAATAATACAAGTATCAAAACTTTTAACTAGAGGTATAGTTGGTGATACCACATTAGGATTTTTTGAATTTGCCGCGTTTTTCAGATCACACTTTGGTTGGCCAGACTCTATTTACATATATTTTAACCTCCTTTTATTTTTTCCAGATTGACATACTATGCAATGATGAATTACTAGGAAAGGACCATACGTTAAAGTTCGTGTATGTGACACGCTGGCGATTCCGCGACCCCCCGCTTCGACTGCAGTATAGACCTAAGATCGACTTGTAAACAACATAGCTATTTTTATATGTCTTGTAACTAAATACGATTTAACACTTCCCAATTTAATAGTCAGAAATAAGCTAGACTTCCTTTTTTTGTAAGTTTCAAAGAAACATTGATGGTAGCTTGATAAGGGTTTTTTTATTGCAGAGGGCGCTACTATAGCTTGTCCTTTTTGGGCTCTGTGTTTGAGCCTTGATGTAAATAATTCACTTTTCTTTTGAGCTGGCCAAAGGCCCCGGCTCTCTTCTTCAACATTTTTGTCTATAACCTCATTATATTTTAATCCTTATTATAAGTTAAGGGCTTATTACACTACACGGTATTCAGGGCCTTAAACCCTAACTTAGGGTAGTGTAATAACTGTTAGAGAGTTAGGGTTCCCATAATATCGACCTTATTGACACGGAATGGTGGAGTGACCCGGTATTCAGGGCCCTGACTATCGTGTAGTGTAATAAGCCCTTTAATTTGCCTGTGCAATGGATGTCTAGCTTACTGACTCAATAATATGATTTAAAAGGAAGTGTTTATCTGTATTCAATATTCCTAGAAGTTAAAATCTAAATTAGTTTAAATTTACCTTCCTCAAGACTAGATATTTTAGTTGAATTGTTTATTAGTTCAATTAATTTCACGTATTTTTATGTTTCCTCAAAGTATATTTAGTTTTTGTTACTTTTGTTTTAGATAGTTTGCTACGGTTATAATTTGGTGAAACTAATATTAGTATAATTAAAAGAAATCTCCATGGAAGGGTAATTACGAATTAACTTTTCCTTAGTTCTTATTAATTAACGGAGTAACTGTAATTTAGGTTAATGAAACAAATATTTAATAAAAACAAATAAATATATAGAATTTGTTGTTTTACTGCACCCTACCATCCATCTTTTCTTTGTAAGTGTCAAAGACAAGATGGATGGCCTGTCTGTTTGAGGAATGTTATGAAAGAAAAGGCGGTCAGTGTCAGAACGGTATGGAAGAATAAAACTAGGGCCGAAAAGTCGTGGATCAAACGCAACTAGGGATTAGATGGGGTCATCAGCTGCAAAAAAATTTTCTACGGGAGGTCCTTAAGGTCAACCCCTACAGAGTTATAAATTATTTTGTGTTTTTATGAGAAAATTTACCACTTTTACAATTCTTATTAAAATTCGATAAAATCTACATCCTGTATCTTTTTTATAATTTTCACTAGATTGGTACTGATGAGTCCTTGCGTTAGACATGCTATTTATGGTTGTTTATTGGGTGTGTTGAAGATAATATTAAGTTTTACGATTTTTTTTATAGATAACATAACTTTTTATTAACTTAGGACCCCACTGTGAAAAAAAAAATACTCTACCGAAAAGTTCTGAAAAAGATTAACACATGGCCATGAGTGGGTCTAATATCTTTCTATGACGTAAAAACAAAACAACGATTGTGAACAATACAAAATAAATTAAACACAAAATAAATTATAACTCTGCAGGGATTGACCTTAATGACCTCCCGTAGAACAATCTTTTGCAGCTGATGGCCACATATAACCCCTAGTTGCGCTTGATCCACGACTTTTTGGGTTAGCTTGTTGTAAGTTGTAACTAAGAGTTACTAAAATAACCCAAGCTGGCTTTAAGTCAGTAGGAGTCTGACAGAACCCACCAGCCCGCCCCAGGGCGGAGGACATCCAATTAGGATTTTCGAAAGAGGAACTAAAAAAACCGGCCAAGTGCGAGTCGGACTCGCGCACGAAGGGTTCCGTACCATTATCGCAAAAAACGGCAAAAAGATCACGTTTGTTGTATGGGAGCCCTCATTAAATATTTATTTTATTCTGTTTTTAGTATTTGTTGTTATAGCGGCAACAGAAATACATCATCTGTGAAAATTTCAACTGTGTAGCTATCACGGTTCATGAGATACAGCCTGGTGACAGACAGACAGACGGACAGCGAAGTCTCAGTAATAGGGTCCCGTTTTTACCCTTTGGGTACGGAACCCTAAAAAAGGGTGGCAGAAACGGGCCTTATAGACACCCACCACAAAGTCTAAAATAATCCGAAGTTATATTGTAAAAACCGGCCAAGTGCGAGTCGGACTCGCGCACGAAGGGTTCCGTACCATTATCGCAAAAAACGGCAAAAAAAATCACGTTTGTTGTATGGGAGCCCTACTTAAATATTTATTTTATTCTGTTTTTAGTATTTGTTGTTATAGCGCCAACAGAAATACATCATCTGTGAAAATTTCAACTGTGTAGCTATCACGGTTCATGAGATACAGCCTGGTGACAGACAGACAGACAGACAGACAGACGGACAGCGAAGTCTCAGTAATAGGGTCCCGTTTTTACCCTTTGGGTACGGAACCCTAAAAAAAACATATAACCGTCTTTTTGGGAGAATATTTAAAACTATAACGCAGCCGAAACATTATTTACCGGTTTCACAATAATCGACTAAATAACTCACGACACACAGAACATCACTAGCTTTGACATTTGGTTTATCAATGTGTGTGTATACGGCATTGTATTTATTTATAGTCTCCGTGTGTGAGTAAAATGAAAATGGATGGCCGATAGATTCGCGTTTGGCACGTGAATAGATATTTTTATTTAATTATTTGTAATTATCATTTGTCCGTCAAACTGGGTGCCAAAACGGTAGAGCGGTTCCTCAGCCTAGCAGACGACAACTTTGTCGAGGATGTCAACGAAGACCTAAGATGTTTTTTATCCGAAGGAAGAGTTGACAGGTAAACAATTTTATCTTTATTGTTATTCAGAAGCATTTTCGCGATAACTTAGGATTTCGGTGCTTTCCTGTTGAGCATTCGAGGTTGTAGGGGCTGCTGAAAAGTGCTGTGTAACATAGTAATCGCTGAATATTTTCAAGGTTATTATGTGTCAAGCGCAAACGAACGTAGGTCGCAAATCAAATGATGCGAGGCGAGATGACACCTTGAACGCTGATAAAATATACATGGAGCGGCTAAAAAGCGGCAACACGCTGTTTCCGTGTTCGCTAATTACCGGTGTATTGCACGCACGGGAACGCCTGCAATTTACAATAGTTTCTTTTCTGTAAATCACTTCAGTATCGCAATACGAGTCATGCCGGCTGTATTTTTTATGTATGTCTTTATAAAGGCGTTGCTAACGCATGCTGTACTGTTCACAATTTTTTTGCATATATTACCTGGAATTATTATTTAACATTTATTTTAAACCCTTATATTAGGCCAGTCTTGTAATTTACTATGGGTTATAAATGCTGAATAATTCCATGATGGTTAGATATAATTTTAATTTTCAGTTTATTCTGAAAGATTCATGCTTTAACTAAATATGAATTATTTTTTAGTCCATATCAATGGAACAATACAGTATATTATGATGCAAAGTATGATGTGATGCTGTGGTGTGGCTCTACAAAAATCTTAATAAGTTGTGAATATAATTTGATAACAGGATTCCCAATTCAAACCCCTAACTATTAATGCATCTTTTAGCACAAGGATAAAAATAAAAACTAGTTTTACATCTGAGTATTCTGGCTGTAAAAATGCCCCAATACTGAACAATTAAATTTATTTTATTATTTTAATAATATAATATAATTTGATAATGTAATTTTAATTAATTTATATGTCTCTTAATAATGATTTAATTTACATAAGTAATTAGGAATATTGTATTTTGAATCGTTGTGTGAAAATTATAATGGTTATAATGGTAATGTTAATAATGTGACTTGACATTTTATATAATTTCGTTTTTAAAGTAAATTTTATGGAATATCAATTTAATCAACGACATATTTAAATCTTATCTTATTTTGACATTATTTTATTTTGGTTTAATTTTAATTTATATTTATGTAATTCATTTGATTCTAATTTTATTTTATGTCCTTAGATTTTACTTTATGTTTGTTTAAATTCTTATGTTATTTTATGTGACTTATTTATAACAATGATGTGCATGCCTGTAAGTGACTTGCTTACACATGATCTATTCTGAATGTTGGTTTAAGAATATTTATTTGTAAATGAGTTGTTGGTGTGCCTTGATAAATAAATTAACAAAATTGCAACTACAAAATTTTACCAATTTTTAATTTTATTTTAGTCATTGCTCTGCTACCTCAATGCTATTGTACTCCATTTGAAATAACATTAG
This sequence comes from Anorthoa munda, assembly GCA_945859665.1. Classification (NCBI taxonomy): domain Eukaryota; kingdom Metazoa; phylum Arthropoda; class Insecta; order Lepidoptera; family Noctuidae; genus Anorthoa; species Anorthoa munda. The sequence goes on along the minus strand of OX243916.1, from coordinate 19,744,806 downwards.
AAATCTAACAATGCCTTTTAAAAGCCTGTTCAACCGAATATGAGTTCTATTCCTTAACACAAGCATAGCAAGAAAGGAAAAACCTGTTACTAAAATCAACTGTTTACTACAGCTGCCATTTTTCATGTCACAAGTGCAACAGAAGTCAAATTTGTTGAATGGGCTGTAAAAAGTGATGGAGTATAATTGTCTCTGCCTTAGTAAGACATAACATTAATATCAGCACAATGTTTCAGCGTGCTAGTGTTTCCTCCAGTGAGCAACTACCGGCGGTTCCTGATCCACAAGTCAGTGGAACAGTTTGGCCGGGCTGATCTTGCCACTTTCTCCATTGGAGTCAGTGACGAGCGCCGCACTGTGGTGTGCTACAAGGAGAAATTGCTGAGGTAATGTACTAGCTAGGTTGTTAAGAATACCCTAGTTTATGTATGATCCATTTAATAAAAAGTATATAGCAGACTATTAAACTTCTGTGCTGAGTTAAATAAAACACCATGCAAGACTCTTGACCTGAGATTGCATAAAAGATTTTAATGAATAGACATTCTGAATCTGGGATGTTAGATCTATTTTAAAAAAGCTAATGGGGATTTTTGCATGGCTGTGCTTTAATTTCTTAAATGTAGAAGCATTTTATTTTTTTTGTACTAACAAAAAATGTGCTCATTTCTGTTATATTTTATTCTAAAATTATTAATTAGTTGTGCTGCAGCGAATACTAAAGATAACAAAATTGAGATAAAAAGATATTTAATAAAATAAAAAATATTATTTCGTTTTTGGACTCCTTATTTCGGAACAGACGACCAGTTTTTCATCATTTGAGTACATACATCTTGCACAGTCTAGACCAAAGTAAAACCAATCTAATACTGATCCACTGTGCACTGACTACCTACTGGACTGTGCCATCGTAACTTATTATTTCACAAAAACGTAATGCTGGCTGTACACCGCGCGAGAGCCCGCGAGGATTATGTACATTTGCTCTCAGCTAGTCAGCACTGAGTTCAATCATGAAGTACTTTGATTAAGAAGACGACTAACGCCAACGACCTTGACGGAACAAAACGCGCACTCGTTTCACACCCGCGCGACCCAAAATTTAGTAGTTTTTATGTAACTTTAACTTATTTATATACCTCTATGACTTTAAAAAAAACCGGCTAAGTGCGAGTCGGACGCGCGCACGAAGGGTTCCGTACTATTATCGCAAAAAACAGCAAAAATATCACGTTTGTTGTATGGGAGCCCCACTTATATTCTGTTTTTAGTATTTGTTGTTATAGCGGCAACAGAAATACATCATCTGTGAAAATTTAAACTGTCTAGCTATAACGGTACATGAGATACAGCCTGGTGATAGACAGACAGACAGACAGGCGGATCGCGGAGTCTTAGTAATAGGGTCCCGTTTTTACCCTTTGGGTACGGAACCCTAAGAAAAGCCTCAGATCAAAATGTAGATAATTAAATTGTATTTGAGATGGTGTCGATTTCATTATAACACGCCCAGCGGTTTTGGTGCGATTGTCGTGTTTTTATCCGTTTTAGACTTAACTTTACAAATTAATTACACTATGTTATACGAATAAAAGTCAAAATTTCCTTAGATCAATTAAGAAAATGGTCTAATGTAACATATATTTTTTCCAAAAAATTACGACTAGCCGTTTAGACGTGATTTTCATTTTTAAATCAGCTATAACTCTCGCCAAACTTCTTGGCCTCCCTGAAGTTGGCTAAAATGGCTGCGCAGTAATAAATCTCATACAAAAAACTTGCGCATCTGGTAAACCAACTTCAGGGCGGCCCAGAAGTTTGGCGAGGGCTATACTCAGGTGTATCTGCGCCTTAAAAAACTCAATGTACAGCGTTTCCTCGGGCTCTCGCGCGAGTATACAGCCGGAATAACGAACTTTACCGAGCATGTCTTTAGCGCGTCTTACGTGATTGATGCACATAAATCAGTGTGAAATGCCGCGTTAACCACAGTTAGAACATACACCGGTATTCTAACTCATATCTTACGGTCGATTTATATCTGGCTCTAGTTACTAAATGAACAATCTGGGTTATTGGACGACTCGCACAAATTTAACTCGCCCGAAATGTGCGAATCGAATAATATTATTAAAAATAATATTTTTACTAATAATATTTTTTCTGTGGAGATTCGCACGAAGTTAATTTATTGGTGTGCGATACGGCCACTCCAAAATTATGTAGTAGGCAATTGGCATACACATTGTGTTTTATGCAAAATCTTTAAGATAAAGTACACTCAAGTACAGAAGTATTAAGGATTAAACATTGTTATTGATATGAAATGAGACACAAATTAATCAAAAATGTCGTTATTAAAATAACTACTATATGGTTTGTGGACGTATTTCACATTGGGCCCCAACTTAAACGGCAACTGTTTGAACGGCACCTATCGATATTTTTCGCAATTCTACTCCACAAAATTAAATGGCATCTACGGATCAGTGGGTACTTACCTAAATTCATGCGAATCGTCCAGTAACCCAAAAATCTTTGCTTTTCGTAGTTCATTGGTAGACATAAATTAGTAATTTTATGTTATAGTACTTTTTGAAATGTTGATCGCGATTTGCTGTGAGATATCCCCTACGTAATTTACCTTTTTTGGCTGTCAAGAAAGCTTGTAATTGGTCTAATTGGAAAATGAATTTGACTTTGCCTTTGCTATAATATTTCATATATGACCAATTTTCGTCTGTTTTTGATACAATAAATTTAATTTCTCATTGTAGGTATCATTGCGTAATCTGCTGGCTAGGTTCAAAATAAAACACATAGTTGTGCTTGTTGAGTTTCTCTATGATCCTATTGAATAAATATATGCGATCGGCACCAGTCCTTTTTACCCGACTGCCGAAGGAGGGTAATGTGTTTATCAGTCTATGTATGTATGTATGTATGTATGTAAGTATGTATGTTTGTTCCTATGTGGCGTTCTAGAGACCAAACGCGTTGGCCGATTTTGATGGTTCTTACTTCAATCGATTCGTCTTAACCCTGCGAGTGTCACTGGCTACATTAAAATTGGAAAATAGAAAAATGGCGGATTGTGGGGGAGAATTTTTTTTTTTTATGCCGAACCTATCGTGTGGGGTATCAAAAAAAGGGCTTTAAGAGCTGATTTCAAAAATATATAACACTTATATGTTAAAATGTATTAGGATACATCTGGTTTTGGTCAGCCAGCTCGCGAACATGTATCCTCCGACTGCACAGCATGATTTTCTTCTTGTTTACATCTTTTTAGTTCGCTTTTTAAGCAGTCGGGTTTTTTGATTTTTTTAATTAACTTTTTTTTGTCTACTCAACAACCACGAAATCTTGTTATTTTTATTAGCCCTAAGAGATAGCGTGCACTAGCGACTTTTTGTTGCCCAGGAGTTTGATTGCTATCATAAGCCGATCGCAATTTAAGTTTAATTTCTTCGATTATAATCGCGAAATGCGTGCACTTCAATATAGCTCCATACTTATTCCCTGAAAGATCAAACTATCTTTCAACAAAAACTCGCTAGTGCGCGCTGGCTTTAAAAACAAACTGATCATGCATGTATATCGCATATATTTTGTTTATACAACTGTCACACGGACCACATGGACTTCAGCGTAAACTGAAGGAGTGGCAATAGGTTCTCGGTTGAAGGGAAAAACTAAGTAATATTGTGTTTACAGTGATGAAGCTTGCGCGCGACCAGCCATGGGCCTGACACAGACTGAACGCGATGATGCCACTATTTCACAAGCAGGTTAGTTGCAGCAGAATCTGTCCTACCAATGTATTTATTGAAACACTAGCTGACCCTCGCGGCTTAGCTCCCGTCAACAGGCTATCCTACCTACCCTACCCGCCTACCCTACCCTACCCTACCTACTAATTTGTTAAACTATTTATTTGAAAAAGAATTATACTACAATACAAATGTTTCAACCGGCGATCTAATTAAAATATAGAACATAAAAGCTGCTATAGTGACTTAACTATGATAGTTAGATATATTCTCTCTTAGACTTTTTTGTAGGTAATAATGAGTGTTTTAATCATGTAGTACATAATTTTTATGTATCATCAATAGTTTTCTCAGAGCACGCCAAATAATGAATTTTATAGGCAACATTAGCACTACTTTGGGTTACATTATTGTAATCTGCGTAAAGATCTTAATTTAAAAAAATATATAGCTTATGCCACTAATGTATAATGTAGCTTTCTACTGGTGACAGAATGTTCAAAATCGGTTCAGTAGATCCAGAGATTACCCCGTACAACCTCACAAACTTTACTTCTTTATAATATTAGTATAGATACCAACTTCTTTATAATCTTATATATAAAATTCTCGTGTCACAATGTTCGTTCCCGTACTCCTCCGAAACGGCTTGACCGATTCTCATGAAATTTTGTGAGCATATTGAGTAGGACTGAGAATCGGCTAACATCTATTTTTCATACCCCTAAGTGGGTAGGGTAGGGTAAGTAGGGTAGGGTAGGCATGTAGGTAGGGTAGGGTAGGTAAGGTAGGGTAGGGTAAGGTAGGGTAGGGTAAGGTAGGGCAGGTAGTTAGGGTAGGGTAGGTAGGGTAGATGAATGTTTGGTGTTTTTATGGCAAAACAAAGTTTGCCGGGTCAGCTAGTATTAGTATAGATGCCAACTTTATACATATAAGCCGTACCTACACACTACCCAACAGTACGACAAGAGTACCAACATAATATATAAGCACCATGCAGGCATATAATTAAATTACCACACAAAAAAAACACATTAAAAAAAATACAAGTTTTTAAATATAATAATCAAAACATTCTAGGACTACCAGCCGGGCGAGCACGGCCTACTGTGACAGGCTTGAGTCACACATTTTTAACACAGTGTGGGAGAAAAACCGTGATAAAATGCATGACTCAAGCCTATCACAAAGGCCGTGCTCGCCCGGCAGGTATCAACGAATTTAGTACCTATTAAGTGAAACCAGAGTGTCAGGATCGAGTGTTTTACAGGTTAAAGGATGCATATTACTTTCTTATGTAATCTTTTTATTGATAACTTAACCAGATATGAACATAATGCTGCAAATGCATAGTCCGAAGCATAAAACCCAAAAAAAACATATCCTTACATCGAAAATTCTTTGTCCGCTATCGAAGATCTTAAAGCACCTGGTATTTTCCTATTCGCTCACACTCCTGTTGGAGCGAGCGGGACAAAAAATTTACCGTTATGAGGTAAATGCACCAAAAACATTAGTCACACGAAACGGTAGAGTTATGTTCGAGATGCTCGAGATTTCGTTAATTGTATCGCATTTCAATTTATTGTGTGTACCACAATATTATGTACTAGCTATTTCCCGCGGTTTCGCCCTTGTGGATTAAATTATTAAACCTTAATTATAGCTGACTGGATAAGAAGACATAAGGGCAAATCATTATCATCATCATCTCAGCCGAAAGACGTCCACTGCTGGACATAGGCCTCCCCCACGCGTCTCCACATTGACCGATCCCGTGCGTCTCGCATCCAGCGCCTTCCCGCAACCTTAACCAGGTCATCTGTCCACCTTGTGGGAGGCCTTCCAACGCATCGTCTTCCGGTTCGCGGTCGCCATTCCAGAACTTTTCGGCCCCATCGGCCAACCGTTCTGCGAGAAATGTGCACACTGCCACTTAAGTCGCAATTCTTCGGGGCTATGGCGGTAACTTTGGTTCTCCTGCGGATATCCTCATTTCTGATGCGATCACGCAAGGAAACTCAGAGCATAGACCTCTCCAGGCACATGCAGACAGATTTATTTATACTATTCAGTGACGATATAAATAAGATATCTAAAAACCTTCCCTCCCGACAAAACTTTCCCTCTCAAAAAGAGGTTTGTGTCCCAGGCTGGGACTCCCAGCAGTGGGAACGTTAAAATGCTGATATCTAAAACTACTTTAGTGTTTAGTGGCTTCTGAGACGCCTAAAGAAAAAAGGTCTGTTAATCCAATCTTGAATGCGAAATCAATTCTCTGCCTTATTTAATAGAAAAACCGGCCAAGTGCGAGTTGGACTCGCGCACGATGGGCTCCGTACCATTATCGCAAAATACGGCAAAAATATCACGTTTGTTGTATGGGTGCCCCACTTAAATATTTATTTTATTCTGTTTTTAGCGGCAACAGAAATACATCATCTGTGAAAATTTCAACTGTTTACCTATCACGGTTCATGAGATACAGCCTGGTGACAGACAGACGGAGTCTTAGTAATAGGTTTCCGTTTTTACCCTTTGGTTACGGAACCCTAAAAAGATTATTCATTTCCTGTAACTTACCTGTACATTGTATCTAGTTTGATCCTATACTAGGAACAACAGAATAGCATAATTTCCGCATAGAAAGGTCATTTGCCTCGTAAAAGGTCATCGCTGAATGCCTATCGTCTATCAAGTGTTTTCTTAGGACCTTAGAACCTTTGCCTAGTATGTGAATATTGTAATTTACCTTTGGTCAAGTCTTTGAGTTTCTATTTTGTAAGCTTTTGGTCTGGAGACCAAAAACGTATTGAAAAACGTTTTGGCATAGTCTGTCTTGAGATAGCTTTAATTATGAAAATGTTTATACGTCGACAAATGCATTGATTATTTCTAAGGCCTGCAAGTTATCCTTGCAATGATACCTCAAATCAACGCCAGGAAATACAGGCAGGTCACGACTAAGTAAGCTGTATGCTTACAAGGCGAGACTGTGATTAATTGTTACATCGAAGTTTATAACAAACACGGGACAAAGTTATAAAATACAAGTACAGCAAATCTAAAAGAGCAAGTAGTCTTCCTCGCTTCAAAATCTTCGAGTTCACTCCATTTGAGATATCTTTAGTGAAGTTTCCTTAGTTTTAATGCTCTTTCTTGATAAATTGCTCTTTCTTGGACCTCCAGACCTCATCCCAACGGGGCCCACTTCTACATTCGGACATCTAGACGCACTGCAAGTTACCATCCTTACCTTGTTGTCATTCCACCAATTCGCACCAAGCCCTTCCAAACATCCTTCATAATGCGCACAGCGAATGAATGGAACTCACTACCTGCGTCTGTGTTTCCGAACACATTCAACCCGAATCTCTTCAAAGTTAGAGTGAACAGGCTTCTTCTGGGTAAGCTCACTCCATCGTCGACTCTGTCTCTGTCACCTCTGACCTAGACTATAGTCAAGTGCAAACCCATCACAAATAAAAACAATAAAAAATTGTTCAAGACCGTTACTGTCGACATTATCCTGCTCTCAGAACGAGAACAGCTCATGCAGTTATGGCATGATTAATTAACTCAAAAGGGTTAGTTGCGACAGCGAAACTGAAGAATTATCCCAACTTTCTAGATCTCTTGATATTCACTCCGCAAATTCTCGTCGACATTTATATCAAGTAAGTAAAGGTTAACTTAAGGACAGTTGTACAGCCTTGCAATTAAGGTTACACTAGTCGATCATTCTTCCATACACGTAGTCTGCCGATTACTCCACTGTTTTACGGTGAACGTTCAAAAAAAAAAAAAAAAACAATTTGTCTCATCATTATCTAGCCCTGTATGGAAACAAAAAAGTAAAAAAGAAAAATATTTGAATGTTATGACCGTCGAAAGTTCCATATTTCAACACAAATTTTAACGCATCTTTGAGCGGAAATAAATACTATAAGAACAAGGAAAATTGCAAAACGGCCACCATACAGGGATAGATTAGTAGTTCAACGATTCAAATAATTTTATTATGAAAATATACATTGAGTCGTTTTTTCATGATATCTAGACTCCCTAAGGTCTGTTTATAATATTTCGCGCGCTCGTTTTCGTCCTAAATCATCATCCATTTCGCTACAAACTTGCAAAAGTGCCAATTCTTACGCGAACTTCTTACTGCTCATCACAGCATCTATCTCTCTCGCGCGTGTTGTCGGATGAGATAGCAGGCAATTTTAACCCCGCGCACAAAATACTTCGTGCCGTCGACTAGTGCAACCTTAAATGCAGTAATTCACATCTTAACTTCCGCAAGTTATGAAACCCTACATAACAATATTTGTATCAGCTACGCGTTGTTCCCACAACTTTCCCTGGTCTGCCGAATCTTTTGCATGTCTGTTTGTCGTAAGCATGCATGATTGTTAGGCGGTGTATGTCTAAATGGACGCTGATGTAATGGGCTCGTGTATTCAAAAACACTGTTTTTTTTTGTGTGCGAGTTGTACAGGGTGTTTTGAACGGTAGTCTAAAATACTGGCAACTTGTTCAAGAAACAAGATTTGGGTATTTAGACCAGTATTTAGGAGTTACCGTTTGATGCGATATAACCGTCGCTGCTATCATCATCTATCGCCGTAGATTGATGAGCGATTTATGTACTTACAAAAATAATCAGTATAGTCAGATGAAAAACGCTAGTTACGTCGGCACGGTTTCTTTGTATGGGATGAGGCACCTGTATGCTAGTATTATATTATCTGTGATCACGATCAATCGCGTTAACTTAAACGTCAATTTGTATTAAAACTGAATAAGCGCCGTCTGGTGACGGTAAGCAGAAACATATTTTTTTGGATAATTTTGACATAAGAGATCGTTTACGTTATTACGAGTGAGTACGTTAAAAATCTTTGAATAAGCGCACTGATCTAAAATATTAATAAAAATACCTCATCAAATCTTTATACAACCTGTATTTGATCGTAGACATAAAATCGTTCCACACAATCGTAAGAAGAAAGTTGATAATATCGATTGTGCATCTGCATACAAGCTCTTTCAATATGTTACGTAGACTAGACACACCTTTTTACAACGCTAGACGGAATGTACATAAATATTTTTCTAAATTGTAAGGAATTAAGTAAGAAATAACTGAATTATTATTAAAAAAAAACTCTTTGTTAACCAGCTTTTTTCGTTTTCTTCTCAGCAAACCCTATCATTTGATACCAATATCCATATCATGGCAGTGCACAAAAAATAACTAGTCCGCCATCTTGGGCCGTCCGCCATATTGGATTTAGAATGGCGTTACTTAGCCTAACCATGCATTGTCATCCAAACTAAACGTGTATGCAAAATTTCATCTTAATCGGTGGAGGATAACTGCTTTAGAATTCAGTTGCAAGATTTGACCCGAATACACTTATATACATACATTGTAAATAGATTTTATTTGACAGAAAGTCTCTCTTATAGACACAACAATTTTTAGGACAAAAGAACGAATATAAAATAGTAATAAAAAGAAAATAAAATCTTGTGTTTTCAAAACTAAAATGATAGAAAGTGTATCACGGCTGCGCCAAATAGGTCGATTTCAGCATAAATGTTAGACAACTAGTATCTGACGCTGGTTTTCAACTGAACCTGAGGTTGATACACTGGGTAGTAAAGGCGCCTGAGAAAAGAATCGTTCAGAAACGGTAAACACCCGACATTTACAATGTATCTCCGTCTCAATTTTGATCTTGGTCTGTAACGAATCAACGGCCGTGTTTGCCAATCTGAGTCTTTGAGAGGGTGAATCATAAGAAGCCGTCCCAAATATCTTAATATAGGGATTTTTAATTGAGATTATCCCACCGCACTTTTCCCAAACCATTGCAACTCCTGAAAGCCAGAATCAACAGTGGCGACCACCAGAAAAGCGCCGAGTCAATGAAGCTCGACGAAGTCCCGGCGAATGAATTTAACTGTCTTGGATCCCGCAACGAAATTAATCAGAAAAGAATAACGGAGGAGTAGGAAAAATACAAATTTCCACTTCCCTCCATATCAAGCAGGAGACAGAACAAACAAAGCCAATAGGCACAAAGGGTTGTTTACAACTGGGATCATCAAGCCTTTCCCAACTATATTGGGGTCGGCTTCCAGTCTTACCGGATTCAGCTGAGTACCAGTGTTTTACATGGGGCGACTGCCTATCTGACCTCCACAACCCAGTAACTGGGTAACACGGTACCCCTTGGCAAGACTGGTGTCAGATCTCAAGCTTCTGACTACCCGTAACGACTGTCAAAGATCATCTTTAAATGACAGCCGGGACCAACGGCTTAACTTGCTTTCCGAGGCACGGAGGAAACTCGGTATGTTGAATTGGTCACCCATCCGCGGACCGACCTCGTCAAGCGTTGCTTGATGATCGACCCGACGTTTACAACTGGGATATGCCCAGTTAATATAGGGCTTACGTACGTCCAGCACAGATGTTTTCATGTAGTGTAAACTTCAATATAAAGCGGATAATGTGGCATAAATCTTCATAATATAACCCAACTTGATAGAACTAGGAGATTTCGATGTTAATTTAGGCATTATAGCGATATTCAGCCATACCTTCAAACGTCAGCAAAGCAGGAACTAACCATCTAGGTGGTTACGCGAGTCAAAAATATTCTTGCCACACTTTCTTATAAAGGCTATGGTCCTTGTTCGGGTTCCGTACCCAAAGGGTAAAATCGGGACCCAATTACTAAGACTGCGATCCGTCTGTCTGTCTGTCCGTCTGTCACCAGGCTGTATCTCATGAACGGTGATAGCTAGACAGTTGAAATTTTCACAAAAACCAATACATAAAAAAGGTAATAAAAAACTTGTTGATAATTACAGACCGATAGCCCTCTTGCCTATATTAGCGAAAATTTACGAAAAAGTCATGCATACGCGATTAATAAATTTTACCGATAAGTTCCAAATTTTGAAACATGAACAACATGGATTCCAAAAAAGGAAATCGACAACCACAGCGGCATTTAATTTAATTAACCTAGTTACTAAAAATATTGACCAGAAAATCCCGACAACTGTTTTATTTTTTGACATGTCAAAAGCCTTTGACTTTGTATCACACGAGCTACTACTAAAAAAATGTGATAAATATGGAATACGCGGTAAAGCAAATACATGGTTAAAAAGTTACCTTGTAAACAGATCGCAATTTGTAGAAATTACTGTGGATAAACCAAATCAAAACGGTGAACTAACATTTAAATCCAAATTAGGCTACAATTGCACAGGCGTTCCACAGGGCAGTATTTTAGGCCCCCCACTTTTTCTGATTTATATCAATGACCTGACAGAAGTGACTGATCATCCCTGCATACTCTTTGCAGACGATGTGGCCGTAATTATCCCTAAAAATAAAGAAAATTATAATGAGGAAATAAATGTTACCGTAAGCAAAGTAATAACTTGGATGGAAAAGAATAACCTTAAACCTAATATAGATAAAACCAAATTTGTACAATTTCGTAACAAAAACTGGAATAAAATCGATTTAAACATTACTTATAAAGATAAACAAATACAGCAATCAGATACTATGACTTTTCTTGGGATAGATCTAGACGAGAGGTGTTCCTGGATTAATCATATTGATAAGATATGTGGTAAACTCAGTAAGTCTGCTTATGTTCTATGGCGTATATCTAACCTAGTAAGTAGACAAGCCACATTACAGGCTTATCATGCATATGTTGGGTCGATACTGCGCTATGGTATATTGATATGGGGAAACTCGGTGCATATCGAAAGAGCTTTCATCGCGCAGAAGAGGTGTATACGTGCGATTTGTAATGTAGACCCACTTACATCCTGTAAACCACTGTTTAGGAAACTTAGAATACTTACATTGACTGGTATTTATATTGAGGAAATATGTAAATTTACAAAATCTCACCCTGAGATGTTTGAAAAACTGGGAGATAAATTTAAATTCAGAACAAGATATCCTAATAGATTAATTATTCCTAGAATGAAAACGGAGCTATATAGGCGAAGTTGCTATCCTATGTGTATTCAGATTTACAACAAGATTCCTAACGAAATTAAGGAACTTCCAATGGTCCGCTTCAAAAGGGCTTTGCGCAGGTGGTTAATAGAGAATTCCTTCTATACATTAAAATAATTCCTTCAATTTAAATTTAAATGACCTAATTGTACACTTACAAAAAATTTGCATGTCATTATGCTATGATTAAATATGTTAAGCTACTATTATACTACCATTATAAGAACTTTTGTAACCATATTTATCTGCAAATAAATCTTTGACTTTGACTTTGACTTTGACAGATGATGTATTTCTGTTGCCGCTATAACAACAAATAAAAACAGAATAAAATAAATATATAAGTGGGGCTCCCATACAACAAACGTGATTTTTTTTCGCGGTAATGCTACGGAACCCTTTGTGGGTGAGTCCGACTCGCACTTGGCTTTTTTTTGATGGTCGTTGACAGACAAAATCCATGTTTTCAATAAAATAAATAAACACATGCAATAACTATTGAATAATAAAATATTATTGCAAATATTTTAGGTAACACTGTGCGGTAAATATGCAAATCTTATGCGAAAAAATCTGGTTTAAGCATAACAAATGCGAAAATAAATAAAATTTGCATAAACATTGTTATTGAAATTGAATATATTTTGCCCGGCAACTAAAGACTGGTTCAGGCTTTGTTTCTTCATATGGAGACAATTCTTATTGTTTTTGATAATTCTAATGAGAAAATAGAAATGCTACTAGGAGTGCTTTGGAAGTTGATGGGTATAAGTTTTAATTATTGCAAAAGACATATAATTTATATGTCTTATGAATTTCGTTTTCCGATTCATACAGTATGACAGGCCTAATCACGGACTTGTAGATTTTCCCCTTCAATCAGATGCGCCACCTACATGGCAAAATCAATTACAAATATAGGTACTACGTAGACGAAGCTCTCACGATGAATCCGTATCGTATAGGCATCGTATTTGGAATAACATAATCAAATCGGTCTAGCTCAGTGGTGGACAAACTTTCTTAATGGGGGGCCAGAAAGTTTAAGAAATTTCAGAGGAGGGCCAGAATTTGCTTTTTAAATATATTTCTTTGACCACCTTTTTTTCTGCGTTTCAGTCAATCATCAAAGCATATTTGGTTTTAGTATGCTAGTATTATATTATCTGTGGTTTTAGCATGCTTGGTGTTAAAATAGTGAGCGAGGTTAAATACCTTTAAATACCGCCACTGCTTCTTCATTACATATAAGACATACGTATTGCAGACATACATTTGGCTTACCATTGTATTATGCGCTACCTTTACCTATGCGTCTATAATTCTACTAAGTAGAATCTACTTTATACTTCTGGGCCGTCAAAATATAATTATCGCGGGCCATATACTATTCATGCCGAAGGACCGTCGGCGGGCCGGATTAAATGCTTTCGCGGGCCGGAGCTGGCCCGCGGGCCGTACTTTGCCCATCACTGGTCTAGCTGATTGTCAGTCTACTGCTCATAATAATTGGTAGTAGTTGGACTGCCTTTAAATATTGTTGTTGAGTAACTAAATATACTGTTACTCTTAAATGAATAAACATAATAACTGCTAGATTGTGCACCATATATCAGGTGTACCTTCAACTTCACTTCACTTTTGGGCTGATCTGGGGGTAGAGCCAAACTGAATAACTGAAAAAACCGGCCAAGTGCGAGTCTGACTCGCGCACGAAGGGTTCCGTACCATTATCGCAAAAAAACAGCACAAAAATCACGTTTGTTATATGGGAGCCCCACTTAAATATTTATTTTATTCTGTTTTTAGTATTTGTTGTTATAGCGGCAATAGAAATACATCATCTTTTAACTGTCTAGCTATCACGGTTCATGAGATACAGCCTGGTGACATACAGACAAACGGACCGCGGATTCTTAGTAATAGGGTCCCGTTTCTAACTAATCAATATGATTTAATTTTATTTCACTTATTTAATGTGTCCCATGAAGGTCACCATAAAAGTACTGGTCAACTGACCAAAGAACTAATTTGTAAATAATTAAAACTCGACTGCAGAATTTTCGGGATAAAAAAATAGCCTATGTCACTCAGGAATAATGTAGCTTTCTATTGGTGAAATAATTTTTTTAATTGGTCCAGTAGTTTTGGAGCCTATTCGGTACAAACAAACAAACATTATTATTATTACTATTACTATAGATTAGTACAGATATAGATATAAAAAGTCGTGTCTACCAAAGTCATTGTGTTTGCAACAAATTAGCATAGTTATTAAATACAGAATCTAATCATAATCTTAATACTTTTATAGTCAGAAGTTGTACATCATCTAGCTGCCACTCCTGACTCCGTCCACTGCTGGACATAGGCCTCTGTCTCTCTTTTCATAAGCTAATCCCCACGCCACGGTATCAACCAAAACGTTTGAGTATATTTTTCAAGGACAAATCCTCCGGGATCCCAAAAACGATGAGCCTCTTCGAACTGCCCATTCGTCCTTCACAATGCCGTTGTAAACAAAAAATGCTCCAGCATACGAAATTCCAATGACATAACCGTTGATGCAATCATGCAACGCTAAGCCGGCTGCGGAGTGACCGGGCCGCGAATGTGGAACACGGAAAGTGAAAGTGGCACGCCTTACTGTGGAGCTTTTGAGTGCTATGCAGTTGTGGTTTGGCTAGACTGTGGGTATTTCTGATACCAGTCTAAAAAAAAAAAAAAATTGTGTCCCGCACTGGAGAAACAAGAAAAAAAAGAAGAAAAAAGCCGGCGAAGTGCGAATCGGACTCGCGCGCGTAGGGTTCCGTACCATTATCGCAAAAACGGCAAAAAAATCAGGTTTGTTGTATGTTGTATGTTATAGCGGCAAGCCGGCAACACAAACACATAACCAGTAAAAAAAAACAATATCAAAATTTCAACTGTCTAGCTATCACGGTTCATGAGATACTACCTGGAGTCTTAGTAATAGGGTCCCGTTTTTACCCTTTGGGTACGGAACCCTAAAAATAAACAATTTAAAAAAGATAACCCCGTGCGTGACCAAAAAGGCTCGTCAGCATGTGCTTGATGCATTAGTTTATTTTTTTATTTAAATTAGCTTATGTTACCCGGGTCATAATAACGAATCGATTGACACCTTATTCAACAAAATCGAATGAATAATTAGGTGCTACGAAGGAACATACGGTAATACAAACATACATACATAGCCTGCTAAAATCATAACCCTACCTTTTGGCTTCGTCGTAGTTCGGTAAAAATAATAAGTAACACCGCGCTGGTATTCTGATTAGGTGGGCAGGGTTTCCAGGAAGACCAAGAAGGATTACTGTGGTTTCAAAAGATAGATAGATTCTCATCAGTCACTGCAATTAGAAAAAAATGAAATATTTAGATTCTAAATATTGCTAAATTTCCGTCCCTTGATATCCTGACTTGTTCTTGATTTGGGCCACCTGAAATTTTATGGTATCGTTGCCGTGCTAACATTCTTCTTTCGCCTAGGATTGTCGGGGTCTTTAAATTGGTTTTGAACCTGAATGTGCACTTCGTAAAATGTGCACTTGACGCAAAATTTGCACTTCGCAAAATGTGCATTTGACGCAAAATGTGCATTTGACGCAAAATGTGCATTTGACGCAAAATGTGCATTTGACGCAAAATGTGCACTTCGCAAAATGTGCATTTGACGCAAAATGTGCATTTGACGCAAAATTTGCACTTCGCAAAATGTGCATTTGACGCAAAATGTGCATTTGACGCAAAATTTGCACTTCGCAAAATGTGCATTTGACGCAAAATGTGCATTTGACGCAAAATGTGCACTTCGCAAAATGTGCATTTGACGCAAAATGTGCACTTCGCAAAGTGTTCTTTTCGCAAAATACACATTTCGCAATCATTTTGTGAAGTGCGTATTTTGCGAAGTGCACATTTTGTGTCAAGTGCAATAATTAATTATTATTTTTTAGATTATGAAATTAATTGGTTTTACAAATCAAGCCCAAAAGATAGTGGATCATCTGAGCCCAGTCCACTTATTACATTCGCCAAGCCAATTGTCTTATTTACATCTGGCATTCTAAATTGAGCGCATTGCAGCGTATTTGCAGACGTAAAACAAATAAGCCATTACTTCTTTAAATAAATACAGGCCTGTTTGGTGTACAAGCCACACTGCAGTGTTTACAATGTGTGATATTGACCTTTATGTGTGCTTTATGAATCATTTGGTATTGTTAGTCTGTTGGAGAAGTGTTGGTTTGTAAAGAAAAGGTGGTTCCATGTTAGTTGGTTCTGCGTAACACCTTTTTTCTTCATTATAATTTTTTCTTGGCGATAGTTTGTCGATGTGCCATTGTTGATCATAGGATTATGAATTACAATAGATGGAATAAAAAAGACGTTAACAAGAAGAAAATCATGCTGTGCAGTTGGAGGATACATATTCGCTTAGCTGGCTGACCAAAACTAGATGTATCCTGCGACTGCATAGCATGATTTTCTTGTTAACGTCTTTTTAGTTCGCTTCGGTTTTTTGATTTGTTGATTTAACTTATTTTATTTATAACTTTTTAGTAACCATTTTTTTACTAGTTAAATTTAAACATATAAGTGTAATATTTTTTGGAAATCACCACTTAAAACCCTATAATTTGATACCCCACACGATGGGTTTGGAAGAAAAAATAAATATGTCCCCCACAATTAAATACGGCCCCCAAATTCCGCCATTTTATTTATTTTTCAATTGTAATGTAGCCAGTGACACACGCAAGGTTAAGACGAATCGATTGACGTAAGAATCGTCATAATCGGCCAACGCGTTTTGTCTCTAGAACGCCACATAGGAACAAACATACATATATATATTCATACATAGTATGATAATTTTTTACCCTCCTTCGGTAGTCGGGTAAAAAAGTAAGTCAAAGCTCTTGCATGCATGCTCTTGACTTTGCCTGAAATCAGTAATCAAAATTTATGTTATATTTTTCGTCTCACAAAGAAAAAAGTAACTATTCATGAAAACACATATTTGATTGTCCTTGGTTGCCTTTTATGTCCAGGCGTCAGAAAATTAGGAGAGCCGGTCCACCTTAAGTGGGATAGTGCTAGTAGGAGGAAGTTTCCTTTAATATTAATGTTCTTTATTGTACACGAAACAAACAAATACAAATACAGAAGGACAACTCATGTACAAAGGCGAGCTTAACTCATAATTGGGTTCTCTGACAGCAAACCTCAGTGTTATAGAAAGATTTACACAATTAGGACGGTTGACAAAAGCGCACAACAAAATCAAATCCTTTATTAGGGTTCCGTACCCAAAGGGTAAAAACGGGACCCTATTACTAAGACGCGGTCCATCTGTCTGTCCGTCTGTCTGTCTGTCCATCTGTCACCAGGCATACAGCCTGGTGTCTTGAACCGTGATAGCTAGACAGTTGAAATTTTCACAGATGATGTATTTCTGTTGCCGCTATAACAACAAATACTGAATAAAATAAATATTTGAATGGGGTTCCCATACAACAAACGTATTGTTTTTGCCGTTTTTGCGATAATGGTACGGAACCCTTCGTGCGCGAGTCCGACTCGCACTTGGCCGGTTTTTTTTATGTTTGAAATGCTGTGTTTATGATGACTGACATAGTGAGGAAATGATATTTACCTGCTATTTTAGTAATCCATCTTTTCAACTACGTGGAACCGCTAACTTAAGTATAAATGTCTAGAAAAAACCTTAAACTCAGTGTTACGTAGTAGGAAAAGCTTTACACATTAGTAAGGTTGCCGGCAGCAATCGTTTTCTCAATATATGATGTAGGAAATGCATTGAGCATCGGACTGTCATATGACCAAGTGATACTTCCTAGCATACAAAATATCTGATGGCACAATTAACATACCTTTAGTATTATACTGCCACAAACCTAGGTATGAGTGGCAGAGCCTAGATCAGGGGTCACCAAATGGCGGCCCGCGGTCCAGATCCGTCCATTTTGTTTGGTCCAACGACTACAACAATGAACTTCTCCCACATTTGATGACTTATTGTCACCAACTTTTGTCCCAACTTTGGACGGTAAATGCAATATTTGCACTTCTATCCGGTAGGGCGAATATTGCATTTTACACATTGGTAGGTACTTACTTTTGTTAATTATTATTTGAATTTTAACTAAGTAAATACACGTGGCGATGTAAAAAGGTGAAGGGGTGCCTTTAAACCTAACGGACCGAGACGGATACTCTATTAAAAAAAACCGGCCAAGTGCGAGTCGGACTCGCGCACGAAGGGTTCCGTACGATTATCGTAAAAACGGCAAAAAAATCACGTTTGTTATATGGCAGCACCACTTAAATATTTATTTTATTCTGTTTTTTGTATTTTTAGTTATAGCGGCAACAGAAATACATCATCTGTGAAACTTTCAACTGTCTAGCTATCACGGTTCTTGACATACAGCCTGGTGACAGACAGACAGATGGACCGTGGAGTCTCAGTAATAGGGTCCCGTTTTTATCCTTTGTGGAACCCTAAAAAGTACCCCAAATGAAAGTAATTGGTGGCCACTGGCCAGTGTTTGCCTAAAACCCTTTATACCTACCATATTTAAGTATGGGTCCTGTACCCGTATTATACTGTTCAACAAATAACAGTATACCTCTAAAGGCTGATGCCGCTGTAAGAATCATTCTGAGACTGATGAAATATAGCCAGAACCATTTTCTCGACCTTAATCCATAAGTGCTTTCTTTTGAGACCTCGTTAGTCTCCGATCTCTACAGTTTTCAGAAAAAAAAAATTGTTAGTTAGCATCGATAGTTTTATTATTTTTGATTTTCAGTTTTTAGGATGTGTGCGTATTCATTCGTGGACTTCCTTCATGTATTTCAAATGTTCATGTTAAGACGACGACTAACGACAACGACCTTGAGGGAACAAAACTCTCTGACTCTGTCACCTCTGACCTAGACTAGAGTCAAGAGCAAACCCATCTCAAATAAAAAAATAAAAAAAAAACGCGCAATCGTTTCACACCCGCGCGACCTAAAATTTAGTAGTTTTTTGTACTTTCCTTATTATTCTATGACTTAAAAAAAAAAGCTTCAGATCAAAATGTAGATAATTAAATCATCTTTGATATGGTGTTGATTGCATTAAAATACACCCAGCGGTTTTGGTGCGATTGTCGTGTTTTTGTCCGTTTTAGACACAACTTTACAAATTATTTACACTATGTTATACGAATAAAACTCAAAATTTGCTCAGATAAAATTATTAAGAAAATGGTCTAATATAACATATATTTTTTCCAAAAAGTTACGCCTAGCCATTTAGACGTGATTCTCATTTTAAAATCAGCTACTCAAGGGAATCGGCGCCTTAACACTCCCTTCCCACCTGGACTAGTGACCTAGGGGCAACGTCCTAAATATTCTCGTGCCTCAGTATAATCCAATTATGGTAGGCCGTCAGTCTTAGGTATAATTGGAGTCTAAATCAGGCCTAAATTATGCTTACCAACGGCCAGTATTGATTCTAAGAAAATGAAGTAAATCTAAATACTTAAAAGGATGTATGAAATTAAAATACTATTAGAGAAATTGTATTTGATTAATGTCGGTTCTGGTCATCCATCTTTTAATGCAGTTTTCTGTGAACTTTAGCATGCTTCGTGCTGTTTATCTGAATCCCGATTGAATGATTATTTTATAGGGTTCCGTAACCGAAGGTTCCAAACGGAGCCCTATTGCTGTCACTCACGTGTCCGTCTGTCGTCTGTCACACTGGCTTTACAGCCAAACGGTTGGAGTCAGTCTTTATTGGGGCTACTGAACCTCCCCCCCTGCCCCGCCTCGCCCTAGTGGGATCACACCGGGGGTTGTCCCTGTATCCCGATGTGTCAAAACTATCATAGTTTGACTGTAAAATAACATATAAAATAACCTTACTCTAAGAGCTTATGGTCAACCCACGTACGTAAATGTATGTATAACATTAGACGTGACTTGATATAATATGGTTTATAATGTCCGACATTTGGTAATAAATTCCAAAGGAAATGTAGCACAGGAAACATGTTCGCATGTTTGAAACACATTCGTGTTTGTAGGCGCAGAATTCAATATGCATATCGTTTAGGGCTAGGCGAGACTTGTTCATGTCTATCAGCCTTCCTGTTTGCAGTAAAAACTTGCAAGTTGTTGGGTACTTTCTACCTTTGAGATCTAGTAGGTAATATGCAGAAGGTCCAATCTACATAGTGTTTAAAAAGCAGTTCTTTGGTCAATAAAAGGAGTATGTAAGGGTCTTAGCAGGTGGCGATCTGTTATTTAAGCCATCCCCCATGGGAAAAAGACGTGAGCGTTTTTATGTATGTACTAGCTGACCCGGCAAACTTTGTTTTGCCATAAAAACACCAAACATTCATCTACCCTAGCTACCCTACCCTAGCTACCCTACCCTACCTACCCTACCCTACCTACCCTACCTACCCTACCTACCCTACCTACCCTACCTACCCTACCTACCCTACCTACCCTACCTACCCTACCTACCCTACCTACCCTACCTACCCTACCTACCCTACCTACCCTACCTACCCTACCTACCCTACCTACCCTACCTACCCTACCTACCCTACCTACCCTACCTACCCTACCTACCCTACCTACCCTACCTACCCTACCTACCCTACCTACCCTACCTACCCTACCTACCCTACCTACCCTACCTACCCTACCTACCCTACCTACCCTACCTACCCTACCCTACTTACCCTACCCTTCTTACCCTACCCTACCCTAAACGGGATAAAAATAGTATCCTATGTCCTTCTCCTGGTTCTTAGCTACCTTCCTACCAATTTTCAGCCAAATCGGTTCAGCCGTTCTTGAATTATAAATAGTGTAACTAACACGACTTTCTTTTATATATATCGCAGGGATATGATGAAAACAGGGAATTGATCAAATCTCTCTAAGAGCGAGCGTAGCGAGCTCGGGAGCTTAGGGCACGTTAGGTTACTTTAGACCCTGCATACAGAAATAGGAGCCCCGCGCAGCGGGGCTCCGTCGGCTCTGCCACACAAATACTAATTCAACGTACAAAATAAACCTTTAAATTACTACAGAAAAGTTATTTTTGTCATTTCACTGAACCAATTTTGCTTAGAGATTTGATCAATTCCCTGTTTTCATCATATCCCTGCGACATATATATAGATTAGCTTCTGTCAGCGGCTACGCCCGCGTGAAAGTCGGAAATTATCCCTAGGGAACATATTCCCGTGATAAAAAGTATCCTATGTGTTAATCCAGGATATTGGCTGCCTTCATACTAAATTTCATCAAAATTGGTCCAGCCGTTTGAGCGTGAAGAAGTAACAAACACACACACACTCACAAACTTTCGCCTTTATAATAATAGTGTGACGTGTGATGTTCAAACAAGCGTAGTTAACTTGAAGTTCAAAAGCCAATATTATTTGGTCTGCCTGTCTGCCACAGTAGCTATCTCCAGAGAAGAAATTACTCTGCTAATTAACATATATTTGTTTCTGACACACACCTGAATAAACAACACCGATTCTGGAACTGTAAAGTACACTTCCAGATTCCGCGTACTTTTTTTGCACACTTGGTTGTTGCAACGAATTGTAAGGGGAAAAACACCAAAAGTCTTTTTTTTTAATCTATTTTAGGCTCGCGCTTGACCACTATCTCACCTGATGGTAAGCGATGATGTAGTCTACGATGGACCCTCATACGACCTTCATACGATGGATGAATAAAACCATTCAATATTTACACGACGTACTTGACGTATGTCTTTTCATAAGACTATACTTATAAAGCACCAGCCGGGCGAGCACGGCCTACTGTGAAAAGCTTGAGTCACACACTTTTATCACAGTTTGGGAGCAAAAACCGTGATAGAATGCGTGACTCAAGCCTATGACAGAGACCGTGCTCGCCCGGCTGGAGTCGCATATTGAATTTTTTTGTTTTTGTTGAGATACTAGCTTCTGCCCTCGTCATCATCATCATCCTTTTAATTTCCCCACTGCTGGGACACAGGCCTCCTCTCTCTGAGAGGAAAATTTCATACTTAAATATTAGTATGGATGTTTAACGTTTCCTGCCGGGCGATCACGGCCTATTGTGACATGCTTCAGTCACACATTTTTATCACAGTTTGGGAGCAAAAACCGTGATAAAATGCATGACTCAAGCTTATCACAGAGGACGTGCTCGCCCAGCAGGACCTTCTGATCTTTATTTATTGTGTAGTTTGCGCTAGTTGTCAAGTCTAGATGTAGGAAGCCTTTCGTCGTATTCGTTACATAGTTTTATTGCGTTGTAGAATTAGTAGAGCTTCAAAGGTTGTAAACATAGTTTTTTCTAGTCGTTAAGACATTTCCTGGCACCAATTTAGACGGGTTCAAAAATGTAATGAGCTATATCATAAATTTCACAAACTGTATTGCAGTAATGCTTGCAAAATTTGATCTTCTATTAGATAACCTTTAAGTCAAACACATTAACCA
The DNA here is from genome assembly GCA_945859665.1 of Anorthoa munda. Classification (NCBI taxonomy): domain Eukaryota; kingdom Metazoa; phylum Arthropoda; class Insecta; order Lepidoptera; family Noctuidae; genus Anorthoa; species Anorthoa munda. Next base: position 19,722,394 of record OX243916.1, on the reverse strand, counting down.
ATATACCGACTACTCGTACTAAATGTTTCTCCTCCTCGTTTAGTATGTGCTCAACCAAAGTGTGGAAGTCTCTGGCTATCTGTATTTCCATTTCCACCACCTACGATCTTTTCGGTCTCGGTCGCTCCAACGTACTCCTCGTCCAGCGCTGCCCCATGGCGAGATCGAGGTCAAGAGCGATCTAATAAGAAATAAAAAACTGGCCAAGTGCGAGTCAGACTCGTGCACAATGAGTTCCTTACCATTATTGCAAAAGACGGCAAAAACTCACGTTTCTTGTATGGGAGCCCCCCTTAAAAATTTATTTTATTCTGATTTTAGTATTTGTCGTTATAGCGGCAACAGAAATACATCATCTGTGAAATTTTCAACTGTCTAGCTATCACGGTTCATGAGATATAGCCTGGTGACAGACGGACAGACAGAAGGATCGTGGAGTCTTAGTAATAGGGTCCCGTTTTTACCCTTTGGGTACGGATCCCTAAAAAAGATTGTTCCTTATGAGTTTGTCTGGTCACAAATTGGTAACTTCAGCCTCTCTGATTGGCAGCGGGGATCCCGTAGTCTTTCCGTACATAAGAATCATACGGACGATCAAGAATTCCATATGAAGAAGTGTTTGACCACAATACACCAAAAATCCAAATGAGATAAATCACTTCCTAATCTTATACAGTAACATGTCCAATTTATTTCCAAATCAAAGTTAATCAATTCGATTGTAAAGGAGATAGGTTGTAATACATGATTGCACACGTGTGGTGCAATCATGTGGTGGTTGAAGGAGATTGCAACAGAAGTGGCACAATATCGTAAGTAAATGTCGCTTTCAGTGTTGCAGTATAAGGATTTCGTGTGTGGGAAGCCTTATTGAAGCTGGTGTTATGTAAACGAGACGCCAGTGATACGGGTTAGGTTGTATTTACGCGGCATTTTAGGTACAATTCTTTGATGAAGGATCTTTTATGTACAGCTTTCGTACAAAGATTTTACATAATATTTCAATGTGTTGATGACAAATTACATTGAAAGTGGCTCTAGTGATCTAATTTTCCGCCAAGCACTCTTGTTTCGTTTTGTTAAGGTTACACTAGTCGATCATTCTTCCATACAAACGTAGTCTGGCGATTACTCCACTGTTTGACGATGTACGTTCAAAGTAAAAAATGATATCAATTTGTCTCATCATTATCTAGCCCTGTATGGAAACAAAAAAAGTAAAAATAATATATATTTGAAAGTTAAGAGCGTCGAAAATTCCACATTTCGAGACTAATTTTAACGCATTTTTGGGTGCAAATAAATACCATAAGAAGACTTAAAATTGCAAAACAGTCACCATACAGGGATAGATTAGTAGTTCAACAATTTTAATTTGAACAGATACGTTAAGTCGTTTTTTCATGATATCCAGACTCCCAAAGGTCTGTTTATAATATTTCGCGCGCTCGGTTTCGTCCTAAATCATCATCCATTTCGCTACAAATTAGCAAAAGTGTGTATTCGTACGCAAACTAGCTTCTTACTGCTCATAACACCATCTATCTCTTCCGCACGTGTTGTCGGTTGATATAGCATGCATTTTAACCACACGCACAAAATAGTTCGTGCCGTCGACTAGTGTAACCTTAAGTCAGCTCCTTTCGGTGCGGGATTGAAGTGTTTATTGGTAGTTTATTGACGTTAACGACGACGACGACTATCTTAGGGACGTAAAAACAGGTAACAGGAAACGACAAGTTTTAGCAATTCTTGAGTTGAAAACTACAGCTGCATTTGCATCCCTATCTTTTTTGCACGTTGAACACCCGATAAGTATCCGCAGATGCTGCATAACGAGATAATCTTCCCTGAAATAACTCGGGTGTCGTAAACCCAATGCAATAGCTAAGCGTAAGCACAAAAACGTGATTGTGAAGCTTGTTGCCAGCATGGGAACCACGTTCACTGCGTTGATGTAACAGTAAGAGGTCCACGCGATGTTGCTGTGAGAGACACGACGGATTTTGTGGAGGGAGTTCGTGTATAAGATTCTTTAATATTAAACGGCGGAAAGCAAAACATTTACTTGACGACAGTTCGTCAGGCATCTATAAAATAAAATGAGACAATTTAAAAATAAAATAAAAAAAGTATATTCAAAAGACCCGACTGCTTAAAAGGCGAACTAAAAAGAAGTAAACAAGAAGAAAATCATGCTGTGCTGTCGGAGGATACATATTCGCGAGCTGGCTGACCAAAACCAGATGTATCCTCCGACTGCACAGCATGATTTTCTTCTTGTTTACGTCCTTTTAGTTCGCCTTTTAAGCAGTCGGGTCTTTTGATTTTTTAATTTTACTTTTTTTATTTATAACTTTTTAGTTATTTTTTTATAGTATGAGTTATATTTAAATATATGTGTTACGAGTATATATTTTTGAAATCACCTCTTAAAACCCTTTATTTTGATACCCCACACGAAAGGGTTGAAATAAAAAAAAAGATTTGGGCTCCCACAATATGGCGCCCAAAATCCGCCATTTTTCTATTCGCCAATTTTAATGTAGCCAGTGACACTCGAAGGCTTAAGACGAATCGATTGACGTAAGAATCATCAAAATCGGCCAACTTGTTTGGTCTCTAGAACGCCACATAGGAACAAACATACATACATACATACATAGACTGATAAACACATTATCCTCCTTCGGCAGTCGGGTAAAAATGTCATAAGTAGCATGTGCGACCGCAAGGGTTGCGCCAAAAAGGTCCATTTCAGAAATCTTGCCAGGCAGTTGCTCTCTGAGGCTGGTTTTCTAATGAACCGTGAAAAGAGACGAAGCAAATAGCTTAATTATCCCATTTCTGTGTTTGCCGTAGCTACAACCTCGGGGTTTCTAGGCAAGCATGCTACACTGTCGACCATATCATCGCTTAACATCAGGTGAGATAATGGTCAAGTACGAGCCTATCCAAAAAAAATAAAAAAAATTGTGTGTATCCAAGCCGCTCCTAGAAAAAAAATTGTTCATGGTATCTTGTCAACGCTGTAAAATATCTTGTTACAGTAAATTAGGACGAATCAATACTATGTTGGTATTTTTGCATGTTTTAACATCTGATAAAATTAGATTGGAGCCTGATGTTTGCTTGCAAGTTTGAAAAGGTTTTAAAAAGGTTAGGCGACAGATACCTATCAGCGCTGAACTCCACCAGGTTGCTGACCATAACTAGACGGAGAAAAAAAGGTTGTCGAACAAATTGAAACGGAGTCTCGATTATATGCTATAAGAGAGCGTTTAGGAAGACAGACATTTTGCATAGTTCAGACATAACGCTAAAAATCCGTTGCTGAAAACTAAGTATGTATTATCCTGGATTAAGGAAAAACGGGAGTACCGTTGTCCTTGTTTCAACATAAATCATCATTCTTGCCATTGTCCCATGTTACTTGTCTGTAACTATTTAAATAATCAGTTTGTAGGAACGATGGTCCTCAAATGAGGTAGTAGGACCTGTATCTTGTGGACTAAATAAGCCATTAGTAGCCTCTACATTGTTTAAAGACCATCATTAGTGTTAAACACTGTTTTTCCACTAAAATCTCGTTGTAAACTAAATAATTGTCAGGAATTTAGCTAACGATACATATTTTACTAATTGCTGTTATGTAATTAAAAAATGAAGAACCAAACGCGTCAGAAAAACATGTTTTTAGATAGTGAATGGAACGAAATACTATTGCGATAGTGTTTTGCAATGCGAATGAACTGTTTTAGAGTGTTTACCTAACACATTAGTATTTTTAATACATGCAACGATAGATTTTTAGATGAAATTTAATGAAAAAACCGGCCAAGAGCGTGTCGGACTACGTACATTTAGGGTTCCGTGCCAAATTGCAAAATCAAGTTGGTTGTAATAGGAAATAAATATTAGTTAAAAAAAAACTAAAAAACACGCTTTAAAAACCAAATTAAGAAGTAGAAAATAATTTTCAATATATTTTTATTATTGTTAGTCATACTTTTCTTATATTAATAAGAAAAGTATGATTAACAAAAAAAAAATGTGTTTTATGAAAGCTTGGAGTGTTTTTTTAAAAGTAGTCATTTTGAAAATGTCTTCAAAAGCACCCCACACTTTTTACATAATTTTTTTTTTTGTTAATCACACTATTCTTAATTTAAATTGATTGAAAATTATTTTCTTCCTTTTGGTTTGGTTTTATATTAAAGCGTGTTTTTTAGTTTTTATTATTTAGTAATACAGTTTATATACTCAACGAGCTCTAAACAACGATACCCCACTCAATGGGGTAGGCAACATTAGTTAAAACATTTAAAAAAAAATTCAATTTGTATGGCTTTGGGTCAACAAAAGATGCATATACTATAAAAAAAATAAGATTGTAGCTTCAACCGTTTGGCTGTAAAACCTGTGTGACAGACGACAGACAGAGATACACGTGTGTGACTGCAATAGGACTCCGTTTGGAGCCTTCGTTTACGGAACCCTAAAAAGTACACCACTTAATAACAGTCTGTTACTGTTCCGATACAGGGCAAAGCCTTGTATTTGTATATAGAAGGAACGAGCATTCATCACCATTCTTGCTCTAGACGTGTTGGCCATTCCAAACTTACCTATATAAGTATTTAAGTCCAGATTTCCTCAAGCTGTTTTCCTTTACGAAAGAACACTTACACACGTTACGTATTTTTATCAAGAATCATAAATACATTGCGAACGTATATATAATAATAATAATAATCTTTATTTCTCCATAAATGCATTACATAACTTTGATCTAAAAATTCAAAAATTCTGTTTTTTTTTTTTTTTTTTAATTTTATTTCTGATATGTACAAATAGGTATTGTATAATTTATTACATATAACAAAACTCATACGATAAATAAATAATTATTATTATTACAACTAACCTGTACTGTCCCACTATTCTTTACATTCGGTACAAATTATTGCCAATTGCTTAATTTATTATAAACAAAAAAAAAAAAAAACAATCCTTTGATATAACGAAATCATGGTAACTTTATGTAACACTCTTTCGCAGCGGCGGTGGGAGGTTTCAAGCAGGCGCAAGCGCCGAAGCGAACGCAGCCTCAGGAAAAGATCAGGTCGGTATCAACAATACTTCCTACATCATTTGTTGTTTGTTACCCGGCGAGGACGGACGTGCGCTGAGCCCTTTATCTTATCAGTGTTTTTTTTTTATAAAGTGGACTGTTGAGTGCTGTTTGTGTCAATTAGTGTTGTAAAGGTCGTATGTCGACCTTTGGATGTGCTGACAGTGAATTTGTGTAAGCGAATTTGGATTTTTTTATTTGTCATTAAAGGGTTTGTATTCATTCTACTGTAAAGTGTTCATGACCCAATTAAGTGACTTAATTGACTCAACCCAATTGAATGAGGTCATCAATTATCATTGACATCAATATTGCCATGGAGTTCTTTACCATATGCCCTAGCCTTTGAGCTTTAAAACGCAATCAAAGGTCATCAATCACAATCAATCAATCGTTCTTGGCTCTCAATAAATTGACACTGAAAAAGAAATTGAAAGTGAAGGAAATAATACTAATCCTTGAAGTACCTTGTTGGCTACGATTGAGGAAAAAATATATGCACAGCTGCGCCATAATATGAACCGTGTATAATGTAAAACATATTTACTTTATACCAGCCAATGATTATTTATATGTTTCGCCGGAACAATGACGCAAAAAGGTACATAATGCATACTCATTGCTTGTAAAGAGGTTCCGTTGGGTAAATTACCTTGAATTAAACGTACTGAGGTTTTTACCCGAATAATAACGTTTTGGAAATAAATTTATTATGCGTACAGCAAAGGAGTGGAATTCCCTGCCGGAGTCTGTATTTCCTGATAGCTATAAACTGGGAGTCTTTAAGTCAAGAGTGAATAGGTTTCTTCTAGGCAAGCGTGCTTCATCGTCGACCACATCATCGCTTACCATCAGGTGAGATAGTGGTCAAGAGCGAGGTTATAAAAAATAAGTACAGACAAAAAAAAAACAATCGAATTGGGAACCTCTGCCTTTATAAAAAGAGTTCATTGTTGAATCAATGTTTTTTTATGTTCTAGGACATTCTGTAATACTTAAAATCAGCCATTTCAATATCAAGCATGATAAGATCCATGTTTTGTTACGCATGATTCATTCTCAGATTGCAAATACCATAGAGAATTTACTGATACGCATAAAGTAAATAATAGTTCAGTACACTAGTACTGGAATGAGAGCGAGATACATGTATGTTTCATATTCAATATTGTGTAACAAATGGATGATATAATTACACTTATTTTACGCTAATTAAAAAGAAGTTATGCATGTATAATATTCAGAAGTATTACATTAGTGCCTAGCTTGTATGACTGTGCTTGTCTGTAGATATTTAGACTTGACATACATTTTTTTTTCTGTAAGTAAACCCGAGCATACTACAAATTACTCAATCTACAGTTACAATTGCATAACAGAACCTCTGAGCTCAAATTATCCAACGCACAACCTTTTTATCAACATGTATATCTAAACGTATAAGTAATAAATCAAATCAAATGTCAAAAAGCAGCTTATACAATAGTGATGTACTTGACCGCTTTTTGAGGCGCACCTCTAACACTTATCGATATTGGCATTTGCCCCTTCACTACTCATTGTATTAAAATGAGAGGCTTATAATGGTTGTAAATTCGATGAAGAAACGAGAGATCAATTAGCTGTTGAAACATTATTTATTGGATAATCATTGTTGTTAATGATTGTTTATTTTATAATTGCAGTATTGTTGTTTCTTGAACAGTCAGTTAGAATTGTTATGCTTCTTATCAATCGATTCAGAATTTGTATTGCAAATTTATTGTTGTCATGAACTTGATCTTTGCCTTTGCTTAGGGCAAAAGCTGAAATCAATACAAAAAGCATAATATTTAATTTGTAATACTGGCTGGTACTTTGGTTTTTTAAAAAACGTTACCTTTAATATAGTGCTCGCCAAACTTCTGCGCCTGAAGTTGGCTTTCCGAAGCGCAAGGCACGAAACGGTGCTGTTTTTGTATGAGATTTACCACTGCGCAGCCATTATAGCCAACTTCAGGGCGACCAAGAAGTTTGGCGAAAACTATATTTCCAGAGTATTTGCAATTTTTGCTGACCTCTATATTTTGGGACATTTATCCGACATATAGCTGGTCATCCATGTAAATTACATTTAGGATAGATGCCGCGCCGAGAAACAGGGAGGAATCTATCTCAGAAAAACTTTGATCGCATTTTGCTTTCCCTTGCATTCGCACAGAGACACGTCAACTTAGTAATAGTTTGAGAATCTTTCGATAGATTAACAAAATAAGCATGCGATTCATCCGCGAAACTAGAGTAATTACAACCGGCTCAAGTATCCTTTGTTTACATTATACACTTTATTCAATTCTATAGCAGACATTTAGTTTTTTTTGTATTAGTAATAGGCTTGCGCTTGACCACTATCTCACCTGATGGTAAGCGATGATGTGGTCGACGATGAAGCACGCTTGCCTAGAAGAAACCTATTCACTCTTGACTTAGAGGTGCCCAGGTTGTAGCTATCGGAAAATACAGACTCCGGCAGGGAATTCCACTCTTTTGTTGTTTTGTGTTATGAATATAATATAATTTCCTTTATACATGTATCCATGACTCAAAAAATGCCAAGTCAGGTAAGAAACGATACCTCTTCTTTTGTTTCCATCAAGGTTCTTCACCCTCCATATCTATAGTTCCCAGAAACAGTATTTTTCTCTTTTCACACTATTGTATTGTTTCCTACTCCATTGTTACATCCTTTGTCTACGCCTTTCTTATCTACTCCAGGAACCATTTGGTTCTTACAAACAGGAATTAAGGACACTTACAGAATTAAATTCGCCTTCCTAAGTAGCCCTTATATACCTGCCAATAGCAATTCTCTCAAGTAGCAAAATAGTCTTCCGTATCCTCGTAAGATAAGTTACAGCCATATCGTAAATAGTAATGCAACACGTATAGCTTCGAGGTAGTATTTCTAGCCAATTACGAAAGCACTGTTTGCTAAGTTGTGGGCTAAAGCTAGAATGGCAGGTTTGCGCAATGTCTAAGTAGCGTATATGCCCTTTCTAAAGTAGACAATATAGCTAAAGTTTAGGGCTTTACTAACTGATGTATAAGGACATCGATATGTAAGGGACTTCTTGCTGGTGATGAATCATATTGGAAGGTTAATACTGTCTTGGATATCAATGAGAATTTTCCATCAAAGACAACTTCTTCATTGAAAATTAAATTTCGAAGACCGTATGACAAGCAGTCGTATCAACTAGGGTTACTCCAGTCCAGAACTAAAACTGGAATACATTTAATTCACTTACATAGATCTTTGCACTGCTTAGCAAAGACCTCTATCCTATTTTCTTGAACTTCTAACCTTCAGGTACATCTTGTTTTCGTTCCATTTAAAACTAATGTGGAATATTTTGTTGACCAATGTGTTTTTACAAGGATAATCCGGTCAGCTTGATTATATCAGTTTTAAACAATACGTTAAACTAAAAGTTGTATTGAAACTGATAAGTAAGATGCTACTAGCGAATGATTATAGAGATCATCATTTATCTCCTTCTTAGTGTGTGAACAAGCGAAGTCTATTCATAATCAGCTGAATCATCCGTGTCTGTAGACATGCAATTTGTCCTTGGACAATTTGCACTCATTTCTCATTCTTGTTGATATTATGATTCATAAGCTCTGTTGCCAACTGGTAATATCCCAGTTTGGTTGCCTAAGAACAGCTGTAGACCCAAATACTTAAGTAATGTAGCCCAATACTTTTGAGAACCTAAAAGCTTGGCAATAAATGAGAAGTCTTGGCTTATTAAGAAGTAGAAAGATGTTACAGGCTAAACTGATACAATCCCATCTAAAAAGTCTTCACACATGATCTCGACTAAATCTACTTCACCGTGAAATCCATCAAAAGCAATGAACATACGAAAAACTCAAATAAAACCAAAACATATCACAACCCAATAAAACCGCTAACGATATTACAAAATACGATTACCAAACTAGGTCCAGACAAAGCACTAGTGATGTCAACAACATCAGCATTCAATTACACAAACCGGCCCGGCGGCGGCGGCGGCGAGTGGCCGAAAACGGTTGAAAGTGTGCCACGGAGAGAGGGGCACGGTGTTCAACTGCGTTCGCTGGCCTTGCCCCACTTGGGGTTACGTGACTGCCGTAATAGTTGGCTACAATGAACGTGACAAGTGTTGCTTTGATTTTTGATGATGTTGATGGCTTCTGGGCTATAAGAGGTCGGTTTTCTGGGCTATGAGATGTGATTGCGGAATTTTTGTGTTCGTCAATTATTGTGTATGTAGTCAATAGCTGGGGTTTCCCTTTCAATGGATGGGTTTTTCCCCTTAATGTAGTTAGTTTATCAAGTGTTTAGTGTTAGTGTTAGTTTATCATTGACTTTTTGTTCACAGATCTGGTTCAACGAAACCCCGGCGCCCAGACCGCGCTGTGTACGTACCGCGCGCCCTGCGGAACGCGGACAGTACCCAACCTGAGGACGGCAAGGAACACAACAACCACCGCAGAACTAGTCACAGTGCGGAAGGAACAAAGTGTCCCAAGTCACCCGCGCCCAAAGACAAATCTCAACACTCTACCCCCAGAAAATCCATAGACAAGACCTACTGCAATGTTTACACACCACCGCATCTCAGGAATCAAAGATCTCACACGGCCCCAAGCATAGACGAGCCCACATCGAGCGATACAAAGGAATCCGTGCCTTCAGGCTTCCAAGTGCCAAATAGTGATAGTGCAATATCTATTAGTGATAATAATAGTTATATTAACGACGACATAGAAGTAGGCGAGAGTTTTTATATAGGTGATTATTTCGCTAACGGACAGTTAGGGTTCTACAGCCCGAACTCGAATTACTATAGTGAGTACACAGAAAACAGTCGCGAAAACGTGACCGATAATAGCGACTCGAGATCCAATGATTCCGACGAAACTATGGCGGTGAACGAATCGAATCAAAGCAATAATATTATCGATAACAACGATTACCTGTATGCTAAGGACGAAGATGTAGAGAAGAATGAGTTGAAACGAGCGTCCCAAGAAATTAATAGAAGTAGCAAAAGAATTATAAAACAGAGCTTCCATTCTGACGTGCTAGTTATATCGGATGCTGTTGAGAGTGAGACGGAGAAGGAGAAGAATGAACCGGAACCGGTGTTAGAGGAGCAGGTACCTGAGCTGAAGAAGACTAAACCTAAGTTAGAAGCTAAAGTTTCTTTGAAACGGGAGGAGAACGATTGGGATGCAGTTTTCGACGACAGTGGGGAATGTCTTGATCCTTCTTTACTTGAAGAATTGACAACTACCGTCGGTAAGGTCCACATAAGCAAGCCTAAGAACTGCTACGACCAATACCAGACTAGGGCTCAGCAACTCTTCAACGGCCCTTACGACGAGACCTTTGGTCATGTGGTTGAAGTGTATGACTTTCCTAGTGAGTTCAAGACGAACGATTTGTTCTCGTTGTTCAGTGAATATAAAGACACGGGTTTTGAAATTAAGTGGGTGGACGATACTCATGCGTTGATCGTGTTCAGCAGCGCTAAAATTGGTGAGTTGAATTTTGTTTTTTATTTCTTTTAGGTTAAGGTTTTAAATGCTCTGCGATTGGTACTTGCTGATCTTAAAAAGGTTGTTTGTCGATTGTTATAAAAGTCGGCCGAGGTTAAGGATCTTAATTGATTAGAGCGTCCGTCTACATCTAAACTATAAGTAGAGGTTAAAATGTTAGATTATATGTAAAAGGTCCGAAAGAAAAGGTCCGATTGTTTCACCGATAAAACTCTTCTATCACTGAGCGTGACATAGTCTATTTTTTAACCCCCGACGGAAATAGAGGGGTGTTATAAGTTTGACGTGTGTTGCTGTGTATCTGTGTGTCTGTCTGTGGCATCATAGCGCCTAAACGGATGAACCGATTTTGATTTAGTTTTTTTTTTGTTTGAAAGGCGACTGTCGAGAGTGTTCTTAGCTATGTTTGAATAAAACAAAAGTTATTCGCATTTTACTCTTTGGATTTTTCGCAAGATATCGTGTCATAATTACGTGTTTCGATAGATTGTCGATTGAAGCTTGATTTTTGAATGTCTGCTACTAGGTATATTATATGTAGTTTAAAAAGCATGAAATAAAAATTAAAATCGGGGTTTTTAAAATTTGTAATTTTGTCTTGTTACCCTTCAACAATACACGATCCCTGAGGGATAGACACGCAAGCAAAGTACCAGAAAAACATTCGTTGTCTATACTCTGACCAACATGAAGGTACAATATTTGCTTACAAAGCACTGACAGATCAATCAGCTGACAGCAGGGGTGAAAAACATTTTTATGTTTAGACTCTCTAATGTAATATTCTAGCTCTATGACCTTAGATATTTTATGTTATATAACTATCTTTCATCTGTATTAAGACAACGACAGTCGCCAACGACCTTGAGGGAACAAAACACGCGCTCGTTTCACACCCGCGCTACCCAAAATTCAGTAGTTTTTTGTACTTTCCTTCTAGGACTTTAAAAAAAAAAGCCGTAGATCAAAACGTAGATTGTTAAATTGTCTTTGAGATGGTGACAATTTCAATAAAACACGCCCGGCGGTTTTAGCGCGATTGTCGTGTTTTTGTCCGTGTTAGACCTAACTTTACAAATTAATTACACTATGTTATACGAATAAAACTCAAAATTTTCTTAGGTCAAATTATTAAGAAAATGGTCTTATGTAACATATTTTTTTCCATAAACTTACGACCCCTCAGGAGCTGATTTGAAAATGAGAATCACGTCTAAACGGCTAGATTCTCATTTTCAAATCAGCTCCTGAGGTGTATCTGCGCCTTAATTCAGCTAACTTAATGTACAACAAATAAAACATTCTATATCGAATTCGTTTTAGGATATCGAAATATTTTAAAACATATGTTGTTAAGTAGAAGTACCTATATTCCATTTGAAATAACATTAGACATGTTTCCAAATCTTTTTACAGACCGTTCAACCGATTTTGAGTTCTATCCCGTAAAAATAAGGAGGACATAAAAAGCATAAACCTGGTACCAAAACCAACTGTTTACTACAGCTACCATATGTCGTATCACCAACGCAATAGAAGTCAAAATCGGTTGAACGGGCTGTAAAATGGGCTAATTTAAACGTCTAATGTTATCGCAAATGGAGTTTAGCTCCCTAAAATATCTGCTGTTTTTCTTTGTTATTAAACATTGTATCGGAACAAAATGTCTGGAGTATAAATACCGTTTACGCGTACTGAGATCATCGCTCACCATTGCCCACTTAATAATATAGCCAACCTAACTTGGTAATGTTGACAATAAAATCGATGATAAATTTTTATTGACTTGAGTAACAAAACATAATCGAAACGTGTTCGACCGGATCGACACGATTAACATTAGAACATCGATCGCGACCTCAATGACGTCGAATTACGTTTAGTTATGTGCAAAACAAGAAATATTTTCGTCTGTTTCGAAGTTAGTGATAATGGTTTGTTTTGTTCCTTTATTATCTTTTACGGAAAACGAGATACGTTTGATTATCGTAAAATATTGTTTTGTTGTTTTTAATCTTTTTTTATCGAGGTTTTGTAATATCTAGTTCTTAGCTATATCTGCCAGATAAGCAGATTTAAAAGTTTGCTACTGAACTTTAAACATTTTTCTTTTGCTGCTGCGAGTTTCGCGATTCCAGGTTTGAAGGTACTTTTCCAGTTCGTCCCGTTATCTCCTTCGAGGCCACTCTTCTGCCTTGCTGACTCAGGGCACAAATTCTGTTATATTGGGTCCCACAGTTTGCCCAACAGGCGGCAGACAAGTCCTGCCGAAAAAGTTTAGAACAGACAAATCTTTCGTTCTGTGGTTTCGCCGTACGTATGTAATTTTTAGGGTTCCGTACCCAAAGGGTGGAAACGGGACCCTATTACTAAGACTCTGCGGTCCGTCTTTCTGTCTGTCTGTCTCTCACCAGGCTGTATTTCATGAACCGTGATAGCTAGACAGCTGAAATTTTCACAGGTGACGGAAAAAAAACAGCAAATACAAAAAACGGAATAAAATAAATATTTAAGTGGGGCTCCCATGCAACAAACGTGATCTTTTTGCCGTTTTTTGCGACAATGATGCGGAACCTTTCGTGCGTGAGTCCGACTCGCACTTGGGCGGTTTTTTGGTTCCGTTGCAGATGTATCGATATCATCCAAAGGTCAGGACACTTTCCGTCCTTCATCTTTGGCTTTTATCTTGTAAACTGGAAGTTGAACACCAGGATCCAGGATCCATACTGCATACTTACGTAGCACGTTTCAGGATGCATACTTACGTAGCACGTTTGAAACTCATGACCAGTTTTATACTAAGTACTATAAATAAATATCAATAAAACCAGTAGTACGACAACTTGACGGACTTCCTTCAAGCAACTCGTTTTCCTAGGTCAACGCTAATAACGGTAAAGTGCCTTGTTGATGTTTGTCAATATTATTTGCAATTAAATAATGTCTATTGTAAATTGGAAGTTACTAGTTAATTACACGTACATGTTTGAGAAAGTGATATGGAGATCTTTACCTACAAAATCACGAACAGTTTGAAAAGATAACCGTAGATGTAATTTCCCCATAGGTACCCTTAAATCGGAACCCTTCGAAACCAGTTCACGGGATAAACAAAAGACCAATGACGAAAGCTTTAACTCCTTGTGTGCCTAAAACGTGAATCCACGTGAGACACAATGCCTTTTTAATCGACTTACCCAAAAGGTTGAGGTTCTATGTTCGACTTCATGTTTTTTTTTTTTTCACTGATATCTCCGTCAATTGTGGGCCGATTTTGAAAATTCTTTTTTTGTTTGAAAAAGTATGATCCAAAAATGTCCCATTTTAATTTTGTGAAGATCTGATGAAGAAATTCGAAGATATACAACAGAACTCTTCAATAAATAACGGCAAATCTCTCGGGATTGCTGCAATCGCATGTCTGTTTATTGTTAATACCATTTCATAACATAACATCACGCCAGTACGCTCTTAAGGGGTACGCAGATCTCTCATTTCATCGGTTATGTTCAAGTTTCATGATATTCGGGTAATATATTCTGGCGTTATAGGTACCTTACTAAACAATTTAACTTGCCTATTAGGTAGGTACAACAAAAAGTGAAAAATAAAAAACTTTTTTGCAAAAGTATACTACCGACTTCCAAATAAAAAACTACAAAGTGAAAAATAACTTTATTTTTGGAAGTCGGTGTCCATAACGCAAAAAATGGTACCTACAAAAGACACCGACTTCCAAAAATAAAGTAATTTTTCACTTTGTAGTTTTTGGTTTTTTGGTATTTGGAAGTCGGTGGTATTTTTTTGCAAAAAACTTTTTTTATTAATTGTTTTGTTAATTACGGCACGCAACCGGTTAAACTAAAATCGATCGAAAGAACTGTTCAGACGTTCAAAACTCATATTTGCTAAATCGCAAAGATACATTCAAACACCCGCAGAAATGTGTGAATCTATATTAAATTGCAAGATTTATCACTACTTATCAGTTTTCAATACTACTGGAGTAAAGATACCGAGTATTTACTCATTGATAAAAATACTAGTTGATATGCAATCTGGACAAGTGTTAGATAACTATTCTGTTACGGAACGGGAATACTGGCAGGTTAAGAAAAAGTCATTTAGAATGACCTGAATGATTTTCATATTAAGTCCAGTTTTCTTTTTGAGTTGTCTATTCGCTCGAAAGAGGACATATTTGAAGACATGTGACATCCTCCTACCCGCACTAGGCCCGCGTGGTGGATTAAGGCCCACAGGCGTCAAGCTAAAATAACAAACCGGATTTAATTTAAGATTCGTGCGACGATAAGGCAAACACGGCTGTGCTTACCTTTTTGTCCGGTCCGTGAGTCTGGGTAATTCCCAATTATAAAAATCCAATTACATACACAGTTCCTGGACTTCACAAAATTAAGAAAATTCCTTGGAAATGCTTTGAATGTGCAGGCCCGAAACTAGATATCTGCCGATCGGCTCTAGAAATAAAGCTGGCGCTTGTAAGAATGACCCGTTGATCGGTAACAACTGATCGTCATCATATGTCTGCCCTTGTCCCTTATTATTTGAGCTCGGTGCAACACGTTTTCTTCTCTCATTCTGTCCTGTCAGTATCACTGACTCCCTTTTCTTTAGCGCTGTCGGTGCGTGCTAACATGTTGGTTCATAGATTCGCAAGGTGTTCAGTAGACGTAAAAGTGACACTGTTCAGAGCCTACTGCCAAAACTTTTACACCAGCGCTTTATGGTCCAACTACACCCAGCGAGCCTACAGCGCTCTTCGTGTACAATACAATAACGCCTTTAGGATTCTGGTGAGGCTCCCCCGATTCTGCAGCGCGTCGGGCATGTTTGCTGACGCAAGAGTAGATGACTTTTATGCCATTATGCGCAAAAAAACAGCTTCTCTGATGCGTCGGATTCGGGGGAGCGACAACGGAATCCTAAGGATGTTTTCTGAGAGGCCAGACTCTGCGGTGCTTGGGAGAGTCATCCAGCTTCACGTGAGTGACTAACATAGTTTTTAAGACCTTTGTTACTAACAACTATGGACATGTAATTAGTCTGCAATAAATTGTTTTTTTTTTTTTTGTTTTTTTTTTAATATAACAACCAGTGATCAAATTCAGAATAATTATACGACTGACGTAAACTATTCTGATCGAATCGTATAGAATTCACCATGCCGATTATGTATGTAGGTAAACCATGACGTGTATGGGCTTGCCCTCGATGCATATAAAACCGCGGCCATAGCTAATCGAATAATGTCAATAGGCCAGTAAAATATAAAGATACCATAACACGATGGCAATTAAATCACCATAAAAAATCATTTCCGAAACTTCGGAATATCTTCCGCGTAAGCGATGTCTAAAATTCTAAGACAAGTAACATTAACCAACGCGTCCAGACTGGGTCTGCGTGGGCTGGATTACGGCCCTCTCCTCTCAGAGAAGAGTCCTGTGTCCTGACAGTGGAAACATTATACGTTGACAGTGAAAAACCCTGTGCCCGATGAGATTTCACGTCGGCAAAAATGGGAACAATATCCTATATTTAACCCCTTAAGAGGAAATATGGGCAGAGAGCGCCGACTGAATTTCCTTAGAAAAAAGTCATAATTCGAGGTTTCGCTCTCGTCTCTTTCCTCCTCCAATATTGGACCAATTTAAAAGATATTCCATAAACTGGTAAAGTAAGATATATACTATGCCCCTACGTTTTCCTTTTTTCATTTATATTTGTCAAATTTGTACACTAAGCCTCTGTTGACAGCGCAATTTTGAGCATTTTTTGAGCGTTCCAGTGCTTCTACAGATAATGTATCATCAAAAAGGAAAACATAGGGGCACAGTATATATCTTTAATTTACAGTTTATGGAAAATCTTTTAAATTGGTCCAATATTGGAGGAGGAAATAGACGAGAGCCAAACTTCGAATTATAACTTTTTACTTAGGAAATTCAATCCGCGCTCTCTGCCTCCGTTTCCTCTTAAGGTGACGATATCAAAAAGTCCTTCTCTACTGGTCATTTTCGATATAAAAAGGAACTCTAGTGGAAAAATTTCATGCTCCAGACCCAGCGGTTTAGACGGAGCGTTGTCTGTTACTAAATTTAATATTTTTAATAAATCGATTATGCGTAACCTTCATATTATAAAGTTTTACATACCATTGCATAAACAAACATAATACTTATGTACAAGTATGTGTGTAAACTCATTATTGCAGTTAATTGACCGAAATGGTAATGGGTGCTGCGCCGGCGCAGTGCGTGCGAATTACGCGTCTGATTGGAGCGTTTCCACTGGCTAGCCGTTATGTAGCTATTATAGCATTAACTTGTTATGTTGCTTGTTTGTAAATAATATTTTAGATAGAAGAACATCATGCAATGACGAATAATACCCCCCAGAAATGCATGCTTTTGGGAATGTTGAATATCTATACTAATATTATAAAGCTGAAGAGTTTGTTTGAACGCGCTAATCTCAGAAACTACTGGTTGGAATTAAAAAAATATTTTTGTGTTGGATAGTCCATTTAACGAGGAAGGTTATAGGCTATATATCATCACGCTACGACCAATCGGAGCGGAGCATAAATGAAAAATGTTGCAAAATAGGGCAAATTTATGAGCTTCCGTTGCGTGCGCTGCGTAAGCGGTTAAAGTTCCGCAACATTCATGTATGTAGGGTAGGGGTAGCCAGTTGACGGGAGCGAAGCCGCGTGGGACAGCTAGTATATTATACGGGCTTCTGCCAGCGGCTTTGCCCGCGTGATTCTCGAAAATTATCCCAAGGGAACGTACATCCAATATAAAAAATATAATCCTTTGTTCTTCTCCAAGGCCCAATCAAAATTGGTTCAACTAGACAGACGGACAGTTATTTTCGCATTTATAATATTTGTATGGAATAGATGGATGTCAGTCTACTTAAGATTCAGAAAAATAAAATAAATAAAAAAACATCACAGTGGGACGGCAACCAGGCTTTTGTAAATTGTTGTATCATCAATGTGGTTATCGATATTGTACTCAATTTTATATATACCTAACGGAGATAGGAGGGCTATCTTAAATAATACCCTCGGTCTGTGGGCATATCGTGGGTATGCGTTGCACAAAGCAGGTAACTTATGCCGTTTTAGAGATAGTTCTTGTTCCAATTTTATCAAAGCAGCGGATTCGGCCACCAATCGTTTCGCTTTTTCCCAACTAAAACACACTTGTTCAAGTTCACACACGCCACTTTAGGCTACTTCTCAACTCTTTTTCCCTCAACTCCTTTTTAACTTCAAAACAGCGCGTCCGCGCGTATCTTTTCCAACTTCACGACCCAATATGGCGGAAGAACCCACTCAGAGTGCCTCTATGACACCCCTGCTTTTTATTGGCTAAGAGAATCTCTTCCGGCAAATTACTGCTTGTATTATCCAATCCAAATCGAGTATTTTGACATAAGAAAAATAAAGTGTTGTCAATCGAATAAAATCGAACTGAGAATTGATCAGAAGCTAAATGTTGCCAATTAAACAAACCTGAAGTAATAAGTTTACAAGCGATATACCTTCCTCCGATACGGCCATCTTGACATTCAAACGGTCCCACGTTTGATGTAAAGCGACGAGCAACATCGTTACTCAATAAAAAAAAACAAAAACCAAGATAAAAAAAAATAGGTAATAGGTTAAGTTCGGCCGCTCCTGACCAAATAAAAAAAATAACGTGGTCGTAACATCTTCCACATGAAACCTTCAATCAACACCTTATATTACCAGCCTACAACAAAACTCAAGTACATCTTTACTCAAGAAAACTGAATTCTCATAGCTTTCACACTGTTCATTTGTTTTCTCCATGTAAATCTAGGTCTCCACACCATACACCGTACACAACCATCGTCGTACTATCGAACCAGCCACCTCACCATTTAGACAACCATATTAACACATTCTAAATGGTTACCGAAGCACCAGAGGTACCAGGTTCCCAACAAACGCCAAGTCGGTCTCGAAGCACTAAGTGTGCCAGAAACCACCCAAACGCCCAACACAACGTACCATGTCACATACACCAAACAACAGGTCACCGAGGCCCCAGAGGGACCAGGCTCCCCCAGACATACAACAGGTCACCGAAGCCCCAGAGGGACTAGGCTCCCCCCAGACAACAGGTCACCGAAGCCCCAGAGGGACCAGGCTCCCCCAGACAACCGGTCCTCTCGAGGCAACAAGACTGCCAGATACCCATGCCACATACACAAAACAACAGGTCACCAAAGCCCCAGAGGGACCAGGCTCCCCCAGACAACCGGTCCTTTCGAAGCAACAAGACTTCCAGATACCCATGCCACATACACAAAACAACAGGTCACCAAAGCCCCAGAGGGACCAGGCTTCCCCAGACAGATAACAGGACTCCAAAGCCCCAGAGGGACCAGGTTCCCCCCTGACAAATCCAGCAATGTTTCTTGGTCCCACAGCAATCGCTGTGGCTCCTGATGGTCAACCCAGTGACCATCCTGCAACCATAGTCATCCTGACCAGGCCTCGTAACCCACCTCGGTTACAGCAGTCATCCTACTGACCACTCACCTCGTAACCCACCTCGGTTACAGCAGTCATCTTACTGACCACTCACCTCGTAACCCACCTCGGTTACAGCAGTCATCTTACTGACCACTCACCTCGTAACCCAACTTGGTTACAGCAGTCATCTTTGACTACTCACCTCGTAACCCACCTTGGTTACAGCAGTCATCTTTGACCACTCACACCTCGTAGCCCACCTTGGCTACAGCAGTCACCGCAGTGACTACTCATCACCGTACAGTCAGTCCTTTGACCATACACACGACCTCACCATTGCTAGATTGATTTGAATCAGTCTTCAACACAGTACATTCAGTTACTTCAATGGGTACTTGATCTTTCAGCTTTCCTCTAACTCATCATGAACCAAAGCCTTTAATGCAACACATAGCTGCCACCATTCAGAACTCCAATAACCATAAACAGCACCTCTAAACCAAAATCAAATTTGTTATTTCAATCTTCATTCTCAGTACTGAATATAACGGCAATCTCAAATTCAGGATTTCTTACCCAGCCAAAAGCATATTCAAGAACTCCATTTTATGTTCATGATTTCATAACAAACCCTCAGTGCGATAGGTATAATAACTACCAACATCAAACATTACCAATTTTGTAAACTAAAATTGAAAATGAAATCATGCACCGCATGTCACCGAGTTTACATCTGCATTAACATTATCTTAACCAACTTGCTCAGATAGCAAATAAAACAAAATTACGTTAGGTATGTTCATAATGACCAGCACAGAACATTCAACAAGTTAGAACACCACAACCATTACTGACAGTATACTTTAAATTCCACATTTATTATTCAAGGTAGGTACTAGCCTACATGACACCACACAATCACACAATTCACAAATTCACACCTTTCCTTAAAGAGATGTTACAATTATTAAAACTTTTGAACAATGTTCAAGATTACCGAGGCCAAGCATCGTTGAACAACACAGAACAAGGAAACCATTCCTAGTTTCCACCAAAAAACAAAAGCTCCTGTACCAAGTAAATCAAATAGAACCCAAGTGTCCCATTCATGGTCCACAATCAGAATCAGAATCAGAATCAGAATCAGAATGCTTTATTTGTAAACATAGGTCAAATTACAACAGAGTGCGAGATGTTACAGATAGGTAGATCCTCTATGTTTTGCACAGAGGCGTACAAATATATTTTAATAAACATTGTCGAGTTCAGAATACAATCGATTTCAAATTAAATTTTATATAAATGTCAAATAGATTATTGTACATGTCATATTAATGCTATTGCCAAACAAAATTCTAAATCAATCAGGGCGTACAAATATTTTTAATTAACATTGTCGAGTTTAAAATACAATCAATTTCAAATAAAATTATATATAAATGTCAAATAGATTACGTTACATGTCATATTAATGCTATTGTCAAACAAAATTCAAAATCAATCAAAGTGTACAAAAATATTTAATTAACATTGTCGAGTTTAAGAATACAGTCAATTGCGAATAAAATTATATAGAAATGTCAAATATATTACGTTACATGTCATATTAATGCTATTGTCAAACAAAATTCAAAATCGTCAAAATAGGTGAGGTGATGCACAATTGTCTGAAGCAGTAATTATAGAATTGTCGTCCAAATATTCCTGTAGTGAGTAATAGCATTTATTTATCAAAATTCTTAATAGTTCTGTTTTGAAATTGTCCCGATTTAACGTTTTTATTCTTTCAGGTAGTTTGTTGAATATTTTTGTGGCCATACAGAAAGTACTTTTATTCATTAGTGCAGTTTTTCCATAAGTCACTTCAAGTTCTGACTTATTTTTATCGCGTAATTTTCTGTAGTTACTTTTAGTAGCAATTTTGTATAATGAAATGTTAGATTTGACAAACATACTTGTTTCGTATATGTAAAGCGATGGCAAGGTAAGAATTTTTAGACGTATAAAGAAAGGTTGACAACTGTCTGTGCTTTTAAGGCCACACATAGCTCTGACACATCTTTTTTGGGCTCTAAATACGAGTTGTCTATCTACTGAATTGCCCCAGTATATTACGCCATATCTAAGTGTTGATGCAACATAGCCGTGATAGGCTGTAAGTACGGATTCTAGGCTCACTATTTTTGATAGCTTATAGAGAGCATAGGCAAATTTATTAAGTTTTTTACATATTTCGTCTGTCTGGGGTCTCCATGTCAAATTGTTGTCTATATTAATACCAAGAAATTTAGTAGCAGTAGTTGGTTCTATTTTTGTCCCTAAGTAGCTAATGTCAAGGATTTTATTTGGGATCCTTTGATAAAAATGCATGATTTTAGTCTTTTCCAAGTTTATAATTAGATTATTGTTGTCAAACCATGATATAATTCTATTTAATGTCATATTTATTTCATTTTCATAATTATTGGGATCATCACACTTAATGATTACGGTGCTATCATCGGCAAATAGTACCATGGGGTGGTTTATTTGCCTCGGAAGGTCATTTATGTAGAGCAAAAAAAGGGGGGGTCCTAGCACGCTACCCTGAGGAACGCCGTATTTAATTACCTCACTTTCGGAACGATATTTTTTCTCATAACTGGTAATTGAGGATATTTGTGCGATTTCTACAAATTGCTTTCTGTCCGTTAAGTAAGATCGAATGAGATCAAGTATATTTCCCCTGATACCATATTTTTCGAGTTTATGTATTAGTATAGGATAATCCACATAATCAAAAGCCTTAGTTAGATCCATATAGATAGCGCATACAGGATTTCTCTTATCTACATTTGACAAAATGGGGAGAAGCAGGTCATGTATAGCCATGTTAATTGTCTTCTGTTTACGAAATCCCTTTTGCTCATTTACTAATATGTTTGATTTCTCAAGGTAGTCGTACAAGGACTTATAAATGACTTTCTCAAATATTTTTGAAAAGACGGGTATTAACGCGATAGGCCTATAATTTGACATAATTTGCCTATCGTTTTTTTTGTGCAATGGTACAATTATTGACGTTTTTAATTTCTCAGGGAAGATTCCGCTGGAAATACTCATATTAATTATGTGACTGAGATGTGGAGCTATGTAATGAGACACTTCTTTGATAACTTTAGTGCATACTCCGTCATAACCAACACTATTTGTATTACGAAGTGAGTTAATATGATTATTTATATCTTGAGGTATGGTCGGCTCCATAAATAAAGAATTTGATGTATTTGAATGTACGTTAATTTCTGGCATAGTTTTGTTTTTTGGTTTGGTAACCTGATTAATATAAAAATTGTTAAAAGCCTGAGCTATATTTAATGGGTTCGTGATTTTCTGTGTCTCTGTTTGAATTTGTGTTATTGGTTCTTTAGGGAAGTAGGTCTTAGAATTATTAATTATGGTCCATGTCGCTTTAGATTTATTTTTGGATGTCTTAATGAAGTAGTTATTTCGTGATGATTGTGTTAACGTAATAACTTTTTTAAACCTTGCAGAATATGTCTTAAAGGTTTTTTTATTCTTTGGGGTAGGATTTGTTCTATATTGCCATAGCAAGTGACGTTTCTTTTTACTGCATTTCCTTATACCGTTAGTGATCCATTTTGATTTTTTATTGATTGATTTTGTTACTATTTCGTAGGGAAAGCAAAGATCGTAAAAACATCTGAATAGGTCAAGAAAATGGTCGTAGGCCTTATTCACGTCGTCAGTTGTATAAATGTCCGAAAAAGTGAGACTTTTAATGCAATTTCTAAACTTCACTAAATTATCTTGACAGTAATTCCGCCTTTTTAGTTTCCAACGCTTTAAGACACATGTCTTCTTAACAGGACATTTCAAAAGTTGTGCGGTATGATCTGACAGACCCAATTCTATAATTTCTCCTTTACAACCTTTTACATTATGCGCTATATTGTCCAAGCAGGTCGCACTGCTTAGCCTAGTGGGTTGAGAAAACTGTAATTTTAAATTATAATTTAGCAGTGTATATTCGAAGTCCAAGGTTTGTTTATTTCTTTTCAGTAAGTTGATATTAAAGTCCCCACATAAGACAATCTTTTTGTTATTCAATTTTAAACACAGAAAATGTAAAATATTATTCAAATTTTCGAAAAATTTATCCAAATTATATTGAGGCACCCTATACATACATACAATAATAATGTTGTGTGCTGTCAATTCTATCGCGCAGCATTCAATTACGTTGATTACGGAATATTTCCCTAAGTTTAACACTTTATATTGGTGACCGACCCTGGTCAAAATGCACGCGCCACCTCTTCTATTATCTCTGGAGAAACTTGTTGCTAGACTGTAGTTTGGTATATTTAAAAGACCTTCCTGTTCAGGTGTCATAAAATGTTCTGTTATGCATATAGTATCGATCCGTCTGTTGCTATTTTCTAGTTCTTCCAAATACACAGTAAGCGTATCGCTTTTATTCAGGAGCCCAGCAATATTTTGGTGAAGGATATGTATACTGTTATAAACGAAAAAAGTTGGGCTTTTCTTTGTGCTCGTCACCAATGGGAGTCGTCAAAATTTCGTCATACTCTTGTCTGTTGTTATTAATTGTCTGTCTGCTTGTCTTACAATATAAGTCTAAATCAATCTGAATGTTATTCATAATATTGTCATATATATTTTTGGTTCCGTATCTATTGATTCTACCCGTAGTGTAAGAAAACATCTTATGTGTTAGATCACGATTGCTGTCGAAGATGTATGCATACTTATGGTTTTGGTTGTCTAAGTGCAGAAGGTTGTTAAACATCTCAACTTTGAAGTTATATATAAGTGATCCCATCTTATACGTAGGGAGACAAATTACTACGTTGGTGTGTGTAACTTTTCGAAGGGACTCATTTAGTAAGCTTATTAGGTTTATCAATCAACAATAACTTAGCAAATACATTTGCTACACACAATGCACTTTCAACTTAAATGCCGAATCAACTCTTGACTCCGTCATCTCTCTAACACACAAAACTGAGAAACCGTTCTATGTAAATTAAAATGTTGCCAATTGAACATCTATCATCTTCTTCAGAACATCTTCAGCCACAACTTCAACAGTTCTTCGAGAGGGCCTATCCCTCAGGCATCCCATACCTGAATACGTCTTCTAGACACCATCTTAATGTCTAGTTGCACTTTTCATTTGCCATAGTCAATTTAAATCGTTTTTATTTGTAGGTATCGTTAGAATGACATGTTATCAGTTGGTTAGTTCCCTACATAGTGATTTATAACAACTACAGACATTAACTTTACCTTTATTCAACCGTTGGTAGCAACAAAACTAAACGCCAACTGTCTAGGCTATAGTAACGTTAATCCTCGTGATATTTCCAGGTTGTAAGATCGCAAAACGAGTCAACCAGCAAACTATTTCACTAAACTTTAACACCGGTTTGAAAATAATCTTGATCACATAACTCTTAATTGAAAGTTATTGCAACTCTTTGGAATGAAGCAAAAGTTAAAAGTTTAATCCTCACCGACTCACACCTTGTAACGATTTATTAATAATCTAGTCTTTATCTAGTAACTTATAAGTTAAAAATCATATCACAGTTAAAAGTTATTTGTTTTTGTTTTGTCCTGTCCGAGTTTTTTCGAACTTTTTCGAATGTTGACACTTACATGTCACTGTCTAATAGAGATGAGTAAGGGATGGCGATCTGTTATCGATTAATAGACGAATCGATTTTAAAGACAAAAAATAAATAAACAATTTTTCAATCGATATCCAGTACTGAAACGATCCAGCGAATCGATATTTCGACCTAGAATATCGAGATTCGATTTTCTGTTTTGATATGAAACAAAATATTATTTAAAAATAGTCCAATGTATTACACAAAGATATGTGAATTCAACGTTAACAAGATAAATTTCTTTCCCTTTTATCTGATACTTTAATTTAGTTGTAAAAACAATCCCAATCAGCCAAAGATGTTAAAAGATCGACTATTATTACAATTTTTCATTTTGCTTTCCATAACTGGATTCACACTTGCATTAAAAATACCAACGCGAATAGTTAGAATGTACGTTATTTTCAAAGAAAAGCATATTCACAAATTCCCTTGAAGATCAAATCAACAACAAACTCAGTGATAATAATATTTACGGGCAATCTGAAGTGACACCTATTAATAAAGAATGCATGGCTAAAATGCCTAGTATCTTTACTTCTCGATTATCAGTAGTGAGTAAACTAACAACCTATTCATTAATGTGTGTACTCTTGTGACAGCACTAGTGGTCACAAAACCGTATATTGTTCTAACATCATGCAACATAAAATAATCTAGTTTCTTTCCGTTTTGTCCTCACATTCCAATGCTCCAAGTACATTAGAAAGATGAAATTGCGAAAATCGTTTCATTGTTTATTTTGTTGGTGAATAAAAACGATTAAATACTTGAAACAAAATATTTCAAAGCTCGAACCCAACAAAGATTTAAATAGATGGCGTGACATGCATCGACTTCACATTTGGTCTACGTAAAAAAAAAATTTTGTTTGTTTTTAAATTGATCATAAAAAATAATTCTCGTATTTAATAAGCACCCCCAAGCAGTAAATCACGGCATAATGGGGTCCCGAATCCAATTTCGATGATTATTGAAAGAAACATACAGTATCAATACCATTACATAGATGGCGCTGTTTGATTTTTCTACTCTTTTCATGTAACTTACATTAAACATTTCCATTAAACAACATAATGCAATAGTTATAAATTGCAATTAATGCAACAATTAATTATAAATCTTAGGTACTTCCAAACCCAATATCACAGATTACTGAATAGTTACTCCAATACATACTTCGGCTGCCACAAATGTATGCCAATGCACAGATAGTTGAATGCAGATCAAAGTAACATACCTTTAAGCCTGTACTCCCGGAAAGGTCAGGCAGCAGTGCCAACCATGCACATGTCCAGACTCCTAGGTGCTATCAGAAAATATTAAATTGATTGGTCACCGCAGCGGCATGTATAAAACCACTAAATTTCCTCTTTCATAGCGCTGTAGACTGCAGGTTGTATTGCCTCTTGAAATGGAACCTGAGCTCCACACTTATCTTGTAGCACTACACGCAGCCGGTCACAACAGGTCTTGTGGTATCCACAGCCATGTTGAAGGGCTCAGACGTCCGTGCTATTTGTTGCATATTGTGTGAATGGCTGAAAAATTCATGTCTATGAGCAAGATTTCCACAAGCATAAAGTTTTATTGAATCAAGTTGTAGCTTAGGATGTTTGCTCTCTTGCACTGTATTTGCACAAGTGGTCTTAATCTCTTGCGAATTCCGCTGACAGTATGAATCTGGCTGAGTTTCATTTAGCATCATAACGAAAATAACAATTTATTTTAAATTTTAGCCACTATAAACCAAGAAAAACAATATTGTGGCTAAACTTCATAAGGCATTAGATTGGTACTTATTATTGTCGGAATACTTAAGTTTATACTTCCCTGAACATCACCACCACAGTTGCGTTTCCCAAGTATCTAGTCAGGATTGGGCATCGATGTCATCATTAACTTCATCATTATCTGCAACTCGACTTCGCATATTGTCTAGGATAGGCCACACTATACGGTTGGTATGCGGTCACAACATGATATTCCTGTCTCTAGTAGCCGGCAAGTTGCAAAACATCTACATTAGGTACGTAGGAAGGTACTTCCATGCTAATTTTCGCGCACCAGAGCGCGCCAACCATTACTCGTCTCATTTGGTCCATTATCGCTTTGTGCGTGCATTGTTTTCACTTCTGATAACGGAGATAGGAGGGCTATCTTAAATAATACCCTCGGTCTGTGGGCATATCGTGGGTATGCGTTGCACAAAGCAGGTAACTTATGCCGTTTTAGAGATAGTTCTTGTTCCAATTTTATCAAAGCAGCGGATTCGGCCACCAATCGTTTCGCTTTTTCCCAACTAAAACACACTTGTTCAAGTTCACACACGCCACTTTAGGCTACTTCTCAACTCTTTTTCCCTCAACTCCTTTTTAACTTCAAAACAGCGCGTCCGCGCGTATCTTTTCCAACTTCACGACCCAATATGGCGGAAGAACCCACTCAGAGTGCCTCTATGACACCCCTGCTTTTTATTGGCTAAGAGAATCTCTTCCGGCAAATTACTGCTTGTATTATCCAATCCAAATCGAGTATTTTGACATAAGAAAAATAAAGTGTTGTCAATCGAATAAAATCGAACTGAGAATTGATCAGAAGCTAAATGTTGCCAATTAAACAAACCTGAAGTAATAAGTTTACAAGCGATATACCTTCCTCCGATATACCTATATATTTCGTTTGACCACAAAAACCACCGGAATATGTATGATACGGCTGTATTAAATATACGGTTTTATATGTCGTAAAATTGTATAGCTATAAATTTTGCTCTGTTGACGTCAAATCTGTTCGATGCGGACTTAACTAATAAAACTTACTGCTATTACCGACCAACAGGTGATGAATAAAGATAATTATGCTAGCTTTTGAAATTATTGGCTGTTACAGCCTGGTGATAGACGGATAGACACTTTGGGTACGGAACCCTAAAAAGACGCCCCTAGCTAACAAGTGGTTCAAATTATCTGTAAAGAGTTGGTGGCTAGGGGCGAATGTCAATAATGATACTGAAGTGTCAATTCCATAACTGATAACAATGTTAGCTCTTGAAAGCGAGGGTTTTGGATATCTGGCCCAAAAAAGCTATGTTGGTGGGTTCTGGTTGGTGGTCCTAACGGTGACTGGTGGTGGTTTGGTTGCTAATTTACAAATGGTCTGGTCAAAAATAGAATAAAAGCCGTAGAAAACTGTCCCATTTAGTCCTATTCTTAATTTCTTAGTGAACAATATTGTTTACGTTGAAAAGCGTATTATGCTAACGACGTTGCTTCTGACGTGTCTAAACGATTAAACACAACAATAGAATCACAGCTTATACATCTCAGTTCGTGACTAGGCAATGTAAACACGATGTTTGTGTAAGAATTAATCATTATTTATTATGTACTCCGGGAGGTGTGAAGTGATCGTCGCCGTATGGAGTAACGTGCTGATTTGTTTCGCAAACTGTTTGCTGTTGCCTCATGTCGATATGGGTATTTGATGTAGCTGTGAGATATATGGTTTTGACTATGTTATGGTTATTCCCAACTGTGTTTGTTTCGACTTCCAGGCTTCTACTGTTTCAGTATAGTGACTGGCGCCCAAGGTTAGGTTAAGATTGGTTCTCCACCAAAAAAACCGGCGTGAGGCCTGGCCTGCCTATTTTTTTGTTTTCGGGGGGAAACTTTCGAAAGGCGCCTGGACTTTCGCGTCTCCCCTAAGCCTCGCTGTGTACCGCAGCTCATGACCACAGTGCCACCGTCTCACCTAGCCGCCCGTGACCCCGGCGTCCCGCCTGTCTATGATTCAGTCGTTGCTGACGGGGTTAGGCGTTTTAGGCGTCGAGATTGTTGCCTCCACAACGCCTTCTTCACGGAGCGGGATCAGCCCTCTCACGATCACGCTCGGCGGCCTCCTTCTGGACCACACGGTCTCACAGAAGGAGGCCATTTCCCTCCAGTTTTCTGTCTCTGCCAAAATAGCCCTTACTTCTACTGGCAGAGACAGGTCTCGCCCGATCCTGGTGACCAGGACCTGCCGCTGAGAGGCCCATGCAGGGCACTCCTAGCGTGTGCTGTGCAGAATCCAGGTCGCTTCTATAATGGTGGCAATTTGCCGTGAGCTCTCGCCCAATCCTGTTCAGGTACTCATCGCAGCAACCGTGCCCGGCTCACCGGAGTGCATTTCCTACAGGCTTACTCAGGTACTCATACCTGACTGAGCCTGTAGGAGATGCGCTCCCCTCTTTTCACCCAGGCTTCGAAGTGCGGCAGGACAGGACGGCTTCGAAAACGCGGTTGCACGAAAATTGCCTGGGCTGCCTAGCTTGCTGTGTCAAATCTGCACATGAGTCTGTCACCAAAGATCTCAAAAGGATTCCCTGCCTTACCTCAAAGGGCCCAAAATGATTTACACAGTTTTATTTTAGACTTCTGAGTGTTTAGCATTGACGATTTCTTAGCATTATATACTTTTAATATGCTGTCCATCCTAGGGAACTCAATGCGTAACATTACTAGTGTGAATATCTAAATACACTTGGCCTGGTTTTCTTAATATGGAAATAAGGTATTCTTTGCTATGGGTTATTATGGTATAATATGTAACACTCATACTTGTTTCGCTACCGAGAAATTCCTATTAGAATTAATAAACATGTAATGGCCGTCCTGCTTCAACTATGTTGTATAACAGCAGCCCAAATACCTGAACCAATAACCCATTATCATAACTCACAAAACTGACACAATCTGACTTTAAATAAATAATAGGAAAACGGAATATCAAATAAATTAAAGAAATATGGCATACAAAAGTTAATACAATCAAAAAACCCGACTGCAAAGATGTAAACAAGAAGAAAATCATGCTGTGCAGTCGGAGGATATTTATAGTTTTGGTCAGCCAGCCCCCACAATGTGACACCCAAAATCAGCCATGTTTGTTTATTTTAACGTCACTTATCTAAGAACACTTGGGCTATCAAGACCTATCTAACGATGTCTTAATTATGTAGATCCGTCAAGCAAGATATGAGGTAATAAAGAATATTACATACATACAAACATACAAGATACACGCGAAAAACATAATCCTTTCCTTGCAGTCGGGTAAAAACCCAAGAACACTTGGCCCGAGCCAAATAAATTCGGAATTACTGTTCAACATTGTTCAACCATCGATCAGCTCATTAGATCATAACGTACGTAAGCACATAATCAACTCAATACTGCGTATGTTTACAAGCGCATTACGCAATACCACACCTGTACCAGTGAGTGCACCACTTATCAGCTGAACGTTATCACCTGTTGTGACGTAACGGTACGTAAAGCCTGTTATGAGTGACGTAAGCAGTGTAGTGTGTTGTGGTTGTGGATGATATTTATAGAGTGGGTTGAGGAAGCAACTGGAATTCTGTGTGCGATCACCTTGACTGTTCCAAGCCAAATTCGGTTTTCTTGCCATCGCCTCTATGCTGTTTTAATGAGTGGACAAATCTGAGCCAAAATCCAAGCACTTACTAGATGTTAAACCAAAATTTACAAATACCAGCTTGATGCACTAGAATCGATCGAAAAACGGGCCAAGAGGCTCATCGGCGATGAGGCACTTGTCGAGTCAAAGCTCCAGAGCCTCGAACATCGTTGTCGAGTTGCCAGCTTGTCGGTTTTTTATCGGTTGCATTTCGGAGAGTGCGATGGAATTGCATGATCTAATTCCACCTAGCCCGTTTCATTATCGTACGGCGATGCGCCATCGGTATATGGTGGACATCCCACCCATACGCACTAAACGTTTGGAAATACTTTCATTATGCGTACAGCTTAGGAGTGGAATTCCCTGCCGGAGTCTGTGTTTCCAGATAGCTACAACCTCGGGGTCTTTAAGTCAAGAGTGAATAGGTTACTTCTAGGCAAGCGTGTTACACCGTCGACCACCTCATCGCTTACCATCAGGTGAGATAGTGGTCAAGCGCGAGCCTATCTATAATAAACAAAAAAAATATATAGTTTTTTATTGAATAGCCTTTTAGTCGTTATATCCAGTGTATATCATGTTTTGATTGTCGGGTATCCGACTATGGTTAGCGGAACATGAGCAGAGGGCAAATCCGCTACCTGCTTGGGGCCTTTACTGGCCACTTTAGAACCAATCACATGCTTATGAAGATGGGTCTAACCGCGACAACCATGTGCAGGTTGTGTGGGGAACATACGGAATGCATGGAGCACCTTCTGTGCACATGCGATGCACTGGCTGATAAGCGAATGAGTCTTCTAGGGATAGGATATCCAAGGCAAGAATACTATAGGCTCATATCTCCTAGTCTCGTTGTAAAACTCATGAAGAAAGTTTTTAACGAGATTGTTGCGGAGTAGGGTATCTAGGGGACCGCAAAATATCCCAATGAGTCGAAGTTGCCCCTCCACAAGTTAAGATAAGATCCGACTATGGTCAGTACGGTTTGTTTGCTGGAAACCTCGCACTCCATGAATAAAAAACTGTATGGCAGTCCATCCAAGGCATATTTAATACTGAATCTCGCAGACATATCGAATTTCCACGAACATTTCCTTTCCAAAGGAGATAACCGATTATATCAATATAATTTACACATATAAATTAATTAACACCATCATGTAATTAATGAATACGTTGGAGTTGATAACACGAAGATCTATTTCTAAACCAGTCTAATTTCCGTTGATGATTATCCAATGATATCCTCGAATGTATCTTTTACTCTTTACTCAATAAAATTGCGAATGACGAAATCAAAATTTGTGTTGAGGAGACAAAAGTTTGAATGCTCCATACAAATGTAATTGGCCGTTGCAGAACAATATCAAAGGAAACGTATGAAAAACATCTATTGTTTTGTATTGAGTAAGGCTTCTTTCTTAGCTTGTCTATTGTAATTCTGAATCGGTTTTTGTATTGTCTTAGTGGATTTGTGGACTGTGTCAACAGGCGATTTTTAGGGTTGCGTACTCAAAGGGTAAAAACGGGACCCTATTACTAAGACTCCACTATCCGTCTGTCTGTCTGTCACCAGGCTGTATCTCATGAACCGTGATACAGACAGTTGAAATTTTCACAGATGATGTATTTCTGTTGCCACTATAACTACAAATACATATTTAAATGAAATAAACATCAGAAATCTTTTTTAAATAGTCTCTAGATCAAAAAGAAAATATGTAAAAAATTAAGACCAACTTTAGTAAAGACATATTTTCATGCAGAGGCTCGCTACTAAGTCTTATTTCGCTGTCATTACTGATTATTATCCAAAAACGACAGTCTCTCAGTGTTGCCACATTATACGATCTGTACGAATGACCTTTATAGGCCCCTGCCGGCGCTAAATAGCTTGACCACACGTAAACTATTACGTTCAATGACATTTAGACCAGCTTAGGTAATGTTCACTTTTGGTATTTTGAAGAAAATTATGGTCATTTAGGATGTTGTTTAGCTAATTTTCTGTTAGTAGACATTTATGGAAGCTCATTTGGCAAATATGGAATTATGGATAGAGCTGATTTAAAATATGATCAGATTCTTCAATTTTTTAGCTCCGAACGAAGAGGTTTACTAACCTATGGTATTATCCAATCAAATTATTATTATTTTATTGCATTTAAGGATGTGAACTAATTAAAGAAGAGTGTAAACGCTTTTTGATAAGCTTCTATAGGTACTCCTCATCGTTTATTCGTTCTTAACTAATTATGAAACCGGAAGACAAATAAAATACTGCGTAAGCGACGGTAGTTCGTTGCCCATCCAAGCAGAACATCAATTTTTTTTTTATCCAGCCCAAAGACAGTCCTTTTTTGTTGGTCGTTCTAAATTCGAAATCAAACTGTCACAATCGGTTTGCTAAAGAGTAACTTATCGCCACTTCAGTAAATACTCTTTGAAGCTTCGTGCAACTTCCCAGAGTTAAGTAAGAGGTTGCATCAAGTTTGCAACTGGCTGCAACGACTCACGAATTGCTTTGAGCAGGATTACGTAAAGATCTTAGTTGAGATCAAGATCGGATGGCGCAGATGGTTTTGCAACTGCATCTTGCAAGTCACGTCGTTTTGGTGCAAGGGATAAGAGAAAGCGATTATCTGGTGACAGTTTTTGTCGATAAAATATTTAAAAAAAAATCAGGTGTAGATTAATACTGGAACCACAAATGCGGCTAAAATTATATAGGATCGCGCTTAGAATATATAACGTCGCAAAAATCTTTGAATAGGGATGTTAACTGAAAATTGGTTTTTTGTCCGTCATGTAGATTAATAAAAAATATTGGACATACACATATTTACCCGACTGCCGAAGGAGGGTAATGTGTTTATCAGTCTATGTATGTATGTATGTATGTATGTAAGTATGTAAGTATGTATGTATGTTTGTTCCTATATGGCGTTCTAGAGACCAAACGCGTCGGCCGATTTTGATGGTGCTTACGTCAATCGATTCGTCTTAACCCCGCGAGTGTCACTGGCTACATTAAAATTGGAAAATAGGAAAATGGCGGTTCTTGGGCGCCATATTGTGGGGGCCCAAATTTTTTTTTCTTCCTATCCTATCGTGTGGGGTATCAAAATAAAGGATTTTAAGAGCCGGTTTCAAAAATATATAACACTTATATGTTTAGATGTACCTAATTCGAAAAAAAATGAACTAAAAAGTTATAAATAAAAAAAGCTAATTAAAAAAATCAAAAAACCCGACTGCTTGAAAAGCGAACTAAAAAGACGTAAACAAGGAGAAAATCATGATGTGCAGTCGGAGGATACGTCTGGTTTTGGCCAGCCAGCTCGCGAAATGTATCCTCCGACAGCACAGCATGATTTTCTCCTTGTTTACGTCTTTTTAGTTCGCTTTTCAAGCAGTCGGGTTTTTTGATTTTTTTAATTAGCTTTTTTTTTCTTTTGACACGGAAACAAAGTGACGACGATATCATCATCATCATCAGCCTTTTAATGTTCCCACTGCTGGGATACAGGCCTCCTCTGTGAGAGGGAATAGGCCGATATCCACCACGCGGGCTCAGTGCGGGTTGGTGAATGTCACATGTCTTCGAATTTTTGGTTCTAGGACATGCCGGTTTCTTCACGATGTTTTCCTTCGCCGTTTTGAGAGCAGTGGGTTTCGAAGCCACTGCTCTCACGACGACGATATATTGCGTTGAAATATCGTGTGGCGTCACACCGTTAGTACACTTTATACTGACGTAGTGACGTCACAAGCCCCTACTCCTGAACTTAGATGCGCTTTGTCAATATTTATTTGGTAAAGCAAGAAATACGTCTCCAATATTATTTGATAATATCACTGCCGGACTAAATAGAAATATATTTTTCTACCCTGAAAACACCACTATTAAAGGCCCAATTTAAATGCTCCAAATCAAGTAAAGGAAATAAATAACGGAACTAGATAAAAGCCTTACCAGATGTATGAAAAAAATGTAAAACAGATTTATTTTTAATCTCTATTACAGCGTTCTGCCCACCATCTGCTAAACTTCATTCATTTGTTTAACTCTTTGCACCACACACCACTCTCGGTTTCATTAGCATGTCCTACTTATACTACATCGAATTTTTATTCCGTACGCGTTCCATTGCCGCCTTGAACTTGAGTTCCATCTGACACATGGCTTTCAAAACGACACATGTATTGCGAAATGTGAAGAAAACAGATTACGTATGGCTCTTGGTGCAAGTAAATGTGTTTAATGGGCTGGCCACGCAGCAATTCTAGGTCGATCGTGGAATGTTTTAATGAATTGAATTTGAATCTTAAGTTTTCTCAGATTTTAAGGCTTCCTCTTCCTTATTACTTGGGTTTATGGGACAGATTAATTCTGTACGGTCTTGAAAGTTGGAACTATCATTGTTAACACTATTACTAAAATCTCACTGCTGGATGGTTATAATTTTTTTGTATATTTGTCTCATTGATCTTGTTCTATCCGGCAGTAGTTCTTCAAGGGCTTCCTATCCTATTCGCTGCATACTTGTTGTATATTTGTCTCCTTGATCCTGTTCTGTCCGGCAGTAGTTCCTCAAGGGCTTCCTATCCTATTCGCTGCATACTTGTTGTATATTTGTCTCCTTGATCCTGTTCTGTCCGGCAGTAGTTCTTCAAGGGCTTCCTATCCTATTCGCTGCATACTTGTTGTATATTTGTCTCCTTGATCCTGTTCTGTCCGGCAGTAGTTCTTCAAGGGCTTCCTATCCTATTCGCTGCATACTTGTTGTATATTTGTCTCCTTGATCCTGTTCTGTCCGGTAGTAGTTCCTCAAGGGCTTCCTATCCTATTCGCTGCATACTTGTTGTATATTTGTCTCCTTGATCCTGTTCTGTCCGGCAGTAGTTCTTCAAGGGCTTCCTATCCTATTCGCTGCATACTTGTTGTATATTTGTCTCCTTGATCCTGTTCTGTCCGGTAGTAGTTCCTCAAGGGCTTCCAATCCTATTCGCTGCATACTTTTGTAGATTTGTCTCCATGATCCTGGTTTGTCCGGTAGCAGTTCCTCAAGGGCTTCCTATACTATTCGCTGCATACTTGTTGTATATTTGTCTCCTTAATTCTGTTCTGTCCGGCAGTATTTCTTCAAGGGCTTCCAATCCTATTCGCTGCATAGTTGTTGTATAATTGTCTCCTTAATTCTGATCTGTCCGGCAGTATTTCTTCAAGGGCTTCCAATCCTATTGGCTGCATACTTTTTTATATTTGTCTCCTTGATCGTGTTCTGTCCGGCAGCAGTTCTTCAAGGACTTCCAATCCTATTCGCTGCATACTTTTTGTATATTTGTCTCCTTGATCCTGTTCTGTCCGGCAGTAGTTCTTCAAGGGCTTCCAATCCTATTCGCTGCATGCTTTTTGTATATTTGTCTCCTTGATCCTGTTCTGTCCGGTAGTAGTTCCTCAAGGGCTTCCTATCCTATTCGCTGCATACTTGTTTTATATTTGTCTACTTAATTCTGTTCTGTCCGGCAGTATTTCTTCAAGGGCTTCCAATCCTATTCGCTGCATACTTTTTGTATATTTGTCTCCTTGATCCTGTTCTATACGGCAGTCGTTCTTCAAGGGCTTCCAATCCTATTCGCTGCAAACTTTTTTATATATTTGTCTCCTTGATCCTGTTCTATCCGGCAGTAGTTCTTCAAGGGCTTCCAATCCTATTCGCTGCATACTTTTTGTATAATTCTCTTCTTGATCGTGTTCTGTCCGGTAGAAGTTCTTTAAGGGCTTCCAATCCTATTCGCTTGGTGCTTGTTTCAGTATCACTTTTGTCTTTTGGATCTTCTTTCTAGTTTTGTTTGAAAATCATCAGAAGAAGCTGAATACGATTTGCATTTTATTCATCTTAGATTACACCCAGTTTTACATCATCTTATAAATAGTTTGACTTTAAAATATCTCCCACACTGAGAAATATATTAAACAAATTACTGCGAATTATGTGTTTCGGTGTGGGGGGGATCCTCCACTGACTTTTCTATTTTAAGATCAACAGTAATTTCATTTGATTTATTAAGGAAAGAACATTATTTTAAAATGAGGCATTGCATGTTATAATTCTATCATCACGAATTAATAATTCATATTCTTTTTCTTATCATAATTATTTTTCAATTACGAACCAGTTTGTAAAATTATTGAAAGCAATTATTAAAAATCAATACTGTTGATCGTGAGAACTGCGAAGCAAAAATCTTCTCCATTAGAATTACGTAATGTACTTTTATTGTTCAATCTCACAAGTTAATGACAAACAACCTAATCGAAACCCATTTCTATGCTAATTTGTGATCTGCAGAGAAGATTGCAATCGAAGCTAGGTATCGATTGTTGACTGATGAGTTCTTGAAAATTATTTAGACCGGTCACCATCAGTTGTGATTTTGTAAAAGTCTCACTGAGCTGTCCACCCATCTGATCAAGGTGCAATGATAATCCACTTCAAGCTCACTCCACCTAAGTTTTCATGGTAAGATGTATAAAGAATAGACCGGCTGTTTCATTGGTGAAATTCGCCGTCAGTCAGTCTTCTCTGCTTAGCAATGCATCGCCCTCAAACCCCTTTCTGATTTCTAAGTGTTCCCGGAGTCTAAAAGCCTTCTCTGCTTAGCTATGCATCGCCCTCAATCACCTTTCTGATTTCTGAGTGTTCCCAGAGTCAAAGCTTTCTCTGCTTAGCAATGCATCGCCCTCAATCCCCTTTCTGATTTCTAAGTGTTCCCGGAGTCTAAAAGCCGTTTCAGCTTAGCAATGCATCGCCCTCAATCCCCTTTCTGATTTCTAAGTGTTCCCAGAGTCTAAAAGCCTTCTCTGCTTAGCAATGCATCGCCCTCAATCCCCTTTCTGATTTCTAAGTGTTCCCGGTGTCTAAAAGACGACGACGACGACGTTTTTGATGAATTAATTCTTCTCAAATATTCTTCTAAATTCTTCATTAAGACTTTCCCAGTAATTGTTCACTACTTAACTTAAACTCACTTCCTACAAAGCTATTCTCTTTCCAGTAGTTTCCAGAACAGCACTAATTGTAACTCCGCAATCACAACAGTACCGCGAGTCTATACTTACGTGTAAATCTAAAAAGGTAACTGTTGGTTGTAAGACAATTATGTTACGTTTCTTGCTTCATCAGAGAGGTAGTGCAGACGATCGACGAAAGTTGACGTAAACTGCACAAAAATTATATTTTTGTCTATAATCCTTTTTACTATGACTGTAAGCACAATTGGCCCATAATATTCCCCATGTTAGGACATAGGCCATGTCTCTGTGCAAGGTAGTGTGCCGTACCTGTAATTCCCCGCTGGCTCTGTTCGTGTTGGTGGATGTCACACGTCCTCGAATATTTGGTTCAATTAAAAAAGAAAAGTTTTGGTCAATTGTCCTACAAAACATCGATTCTTCAATACTAATGCAGTAGATGCCCGATTCCAGCCTTATTTTTTCGTAAGATACCGTGTCATTATTACGTGTTTCGATAGATTGTCGATTGAAGCGTGTCTGCTACCAGGTATATTATATGTAGTTTAAAAAGCACGAAATGAAAATTAAAATCGGAGTTTTTTTTTAATTTGTAATTTTATCTTGTTGAATCAACATGTCTTTGGACAAAAATATCGAAGACATGTGACATCTACCAACCCGTATTGGGCCCGCATGTTGGATGGCAACCCACTCCCTCTCACAGAGAGAAGGCCTGTGAATATTACGGGCTGATTAATTAATTACGCTAACGGTATGAATCAATATGAGATAGTCCACAAAGCTAAGTAATGGACACCACCTGTCACCCTTCTTTTTGTATAAAAAAAGTAATCGAAACCTATTGAGACGTATGTCTGTTTCGTGAGTGTCGTTAAACTCAACAGGTTTTTTTATTCAGGATACGCAGCAGCAAGTAACTGGCTTTGTGCCATCTGCTGCTTAATTAAGTAATAAAATAATCTGTATTTAAATGCAGAAAGGGAGGCCATTGCCTTGCAAAGTTGCAATGGAATAACTCGGGCAAAAATTCGAGATGATCACAAAAAAAAAGTCAGCCAATGACTTAATAGCCACGAGCCTCGACCAATACCTTAGGATGTTCTCATTAAGCGGTTGGGTCAAGGGCTTGTTTTAAAAGCAGTACTTCTGGACACGGCTCGTATTGTTAGGAGGTTCCTCTCTCTGGAGCCCTGACCGCCAGTAGCTTGGCGCTGGCTCAGCTGGTCAGCGTTTGGCTTTGATATTCTTATGCAAAGCGTACAGGACGGTTAGTACTGAGGCCTTACCGGTACTTGCTGGCGTACTTCCGGTCGACCTTGAAGTGCAGCGACGTGCTGCAATGTACTATTCCGCACGAGAGACCACGGACGCGAACTTTTTAACGCGGAGTGACCGTGAGAAAATCTCTAGATTATTTAAACCACCTATTGACGTCTGGGAGGAACTTTTATCCGAATGGCAATGTAGGTGGGATAATTCTATCAAGGGCCGACATCTCCACCAATTCTTTCCATCCGTTCGCGTTCGGCTGGCCAGGACGTGGCTGGAGGTGGATCACTGTGTTGCCCAATTTCTCACAGGGCATGGTAACTTTAAAAGTAAATTGTTTTCCTTCAAGCTCGTTGCCTCGCCTTTATGTCAGTGTTCTACATCTGACTGCGAATATGTACAATCTGCACATCATATCTTATGGGAGTGTATTCTTTGGCAGAATGAACGTAATATTATGTTGAATAATGTAGAGGCTACCTCAGGAGTTGTTTACTATACGGACCTTGTGGAAACTAGAACAAATTTCCGTGCGTTCAAGCGTTTTTGCCATACCTATTATTGGAATCAAACATAGCAGCTCACAATGTTAGGACCCATTAATTATTAATTCTTATTTTTATCCGTGGTGCTAGGCAACTGGGCTTATCCCAGTTGTAAACGACCCTTTGTGCCTAGTGGCCTTGTTTGTTCTGTCTCCTGCTTGATATGGAGGGAAGTGGAAATTTATGTTTTTTCCTACTCCTCCGTTATTCTTTTCTGATTAATTTCGTTGCGGGATCCAAGACAGTTAAATTCATTCTCCGGGACTTCGTCGAGCTTCATTGCCTCGGCGCTTTTCTGGTGGTCGCCACTGTTGATTCTGGCTTTCAGGAGTTGCAGTGGTTTGGGAATAGTGCGGTGGGTTTGCCCCAAAAAAAAAAAAAAAGCTTGGCGCTGTTCCCGATACCGGTAGACTTCTATTTTTTATATTTTTATTTGTTTTAAGTTTTGCTGTATTAAATATTTAAAAAATTAATAAATGAGAATAAAGATGAATAAAGGAAATAGGAATAAATAATAATAATATACGTCTCCGATAAACCCCATTTTATGAACGACTTAGACAAATTCGGTAAGGAGCCAAATAGGTGCTATGATTGTTTGCTGTTATTTTAATAAACCAATCACAACAGTTAGCATAAAGATTGACTAGTATTATGTTTGACTTCTTCTTCTTATTTGCGGATTCTTCAGCAGATCTACATGGTTAGGCTCAAGGACGCGAATCAGGGTATAGTTCTCGCCAAACTTCTTGGCCGCCCTGAAGTTGGCTACAATGGCTGCCAGTAGTAAAACTCATACAAAAACAGCACCGTTTCGTGCTACGCGCATTCGGTAAACCAACTTCAGGGCGGCTAAGAAGTTTGGCGAGGGCTATACAGCCGTGTAGCTGTCAAATCTCTTTGCTGTCAAATTATTATTAGACCATATTTTATTATACGTTTAACGTGGCCTAAACAGCATAATAGGTTTCCAGGAGCTTGGGTATGTGTTATATTAATGTTTTTTGAGTCTTTTACCATGATATTGCTTAGGGCGTTGTTCTGTAGTGCCCGTTTACCGTTTCGCGGTTCATTCAATACAAAATACAATACATTACCGCTAGTTTAAGCAGCTTCAAGGTACGTGATTTTAATATTCGTATCAGCCACGATATAAATTGAGACTTTACTACAAACATGAGCTTATTACTCGTTTCCATATGTGAGTGCATCTCTCCCTGCATCTCTTTATTTGTCACTCTGTTCACTGGTCTCATCCAGGGTGGTATCGCTGTCTACCTGGACTTTTATAATACAAATGTTATGTTTTTTTTAATGGCAAATTGCATACGCTTGTCATGATTTGTATTAAAAAAACCAGTTTTTCTATCGACTGTATTTGTTACCTCGTTAGTTAGTTAAGACGGGTTATTGCCGCAACTCCACGTCTAAGCGCGTATTTTGCGTACGGGTGGGATTCGTCTTCCTCACTCGATCCACCCCAGCTCCTCGAGGAAAGCCAGCAGCGCCTTGGTGTTGCCAACTATCCCCTGTACGATACCTGGGTCACCGAGGCATTTGGCCCTGTAACCAGCGATTACTGGGCAGCTTAGGAGCAGGTATGCTGCTGTATCATCATCCTCCATGCATGCTCTGCACAGTGGGCTGTCTGTGATCCCGAAGACAAAAAGATGCTTGTTAAAAGTCCCATGGCCAGTCTTTAAGGCTGTGACTGCACGTAACTGTGGTTTAGTCAGTCTCAGGGCTTTCTGCGTAAAACGGCCATCTAAATAGGGAAGTGCCTCCTTGGCCTGCCTGCACTCGCTGTGGTCATTCCACAATTTGTGGTGTTGTTCTTTGGTGCGTTTCCTTATCAGATTGCGAAGATAACCGAAGGGTAGTAGTACGATGGGTTCTGGTCCCACCACCGCCATACTGGAACCCCTTCGGGCCAGCTCATCCGCTGCATCATTACCTCGAGAATCGCTGTGCCCCTTAATCCATTGAATGGTTAATTTTCAAGGTATAATCATATATGTAATCATTTGTTACCTTTATGATATACCCAATGCTATGCAAATTAGTAAGTAAATTAATACTACATTTAGAAGCTACTTTTGCGGGGATACCTTGGCGTGTTTTTATGTTTTCCGTTTTACATTTCCTGAGCGTAATAAATAGCATTTGTGGTCACGGCCCACGGGTGGTGGATCGAAGCAACTTCCAATTTGCAATGTAACCAGTTTCTGTTGTAAAAATACTTTTAGTTAATTAAGCTTCAGGATTTGCTTAACAAAACTGTGTTACTACTAGGTATTAGTAATTACTTCTTGTCTGATCCTTTGTTCACTTAAGGTCTATCCACACATATCAGGGCCGTGCCAGGGACGTAGACAGACCGTACCCCGTAAAGGGCTCAAAAAAATATCGTTGGGTACATTTTATATGAACTCGTTCACAAACGACGGGGCACGGTCTGTCTACGTCCCGGGCATGGCCCTGATATGTGTGGATAGACCTTTAGACGATTAATTCATCTACTATTCTTTAGCGCCTCTTCAATTCCTACTTCATTGTTTAGATACCTGAGAAATCTAGCCATCCATTCAAATATTACGCTAAGTATCACAATGAAACATTTTTAGGTAATATCATTGTCCAATTGTCTAAATTATCTCCAGAATAGATCTACTCTAGTTTCAAGTCTGTCTGAAACACGTTCACATTTATGTCATAAATCTTTTTGTATTTTTTCGTTACAACTTCTTTGAAGTTGTCTTTGGCGAGTGACCATAGATGTTCACTTACGCAATACAGACTTCATGGTTGAACGCACTTCCTACGTACTTTTTGGCGCGAACTGGGTTGGACGTCTTTAATTTATAAAATTATAAATTCTTGCATGTATATTATACGCCTCGTTGAATACTTTAATGAGACTATTAGACTGTTTTTATTTGTACGAATACAGTCAGACAGGGTTGCTATGCTATAATTTTTTGTACTGTAATACAGTCTGTCACTGACAAAGATTATGGCTGCCATTCTAGATTTAAAAATGTCGATTATATCGTCCGTTAATGTTTTTCTTTTGCTTGTCCTTGTTCCTCTCATGAAATACCCATTCTAAGAGAAGACGAGAGCGAGAAGGGTCAGTGGCGCCAACGACACATAAATTAACTATATCTCTGGCGTGACTGTATCTTCGAAAAAGGAATACGAAAGAACAAATATGGAAGTTTGCAATGCAAGACAATGACCTGGCGACCTTTTCTTTAACAATAACAACCAAGCTTACTTTCCCAAAGTCTGGTTTTACACAAAAACCTCACAAGCAGCTGTTCCTGTACTATGTATTCTTTTAATTTTCAGATTCTTTGATTAATGACTTATTCGATGCTTGTTTTCCGTGTTAATTAAATACTCGTCTAATTAGCCGAGTTTCTAGTAAACGCGGTAATGATATTGCATATATGCAGCGGTATTTACGCCTGTATATAGCTGTTTGCATGTATTTAGATATGTATTGGTAACGACAACTTTCATATTACTCATATGTAAAGCTCTGGATGGAAATTCAGTATTTGGTTTGGCATGCATTACTTATTAATTTTCTCAAGCCAATACTCAGCCGCTGAATCCAGCTAAAAGTGGCCGGGCCCTGTGTAACAGTCCATACGACTCCATCATCATCATCATATCAGCCGAAAGACGTCCACTGCTGGACATAGGCCTCACCCAAGCGTCGCCGGTTAATGCGGCGTCCGTCCGTTCGGGACCGGTCAATGCGGCAACGCCGAAATACGTCAATTGCTGGACGCAGGCTTCCCCCAAATATTGCCACAACGACCAGGATCGGTCGTGCTTTCTGGTATAGCAAATGCCTGCGACCTTCACCTTTCATCGGGCTTTCGGCCGCATCGGTCACCCATTCTGCGAACATAGTGCCCTCCTCGCTTGCTATCCAATAGCGCTAATTAGCATTTCTTCAAACACTAAGAAACGTCTTTAGTCTATTGATTGTACAGTCTTCAGGAGCAAGTCCTAAATCTCACTCAGATACTCAGATTCTAAATAGCAGCAGATTCCAAATCCATTTTCTTACTCGACCACAAAGAGCTGCTTATTACAGCAGCGCTATGTAGCGCGGGCGTCGTGCCACTTGCTCGGCAAACCGTTGCGTCACGCGGGTCATCGAACCTCCTTGCGAGGTTGCGCGCCAAAATGTAGGTTGTACGTCAGAGAGCTGTCAAACGATTATGGCGCGCTTTTATTACAATTATTTAATTGTTGCGTTCTAAATATAAAATAATGACGGCGTTATTGTTTTTTTTCTTCTTATTTTCGTTTTTTTTTGCCAATGACCTTGGTTTTTGTTTGAGAAAGTTCGTTTTTTGTTTTGTATCGTTAATGAAGGCTTTGACATTATAATTAC
Organism: Anorthoa munda; assembly: GCA_945859665.1. Taxonomy (NCBI): domain Eukaryota; kingdom Metazoa; phylum Arthropoda; class Insecta; order Lepidoptera; family Noctuidae; genus Anorthoa; species Anorthoa munda. The sequence continues at coordinate 19,678,691 of OX243916.1, read as the reverse complement.
ATAATTAATCATTTGATGCAACAATATAACAAAATGAACTACTGTTGACTTATAATATGTGTTGTTGTTTTTTTCATTTTCCTTTAATTTTATTTGAGTGTAGTATTTTTGATTTTATAATTGTTTGGTTGTAATAAAACTGAACGCTCCAGTAACATTTAATGTAAATTGTAAACAATAAACCCAGATAAAAAATTCCTTGAATTTTATAAAATGCCGATAATTTTTATAGAACATTTTACGAAGAATTAATTAATACCGAATTAAAAGCATCATTAGACAAGTTACCAGCATTAACTGTAATCATACAACTTTACAATACATTTTCAACTCGAGACAAATCCTGAAAATCGGAAAGGCACTTCGAAATACTTACCCCGTGTATGTTATTTTGTACATTTTCTGAACATCAAAGTTAAATTTTATCAAGTTTTATTTGCTCAGGACATTTCTGCACGTCTTTGAGTTCTGCGACAATATTAGCGCCATAAAAGCGATTATCGCGTCATAAAGCAACACGGACGGGCACATTTTTTTTTTTATCAGGTCTAATTTATGGCATTTTTACCTACCTTATACTGAATACCTTACTTCTTTTCACACCCACCAGTGTAATACAAACATTGACGAGTATTACTCACATTAATACATTTTTAGTTCGAGTAAACATTTATTACATTTGCGTGTTTATGGCTGGAATGCGGCCAACGGATACTGAACTGTGAAAAATGTGGAGTATTTTTAATTCTGTTTTGAGGATATAAATGGAAATTAAAAGAAAGGAGTGAACATTACATATCATAATTCGTACTCAGTTTAAAAGGTTTTAATTTATGGAAAAGCATTTTGCCTCGGTTTCGCTCCTGTATCCTATTCCACAAGAACCGTGCCTACACTTAGCGATAGCGTCGCTTCTAACAGCGAAAAAAAATTCGTAATCTTGGCAGTATTACCATAGACATCACCTAAACTTTCTTAAACCCAATAGTTTTTTTTTTTAAACTAACTAAAACCCACCCGTATTCTTTCAGTTGCTTGAGCCAGGACCGCGGTAGCTCTTTTTCAAATTTATCCGCGACCTAGACAGGCATCGGCCCTAGCGGACCCCGTCTGTTTTTGCTGACATCATGTTGAGGCGCGCGCGGAACAGAACGCGCCGTCGACTCGGGCCTGGTCCTTATCGGACGGCGAGCTACCCATTACTCGCCGTCCGCAAGCCCGCGGCTACGGCGGCCGGGAATCTGCTTGCGACTCCCGACGCCCAGGGCGACTCCTGCGGTGGCTTGAGGCGTGAGAGCGTGTCCGTTGCGTCTCCCTCACGCGTTCCGCGTCCTCCTTCGCGAGCATTAGGACGCGAGAGGTCGCCACCGCCGATCGCCGCCACGAGGACACGGCGTTGCTCCGCCCAAGCGAGGCAGACTTCCACCGTATGCTCTACCGTGTCCTCGGGACGATCCACACAATGGTGACACCCGGGCGTTTTCACCCGCCTTATCCTGAACAGGAACCTCCCGAAACAGCCGTGTCCGGGTAGGACATGCGTCAGGTGGAAGGTGAGGACGCCGTGACATCGTTCAAGCCAAACCTCAAAAGCTGTAAAACCTAGAGATTAATCTGACTAGCTATGCTGATGAATTAATAAAAAATGTTTACATTAGTCGTATGAAAACAGAAATTACATAACATCACTGCTGTATACTCTGAAGACTTACGCAGAAGTGCCTCTATAATCCACCAACCGGTTATGTTTAAGTTCCATGTTATAGGGGGGGAGCATATTGCCATCACCTGGACACAAGTCCAAACTCCGGACCGAATGGTGAAATTTCTGGAAACTCCAGGCCGAATGGTCGAATCCAGGCATTCGACCATGAGTTTCGACAGCAGTCATAAAATCGTTAGCTTATGGCGTAAGCCTTCGCTCATAAAGTTATAATTCGACTATCTTAAATGAACATTATTCTTATAATTTAATGTTCCGTAATTAAATAATAGGTAATTATAACTTATAACGTTTACGAGGTCGAATTCTTTTGTTTATTATTGCATAAAAGTAATTAAATGCCAGACAGTAAATATTTATTTATGCATTATATTTTACGGAAATTCACTTTGTATAATAGTTTTTTTTTTTTTTTACTATGTATAGGCCTGTGTTTGACCACAATCTCACCGTGGTCAGTGATGATGTGGCCGATGGTGGTAAGCACACAAAGCCTAGAAGGGAACTGGCTCTCAAGTGCTGCTGTCGGAACACACCGGAAGGTGCTTGGCGACAGATTTTCAACTTGAGGGTGGTTGCCAGCCAGGCGGGTACTACAAAGTACCCTACCACCGTGCTATGGTTTCCTCACGATGTTTTCCTTCACCGAAAGCTCAAGCTCATTGTAGGATTCGAACCCGCGACCTTCGTCTCGGTATCCGACGTCACTACCACTGAGCTATCATCGCCTTAAAATCGTTATACTACGTTACGTTTTGTTGATATACAATGAGGATATTTATAATTCAAACAGACTTCAATTCACATTTTTACTCGAAATTGTCTAGGTAGCCTTTTTTTTTAAATTATTATGATTGATGGGCTCGCGCTGGACCACTGCCTCACCTGATAGTAAGCGATGATGTGGTCGACGGCGGAGCACGAAGGAACCTACTTCATATTTTAATCTGTGTGTTCACAACTACTATTCTTTGTAGGGTATTTAGCTGGATGTGCCGTTCGTCCAGCTAAATACCTTTTCAGGCTAAGCTGGCTGACTTTTTATTTTATGGAAAATCTATACAATGCGAGATCAGCATCCAGTAAATTGTATATTTATTTATGTATTAAATCTTTATGCAACACACGCATAAAAGTACATAAGCGGGGTGTCGCCAGGAGTAAAGCATATTCTGACTGTCAAAATTCAGTGTCAAGCTCTTATGTACCTACTCTTAAAACTTATATGTTCCAAACTCATAAACATTCTGTATTATTTCAGCTGGGGAAGTACTATCGACGCAACGTCCACTGGTGCGATGCCGGCCTCTCCACGCTGCCACCCTCGAATCGAGAAACAAAGCCAAGAAGTGTGCCGAGTTCCTGCAGCCTTATAGGTGAGCATATCAGTCATATATCTTATTAAAAACCGACAAGTGCGTATCGGACTTCGCACATTCAGGGTTCCGTACCAAAGAAACAATCTGCAGGCTTATTACGTATCTTTTGCAAGAGCAAAACAATAGCTATCAAACCCTTTATGACATAAAAGTCCGAATTACCTGCAGTGTAAGTATGGTAGGTCCTACACAATCGTTTGGTAATCGCTCGCTGTTTGTCAAATACACTTATTCAAAAAAAAAACCGCCAACAACTCTAAAACTTTTGTATTGATGAGCAATTTTTGCGCAAACATCGCTATCCTGTTGCTCTTGCAAAAGATACGTAATAAGCCTGCTGGTCTATAATATAAAAATGAATCGCTGAATGTGTTGCTAAGCACAAATCTCGAGAACAGCTGTACCGATTTCGCTAATTCTTTTTTTGTTGTGTTTTTTATTGTTAGGCGAAGGTTCTTATGAAAAATATAAACAAGAAAAACATAAATAAATTGGTACCTTACCTACATAGGTAGAGTAGGTATGTAGGTAGGATAGGGAAGGGTAGGTAGGGTAAGTAGGGTAGAATAGGATAGTTAGGTTAGATGAATGTTTGGTTTGTTATGGCAAAACAAAGTTTGCCATAAAAAACCTAGCTAGCTAGTTTATCAATATATTGGTATTTGTTAGTAAAATATACGTAATAATTATCACGAAATTTCAAGTTCATAGGTCAATGGGAAGTTTAAAAAGTTCTTCGGAACAGATTCGGTATAGATTATAGTCAGGCTAGCACATAGGATACTTTTTATCCCGGGAATATGTTCCCTCGGGATAATTTTGAACGTTCACGCGAGCGAAGCCGCTGGCAAAAGCTAGTGAGAATAATAACTGCCGAAAAAGGTAAATCCAGATTCGAGAATGACCAATCCTATACAGCCGGGAAGTATTTGAATAGCTACGCAATGCCACCTCAACGCAATTCTTTAAACTTTTATGTTAGTCATCTTATTGATTCATACCGAACATGGCTCACTTACGAGTATCACGTAGCACTGTGGTTTGGCCAGCATTGCATTGCAACCGTTCTTAACCTTCGGTTCACATTGTGGTCACGATCTATTTCTGATTTATTTGTATTCAATTGCAGACAACGGCCAGAAACATGCACGGCTCTCGCAAGACGTCTGGTGTCCGGTGCGCTCGGTGTCAAACTGAGCACAGCGAGGCAGGAGAGAGCTGAGGAGAGGAGACTCATCACCCTCGCCCGAGGTGAGCTCATAACTTAATCCTATCCTATCTTTTTGGTCTCGCACGGGGTTTTTTATTTTGACTATTGTTTAATTTTTATGCTTATTTCTCGTGTCTCCTGTGCGGGTCACAAATAAATATTTTTCTTTCTTTCTTTCTTTTTTTCTTTCTATCGGCATATGTTTCCACTAAAATTTTACACGGTCTTAAAGAACGCGTTGGACAGAAACCGGTGCATCCACTCCAGATCCTCAAACATGAGGGACACCGACCAAGAGCGAGATCTTTCCACAGCTGGGACACAGGCCACAGGTCTCCTGTCCTGTATGGACCGTAGTACACCATGCGGACCCTATGAGTGTTTGTGGATGTCACATGTCTCCAATATATTTAGTTCCAGTACATGCCGGTTTCCTTTCGTTGTTATTTCACCGGTTTGTTTGAGAGCAGCGGTAATACATGTAATATATGAAAGATTGTTAGCCTCAGCCATCTACAGATCAGCCCAAAAGCCCACAAAAGAATCTGTGCCGAAACGATTCAGTCAGGAATGCGCCTGAGTCGTTTCGGTACAGATTCTTTACCGAGCGCATACACGTACGGCATATCAGCCGGGCGAGCACGGCCTCTGTGGTAGGTTTGAGTCACGCAATTTATTACGATTTTTGTTCCCAAACTGTAATGAAATATGTGACTCAAGCCTATCACAGTAGACCGTGCTCGCCCGGCTGTACAGATTTACGAAAACGCCTTAGTGCGCCTAGCCGCAGTTTTAGGAAATGCTCCTATACTCTCTCGATCTGTCATTTTTCACTCCTGCGCAAAAGCCTCTCTCCAGTCCTTCCACCTTTTGGGCTTATCATCAGCAAAGACAATAAGCAAACTGAAGTGCTAATAGAATTACCAACTTCGCTTTAAAACCGACGTTGGGTGGACGGGGTAGACGTGTTCTTGAGTTGAGGCGGCGAATCTGCATAAGTAAAGATCTTTGTACATATGAGTAGCGACCGTAGGAAGCTCTCCAGCTAGGTAGATATTCAGTAGCTGAATTAGAATAGCTAAGGGTCGAGTGCAGTTGGTGAGAGACCCTATGTCCAGATATTCTTCCCTTCCTTATTAATATACTAGCTGTCCACGTGGTTTCGCTCCCGTCAACTGGCTACCTATCTACCCTAGCTACATGAATGTTGCGTAACTTTTACCGCTTACGCAGCGCACGCAACGAAAGCTCTCAAAAAGGAATAATTTTGCTCGTTTTTGCAACATTTTTCATTTATGCTCTGCTCCAATTGGTCGTAGCGTGATGTTATATAGCCTATAGCCTTCCTCGATAAATGGACTATCCAAAACAAAAATATTTTTTCAATTCCAACCAGTACTTTATGATCTTAGTATAGATATGGCGCACGGTTGGCGCAGTGGTTGAGCGATTGACTGCTGCGCTGCGTGTTGCGGTTTCGATTCCCGCACGGAACAAATATTTGAATGACCTACAGATAGTTGTTCCGGCTCTGGGTGTTTGTGTATGTGAGTTTATATGTTTGTAAACGCACCCACGATACAGGAAGAAATTCCTAGTGTGGGGCAACGTTTTTTTTTAAAGTAAAGAAAATAAAAAATAAAATATGTCCTATAACCCCTAAAGTCCCTTATATCCAGATGTAGAGTCTACTTTTATTTGTACACAGAAAAACTGCTAAAACATACAGTAACACATTTCTCCCTCTAATTTCAGAGAAGAAACGTCAGGCGGCTCTACACAAGGAGGCGGCGTGGGATGGCTCGCTCGCTAACCAGTCTGTCGATACGTGAGGTAACAGTGCACGAACATAATATTGCCTCATACTTAGAACTTAGCCCCTTTTAAAAAAATGCGAACAGCTGATGTATAAATAAATGCAAATGAAGTAAAAGCAGGCTGGTGGCATTTTGTAGTGTTTTCCTACCCCCATGAGAAAACTTTCACTCTGAGTTGTGTGTTCAGTTAGGCCCAGTTTTTAGGTCAGTACCAACTACAGACATACATCTAACTAGATAACGCAAGCACGGGGTCTCATTGCTAAGAAAGAAAATTTGGTTCAAATAAATCTCACTAGATGGCGCGATATGCACCTCCATCTGTTATTGAATGTGTGTAAAATTAACATTTTCTGGAATTGAATAAAAAAATTGTATGTTCTTGTTTAATCAACTCTCCTAAGTACAAAATTATGGAATATTGGGCTCTTAATTCACATTTCAAAGATTATTAGACGGATCATTTAAAATTGATGCCAATAGATGGCGCATTTTTAAAGGACATGGCTAAACAACTGCCCTTAGCATGTCTAGAAATTTCCTACTAGCTCGTAACATCCAAATATTCATTAATGAATTATTACAGTTTTATTATTCTTCTAAAACTTTCGTGAATGAAACAAGTAATTAAAAGTTTTTTCATGTTTTTGTTTGACAAGAAGAACATAAGATTCCGTTCTACAAAAAATTGTAGTCAATAAACCTACTTTTAAAGACATTTGCGTAAGTCGAAACGAACAGTATTCATTATTATTTATTTTTGTACATATCGCAATACATCTCAAATATTCATTAATGTATTATTACAGTTTTATTATTCTTCTAGAACTTTCGTGAATTAATCAAATAATTAAAAGTTTTGTCATGTTTTTGTTTGACAACAAGAACATAATATGATTCCGTTCTACGAAAAATTGTAGTCAATAAACCTACTTTTAGAGACATTTGCGTAATTTGAAACGAACAGTCATTATTATTTATTTTTGTACCTATCGCAATACATCTCAAAACCTTAGAGATAGAACCTTAGATGTTGATTTCTTTAATTGCATTTATCTGATTTCTAGAAATTATTTGCAAAATCTGGAAAAAACGGCACTTATATAGTGCTGACACTAAAAAGTTACAATCGATTGGGTATTATGGTATTATGTATTAATATAGAGCCAACTAGTATGGTCTTAAGTTTCATTTGCGTATTGATTCATCATGAGATGCATAAACTGTGGAGTAGCCACAAATGACAGATCTTTAAATTACAGCCGGGAACGGCTTAGCTAGGTTTCCAAAGCACGAAGGAAACTAGCTATGTAAAGATGGTACACGATGGAACCACGGAATGACCTCGGCTAGCGTTGCGTAACCTTGAACCTGTGCGGCTGTTATTATTAAGCTACGAGCTCCTCTAAACGCCTTAATAAAGTATCATAGCAAAATCTCATTATTTTACAAGTTTGTATACCTGTTAATGTAGGAGTTTCTACGATTTTATTTTCAAGATTGTGACTATATAAAAAGTTCATATAACTTTTTTCTTATCAAATAATAAATAATATTCAGCTATTCAACATTACATATTACAAGTTAAAATGTTTATTCATTGCTAGGGCAGTCGTCCATACTTTATTTAGCCATGTCCTTTCTGAGGCATTCCACTCGATTGTTAAAGTTTGCATTTTAACACATTTTGGTGCAAAAAAATACTGTAAAAACGTGCAAATAAATACTAGAAAACAAACCTTCACTGTATTTCAAGAAAAAAATATTCACGAACCTAGTAAACCCTTTTACTTGCAAGTCGCTGCTAACACCATCTATCTATCACCGTGGAACAGAACCGAATGCGTTCGATGTACAAAAAAAATCCAGATTAAGCAGTCGAAAAACGCTAGTTACGGCGGCACGGTTTCTTTGTATGGGATGAAGTATCTGTATGCTAGTATTATATTATCTGTGACGCAAGTCACTCCATCTGTATGAAAACCAAGCGTGCCACTTTTTCACACCAAATTTATAAACAAACTAGCTGACCCGGCAAACTTTGTTTTGCCATAAAAACACCAAACATTCATCTAGCCTACTTATCCTACCCTACCTAACCTAAACTACCTACCCTACCCTACTTACCCTACCCTACTTACCCTACCCTACCCTACCTACCTATGTTGATAAGGTACCAATTTTTTTTTCTTTTTTTTTTATATGAACCTTCTCCTAACAATAACAAACAACAAAAAAAGAATAAGCGAAATCGGTTCAGCCGTTCACGCGTGATGCCGTGACCAAGGGAAATAGGGATTCATTTTTATATATATAGATTTACTTACCAATGAAAGAAAACATTTCCAATGCCTCGGCCAACTTTTTCTATACAGTCTTGACAGCTCAATATGGCATAAAAACACATTTTTCTAGATTTCGGTGGATTTCCGGTGCCATAATGCTAAATGAAAGACTTAATTTACGATCATTGATCGTAATTTTACTCCGTTTTATGACACGGCACGACATGAAGTACATACAATCGCGTCATCTAGTATTCTAGTTAGATTTATATCTGTGGTACCAACTCAACCAATGGTTAAATTTTAATAAGCTAACCAATGGTTTAAAATTTCGGTAAAACACCATTTTCTTCAGTTGTTAGTCTCACAAATGGTCAAATAAGTTAGAGAATTCAATTATGTGACCATTTGTTTGACTAACAATTGACGAATAAATGCGTTTTACCGAAATTTAAAACCATTGGTTAGCATATTTAATTATTGATTGAGGAACAAAAAACGGATCAAAAAACTAGGTTTTAGTATCACTATTAACTTCAGATTACCCATACAATTTTCAAGTATTAAATCTAGCATATCTTTCCTCTGCGTACCCAGACTGATACGTCAATAGATTTAAAACTGAAGTAATTGTTATACAAAACAATTCTAATAGGTTGAGCATCTTGTTGGAATGCCACCCTACATTATATCGAACAAAAGCAGCATGGCCGATATGTTAATAAAATATTGTCAAAAATTTATATATATATATATATAATATATATACAAATACAAAAGGGAGACGAAAAAAGGTCATTGTGCATCAAAAAGTGGTCCACATCGATGTCAATGGGAAACGTGCCCAGAACGCTGGCAGCATTGCCACGTCAAAAAGTTGAATAAACAATTAGAGAATGTTTGAACGTTTCATTAAAGAATTGCAAGTCATCGAAGTATGAGTAACCAAACCGTAATTTCGCCAGTTTACTCAAGTCTTCGGTAGTATAGTGGTAAGTATCCCCGCCTGTCACGCGGGAGACCGGGGTTCGATTCCCCGCCGGAGAGAATCTTTTTGCATTTTTATTTTGTTTATGTTTTTATTGAAATTTACTTCCTGACCTTTATTTAATTAATTGTATGTAATTATGATATTTTTTTTACGAAATGCGTGGGGAAAATCTTAATCTCATTGAAAAAGTTGTACTAAGTTTATTTCTTATTTTTTTATTTAATCATAATTATGTGTTACTGATTTTAAAGTAGATGTTGCCCTTATATCCTATAAATAAATAAATTCGTATGCTTTCGGAGTAATCGGTTAATTGTGTTATATATTTTAATATCAAAAAAGATAAAGAACTTGATTTTTAGTAAAATATTAATAAGCAATAAAATAACTAATTAGGTCTAATTTCAATACGTGTATGATAATTTTATTCAAAACTCGAGGATAGTTTGCATTTTGATAAAATACATAGAACGAAGTGGGCTCGATATGAATAGGACATTAATTTCGCCAATTTAGACAAGTCTTCGGTAGTATAGTGGTAAGTATCCCCGCCTGTCACGCGGGAGACCGGGGTTCGATTCCCCGCCGGAGAGAATCTTTTTGTATTTCCAAATTTTTATATACATTGTTTAAACTGTTTTTCTTCAACAACTTATCATTTGAATTACTGCAAACGCAGGTATGCATATTTATATTCAAGCTGTACGCATTTTATTTTGGCTAGAAAAGCCAAGAATACCACAACTTGTTTAGTTTAAAAAAAAAAAGATGATAAATATATGCTTTTTTCCCCCTTTTGCTCGTGAAATACCCTTCACTACAATATTAATTTAATAATACTCTCAAGGTTCTCTCTTATATTGAATACTAGCTGTTGCCCGCGGCTTCGCTCCCGTGGACCATCCCACAGGACCCGCTATCGGGATAAAAAAATAGCCTATGTCACTCGGGAATAATGTAGCTTTCTATTGGTGAAAGAATTTTTCAAATCGGTCCAGTAGTTTTGGAGCCTATTCGGTACAAACAAACAAACAAAAAAATCTTTCCTCTTTATAATATTACTAGCTGACCCGGCAAACTTTGTTTTGCCATAAAAACACCAAACATTCATCTACCCTACCTAACCTACCCTAACTACCTACCCTAACTACCTACCCTACCCTACCCTACCCTACCTACCCTACCTACCCTACCTACCCTACCTACCCTACCTACCCTACCTACCCTACCTACCCTACCTACCCTACCCTAACTACCTACCCTACCCTACCCTACCCTACCTACCCTACCCTACCCTACCTACCCTACCCTACCTACCCTACCCTACCTACCCTACCCTACCTACCCTACCCTAACTACCTACCCTACCTACCCTACCCTACCCTACCCTACCCTACCCTACCTACCCTACCCTACCTACCCTACCCTACCTACCCTACCTACCCTACCTACCCTACCTACCCTACCCTACCCCACCCTACCCTACCCTACCGGATGTAATAAAGGCGCTCAAAAACCAAAACGCCGCCATCTTTCGAGATCTTAAAGATGAGCAGGCGAAAATAGAAATAATCTACAGAAAGCGAGCCAGGAACCCGCACATGTGTCACGTAGTGATGAGGGTCGCCACAGAGGTTTGGCGGCGCATGCTCGAGGTCGGGTCGGTGCATGTGGAGTTTCATAGGGTGACGGTCGAGGACCAATCCCCGCTGGTCCAGTGCTCGCTCTGCCTCGGGTATGGGCATAGCCGACGCCTTTGCACGGAGTCCGTGCCAAAGTGCAGCCACTGTGGCGGTCCCCACATGAGGACGGAGTGTGCGGACTGGGCCGCTGGCCTACCTCCAAAGTGCTGCAATTGCGTGCGCGCGAAGACTGACAGCACAGACCATCATGCTTTCAGCTCGGAGTGTGTAGTTAGGAAAAGGTGGGATGCAATAGCCCGATCTGTTATTGCGTATTGCTAAGGGCAACACGGAGACTCCTGCCCAACAAAACGCAAGACCATACCGTGTGGCCCAAGCTAATCTACAACGTAAGGACCTGGCAACGACCGAACTCTTTTTAGAGGCCAGTAAAAGGAAGATCGCGTGGGCGCTTATCCAGGAGCCGTACGTGGGAGGGGCGCGAGGTATGAAGAGCTACCGAGGTTCGCGAATCTACCAGTGCGAGGTTGATGGAAGTGGGAGGGTAAAGGCGGCAATTGCCGTCTTTGACGATGACCTGGATGTCATTCCCTACCCGAAACTTACCACAAACAACATCGTTGTGGTGGGGATCCGGACTAAAGCCTGGGAGATCGCAGTAGTTTCTTACTACTTCGAGCCAGACCAACCCATAGGGCCATACCTGGACCAGTTGACCCGGATCAAATCGGAAATGGCCACCGGTAGATTGCTTATAGGCGGCGACGCTAACGCTAAGAGTCCTTGGTGGGGCAGCATCGCCGAAGACTCCAAGGGCGAGGAAATGTCCGGAACCCTGGAGGACTTAGAGCTTCAGGTGCTGAATACTGGCGACGCTCCCACATTTGACACTGTCCGAGGTGGTCGAGTGTATAATAGCCACGTGGACGTCACGGCATGCTCGCTCGACCTTTTTGACCTGGTGGACGGCTGGCGGGTCGACACAGGAGCAACATCCTCGGACCATAACACAATATTTTTCGAAATTAAAGTTAAAAGGGATAAAGGGGTAAATATCACCAGGACGACCAGGAAATTTAACACAAGAAAGGCGGACTGGGATACATTTAAAGATAAATTAAGGGATATCAAAATTGAAAATAATATAAATTTGAATCGTATAAGGGGAATAAATAGTAAAGTAGATTTAGAAGAATTAATTGTAAATTACAGAGATAGTATTTTAAAAGCATGCGAAGATTCTATTCCCAAAACTAGTATTAAAAGTAAAATCACTTGTCCGTGGTGGTCCGAGGAGCTCACTGTGAAGAAGAAGGAGTTTACCAGACTGAAGAACCGCATCCGCAATGCCGCGCCGGTCCGGCGAGCGATGGTCGTAGACGAGTACCTGAAGGCCAAAGAAGAGTACGAGATGCTAGCGAAGAGCGCCCAATTCGCAAGTTGGAAGGAGTTCTGCCGGAAACAGGATCGGGAAGGGGTCTGGGAGGGAATCTTCAGGGTGATTGGTAGGACCGCCAGAAGACAGGAGGAACTGACCCTACGCAGCGATGGTGTATTCCTCAACCCAAGTGAATCGGCCGCCCTACTCGCAGATACGTTCTACCCCGAAGACAGAGTAGACCAGGACAACGCTGACCATAGGCGAATTAGAGAAACTCAACTTCAACATCTGCCAATGCAGCCCTCGCCCATGTTCAGAGTTGGGGCGACAAAAACAAGCTGAGGTTCGCACCGCACAAAACCTGTGCGATGGTCGTAACCAACAAGCGCAAGTATGATACCCCAAGGCTGAGCATGGCCGGGGTCGGCATTGGTATGGTTAAGAAGATGAAGTTGTTGGGTCTAACCATAGACGAGAAGCTCACCTTCAACGAGCACACCGCGAACGTCTGCAGGAGGGCAGTTAACATTTATAAGCAACTGTCCCGCGCCGCTAAAGTGAGTTGGGGATTGGACGCACAGATCATACACACAATCTACACTGCTATGATTGAGCCCATAATAACGTACGCGGCCGCAGCCTGGGCTCCCGCTACGAAGAAGCTGGGAATACGGAAGAAGCTAGGCTCGGTCCAACGAGGATTCGTCCAGAAGATCTGTAAATCTTACCGTACTGTCTCCCTGAACTCGGCACTGGTACTGTCCGGAATACTACCTCTAGATCTGCGCATACAGGAGGCAGCCGCCCTGTATGAAGCGAGGAGAGGGCCATCCCGGTATGTGCCAGGAGATAGGGAGATCGAGGGTGCGGTAAGGTTTGCAGAGGCTCCTCATCCAGCTACGCAAATGCCCCTGGAGTTCATGTGCCTGGCAGACCAACATTTGCTAGACAGCAACAACGTGCAGGCGGTGCGAATTTTCACCGACGGCAGCAAGATTGAGGGGAAGGTCGGAGCAGCATTATCCATATGGGATAATGAAGGCGAAGTCCGGAAGCTCAAACTTAGCTTAGCCGCGTACTGCACTGTCTACCAGGCGGAACTCCTGGCCATCTGCAAAGCGACGGACGTGATCCTTACGCGGCAAGAGACGAGCTATGGTTTGTACAGCGACTCAATGTCAGCATTGCAGACGCTTGCAAGCCATGGCTCTCTCCATCCCCTGGCGGTTCGTGCGCGCGCAAATTTGGCTCAAGCCCTGGGCCAGAGCAAAGCTGTGTCTTTGTTCTGGATCAAGGCCCACGCGGGCCTGCCGGGGAATGAGCGAGCGGACGAGTTAGCGAAGGAGGCAGCATTGTCGTTACGGAGGAAGCCGGACTACGACCAGTGTCCGGTTTCATTTATCAAGCGACAGATCCGTTTGGAATCGCTTGATGAATGGAATCGAAGATATGTGTCGGGCGAGACGGCCTCTGTGACGAAAATGTTTCTTCCGGATGCAATAGCGGCTTTCCATATTATAAAACAGGTGCGGCCCACAGGCGTACTCACGCAAGTTTTGACGGGGCACGGCGGGTTCTCTGAATACTTGAATCGCTTCAAGTGTAAGGAGAGCCCCTCGTGCGTCTGCGACCCAGGCGTGGCAGAGACCGTCCAGCACATACTCGTAGATTGCCCGTTATTTATCAGGGAACGCTACCAACTCGAATGTGAGCTGGACAGGACATTGACGAAGGAGAGCCTGCATGGGCTCATGAGTAAGCAACACAGGGAAAAGTTCCTAGAGTACTGTGTAAATGTGGCCTCCACAGTCATTGCACGAAACCGAAGTTGAAGCGGCTCTATGATTCACTAGTATTATGAGAATATTTTGTAAGAAGCATAGAAATAGCACGCACAAAACTGCAATGACAAACGGTGCACTGGGGTAGTACCTAAGAGAAACAGATTGTCTGTGTGGTGAAAAGCACTGTTGTGCTTCTTATCCTTAAATAAAGTAAGGCAAATTTATATTTAATTTCCTATCCTCCGTGATAAATTGCTCTCTTGTATTCTGATGTGATAAACTGCACTTCTTGCACATTTTAGAGAAAAACCGCACTTTTTGTAATTATTGCATTTTTGTATTATTTAAACCTACATGTTTTGATCGATAAATAAAGATGCCCATAAATATTTGAGTTTGCACAAAATGGGCACCAGCTTCGTTGGCGGGATTATGTAAGGCAGGAGGGGTTTTTAGTCAGTTGGAGTCTGACACTATCCAGACTGGCTCACTTTAGAGGCACTTTGGGTGTAAGTCCGACCGGATTTCCCCTCCTGCCAATAAAAAAAAAAAAAAAAAAAAAAAAAAAAAAACCCTACCCTACCCTATCTCTCAAGTTGGATCGAACTGCACATGGTGTGCGAATTTTATTATAATCGGTTAAGTGGTTTAGGAGTCCATTGAGGACAAACATTGTGACACGAGATTTATATATATTAAGATTATTCCATTTATTCATTTTATTTACATATTTTTACATTTTTAAATATTATTCTATAAAAAATAAAATAAAAAAACATTAAAAAATACAAAAATAGTAGCCCACCGGTATCGGGAACAGGGTCCAAGCTACCGGTGGTCAGGGCTCATTATTATTATTATATTATTAAGTATAGATTTACTAATAAAATAAATAAAATTTAAATGAATAATTCGATAGATAAATTAACCGGACTATATTTAGATCTGGAGATGCTGGTATGTCATCGTGAGATCGTTCTATCTCACATGTTACGTGACTTTTATGACGCCGAAATTAGATTCATTTTGCTACGATTCACACGTCATCGTGAGATAGAACAACTATACAGGCCATAACTATTACAGATAAGTTATTATCCATATGCATATCTTATTTTCAGATCACCCACGCGGGCCGGATTCCATTCACCGAAGAGTCCATCACGATCGAGCTCTCACAGCAAAATGTTCGTTTTATTAAAGTTAACGTAGTTATAGAATTATAGATATTTTTCTATACGAAATGTTAGACTATACGACGCCTAAGAGGTTTTGGTCCTTTATGTAAGTACGGAATAATGCTTAGCTTTAATTTTTTTTACGTCGCTTATTAAAATTTTGTGTTTGACTCGACTGGCTTGCGTTTCCTATTAGGGATTTTTTTTGTAACCGACTTCAAAAAAGGAGGTTTGGTATTGCATCTGAATCGTGCACTTATTATTGTCTTTCTGTATACGATTTGATTGATAATTATAGTAACATACTTAATATAAAAATTAAAAAATGTAACTTTAAAATCACGTCACAAATGTTTGAGTTTTAATGTGAATGTTTTACCTGTAGCTATTAAATTTGTTTATATGTCAGAAACGTGTGAGATTTCCAAAAGAAAAATAAACGTCATCCATTTTATAACAAAACAAAAAAAAAGATCTAATTATCTCTTCAAATTATTCTTGACATGACCTGCATAATATAATTTAATTCCTCTAAGTGATATGTATTCATCTGTAGTATTCATAGACACCAAATATTAGTATTTATTTAGCTGTCTTATATTTTTAATATAGTTTTATTTTATAAAAGTCTGTTAGAACCACTTGTACCCAAAACTTAAGTCATTTAATTGCTAACACGAAGTTAAATTGACAATACGTCATCCATAATGAGTCCGGGTTAGCCCAGAATAGGGTCTTAGTCGTTTTCTGCTGGCAGTCAAAGTGTGTCGCATGAGTAATGCATGTTGCTTAAATAATAATTCTGTTTATATTTTAAGAAACGAAAACGTGTGGTCTTGTGAATACCAAATATTGACTTTGCATTTGAGAGAAGCTCGTGGGAGAGGAGCTCGTGGCTAAATAATAACAACCGCACGGGTCGATCTTCAAGGTTAAGCAACGCTTGACGAGGTCGGTCCGTGGATGGGTGACCATTTCAACATACCGAGTTTCCTCCGTGCCTCGGAAAGCACGTTAAGCCGTTGGTCCCGGCTGTCATTTGAAGATCTTTGACAGTCGTTACGGGTAATCAGAAGCCTGAGATCTGACACCAGTCTTGCCAAGAGGTATCGTGTTACCCAGTTACTGGGTTGTGGAAGTCTGATAGGCAGCCGCTCCATGTAAAACACTGGTACTCAGCTGAATCCGGTAAGACAGGAAGCCGACCCAACAATAATTGGGAAAAGGCTAGGCAGATGATGATTTGAGTGATATTTACGTTCAAGTATCAAGAATTTCTTCAACGCGAATCTGATATGATGTTGACATTTAAGGTTCTAGAAACTCTCTGGTCACTAATACCAGCTGTATGATTGTTTCTTCTAAAGCTTGAAGGCAGATTTACGCTCTGGAACTTCTTTGTGGTTTTAATAAAAGCGATGTTTGGTATTCAAAAAGATAGTAATAAATATATTTTTAATTCTTTGCGATTTAGTGCCTTTTATTGTCTAGTCTGGTTGTATGTAACACTTGGACTTCAAAACCTCTTTGCGTTGACTCTATTAAACGAAAAGTAGATTTAACTATTAGCGAAATAATAGTTTTTAATATTGCGTCTTATGATATAGTAATATATTACGATTTTAGCGTTCCGTTCGGATCGAAGGAAGGTAGTTTAGCATAAACTCCTTAATCTTAGTACGAATATAGATACGGATAGTGAAAATGGAACGCGAATATTTGAATATAGAAAATGTTTTTGAAAATGGAAGTTGATTATATGGCGACGGAACGAATCCGTTGTCGTTGTTAAATAAAGGTGGGAAAATACTACTAACACGTTACGTGATGAAAGCGTGTCTATGACTCGCATTGCCCTTCATAGCATTAATGTTTTGTGGTATTTTTAACTTTAGAATGTAAAGCGATGTGTTTTTTATGTATTGTAACAGTGCCTCGGATTAAGTCGGCAGCTAGTGTTTAGCGTTTAGACGTTGTTAGTGAAAAAGGTGAGCAGAGGAGAGGATAAATAATAATTACCTACTTATCCACCAATCTATTTGACCGGGCTTGAAGATAGGCTTTCCGATGCGGATAACCTGGCGCGCTGGTGTTTTAGTATGTGATTTACTACTGCGCCTGCGCAGCCATTGTAGGCAACTTCGGAGCGGCCAAGGCGATTGGGGAGTACCTACTGGGGGGTGACCATGAGCTCTTAGAGTAAGGTTATTTTGAGTGTGTGTAAGGGATAGATGTATACGACTTGTATACATCTGTCACTTAAGCGATCTCAAAATAACCTTACTCTAAGAGCTTATGGTCACCCCCCTGTACGTTTAATAGCTCTATTTTTCTGGTGGTTTGAAAAATAAACTGGAGTATGTTCTAGTCGGTTTTCTATAGCCACTGTGTCAATTTTACTAGATGGACCTTTATTGGCAATCACACATCACATCATCAGCCAATTAATGTTCCCACTGCTGGGACACAGGCCTCCTCTGTGAGAGGGAATGGGCCGTGATCCACCACGCGGGCCCAGTGCGGGTTGGTGGATGTCACACATGTCTTCGAATTTTTGGTTCTAGGACATGCCGGTTTCCTCACAATGTTTTCCTTCACCGTTTTTGAGAGCAGTGGTGGTGAAATAATTTACACAATGTAAAGCGCCTGGGTTCGAACCCACGACCTACAACTTGTGAGTCGCGGCCGATACAACTGGGCCACCACTGCTCTATTGGCAATATAAATCGAGAATATTATCTTATTTTTATTATATCCATTCTTCCTTTGCTCGCTTTTGCAACGTACTTTGATAGACTCGGATAAGAACAAGAATTGTTTATATTTACTACTGCAAAAACTAGTAAATCGATCATTTATTATTGATCTCTAAGAAAAACGGTTGTTTCAAGAAATTGACGTAATACATAATATTTTTTGACTTGTTACCAGTATCGTACAGCCAAAGATCTGATTATTAATTCGGGACAAAATAAAAATTATATGGAATTAAAGGACTAGCTCAATTATTTTTACTGTTAAAGGTTGTTATCCAAAAATGAGATGCAAGATCATGCAAGATTTTAATTTTACCAAAACTAAAATGCTAAGAAAATAATTAAGTATATCTGGTACAACCTTAAACATACCAGATTTGGTCTACAAGCAGTCTTGCATGCAAGAAATGTTTTTGAATGGCCACCAGGGAGGCAGGCCCACCTGACAGTAATTGAATTTTTTTGTAATATTTTATTAGTTCTCCATTTTTTTGTTTGCTTGTATTTACAAGGATTCTTGCATGTCTTGCATCTCATACCGGCACCATGACAAGAAAACTTTCTTGTAGCATTTAATTATTGTAAACTCGACGAATAATGCTACAATACTGTAAACAAATGTACTATTACACTGCGAACATTTTATTTGAATTATGAAGTCGTATACTTTCACGGCAGCGATATTCAAACTTTCGTCCATCTCGGGTATATGACCCGTTTGTTCTGTTGGTGCGGCCCGCTGGTATTTGCCGTTGCCTGTCAATATTTGGTACGGCTCGGTGGTATTTAGATGCGGCCTACAAAAAGTTTGAATATCGCTGTCTTCACCAGATCTTAGCATGCTTAATTCGCTGCCTACAGAATATGTACTACTTACCAATCAAATGAGAATTTAAACCTACTAGCAAAAATAGCAAACACGACTGTTCAAGACTTGTCCTATGACATTACAGTACCTGTCCGTAAAAAGGGTACATCGAGATTTAGAAAAAATCGGCATTGTCTTTTTTTAAACCTGGATGGGTCATTTTCACGGCCGGAGAGTGTAAATGTCACGTGACATATATTGTTCAGTCATGTCTACCTGATACCAGCAGCCTAATTGCGTAAGTGAACTTGACAAGTCAAAGGGTTTGATTGCCATCAATCGACCAATCACATGCAAGATGAAAGACGCGATGTGGATTTCCGTCTATGTCTCTTTGCCTTGGCGAATTTACTTACGCAATTAGGCTGCTGATCATACCAATACTATACGGAGATGAATGTACTTTTGTTTTTATATAAAATCGTGTGAAAACGTTCTCTTAATAGTAATAAATGTGCAATAACATGTACGTATTTGCGAAATCAGTTTCACATCGAACCGTCCATATACACAATAATGTATCATTACAATAAATAAATAAATATTCTCATACGTCGTTCTGTTAAGTTTTTATTTCATTTTTACCTCTGGTGCGTCAAGTAAGTGTGTCCATACATCTGATTCTACCTACAGCTTAGAATATCTAGTTTCCAATTTCTGTAATACCTAGACCACAATAGGCACCAGAAAAAATATTGCATTGATGTGTGAAATATTTTTACAATAACATCATACAAACATTTTACCGTGGCTTACAATGCATTTATACATGAACATATACAACATAGGGACATATTATATTTATACTGCATGTTATAATTCTTATAGGTTCTACATGTTTTTGTAAGTAGCAAGATTAGTAAATGAGTAGGCAATCAGGCTTGCCCGATTATTACCCGACTGCGCGACGTAAACACAGTAAAAATATACAAACAGTATGGAAACTACCTACAAACGCTCAAAATGGCACACTCACACAAACATACGTGACCACTCGTCGCGTCGCGGTGCTCAGTACTGGCAGCACCGCAGAAGTGCCCGAGTGGTCTCTTCGGTGCGTATCTTTGTGTGAGTGTGCCGTTTCGAGCGTTTGTAGGTAGTTTCCATACTGTTTGTATATTTTTACTGTGACGTAAAGGAGGGTAATTAGTTTATAAGGTCAAACCTTGCATGCTCGATACTCGCAGTTCTCAATAACAGTAAGCGTACGTTTCTTTCATTTAATAGAACTGTCAGCCACAATATGTCTTCTTTCGTCGCTTTTGATACAACAGCCTGGTTGTCTAGTGTTATATACTTTACAGATTTTACTCAGTTGTTTTAATGTCATAATAAATACACCTATAAGTATTTTTTTACGAGTAGACAAGATAATGCAAGATGGGATTTTAACTCCATACATTTTTGAGGCACGAAGTGTATTCGGATTCGGACATTTTGTTTTTTGGACATAAAAAATTGTCCACATTGTACTCCTGACTTTACCCTAAACGAACGAAAAACGGTCAATGAGGCTTGATCTGTACAAAATAAAAGTAGAGAATATTATTTTTGTAATAATGAAGGTTATTCTAAAATTGATATACAAATAAATAAAATTGATTGACTAGATTGTGGTTTTATTTTGTAAGCTGAAACCTTTTCATAACACATCACACATCATCAGCCTATTAATGTTCCCACTGCTGGGACACATAAGCCTCCTCTCTGTGGGAGGGAATGGGCCGTAAACCACCACGCGGGCCCAGTGCAGGTTGGTGGATGTCACATGTCTTCGAATTTTTGGTTCTAGGACATGCCGGTTGCCACACGATGCTTTCCTTCACCGTTTTTAGAGCAGTGGTGATGAAATAATTTACACAAAGTAAAGCGCCTGCCTGGGCTAGAACCCACGACCTACAACTTGTAAGTCGCGGCCGATACCCCTGGGCCACCACTGCTCTACCTTTTCATAAACTTAAAAAATATGGGGCCAAATTACGTTAATAGAAGCTGGGTATTTCTCTTTTTTTATAGTGGCAGGTGGGGAAATCCGGTCGGACTAACACCCAAACTGCCTCAAAAACTGAGCCAGTCTGGATAGTGTCAGTCTGCAACTGACTGAAACCCCTCCTGCCTGACATAATCCCGCCAACGAAGCTGGTGCCTATTCTGTGCTAACTCAAATATTTATCATCTTTTTTTATTGATAAAAAAATATGTTTAAATAGTACAAACAATGGAGAAATATACAAAAAGGGCGGTTTATCGCTAAAATGTGCAAGAGGTGCTGTTTATTGCATGAAGACAGTTTTCCCCACGATTTCTGAATTATGAATTTTATATTGAATTGGTTTCAAATTCAACTTTAGTCTGAAAGCCGTAAATCTTTGGCATTATTATTCAGAAACCAGCTCACAGATCACTAGTACCTTTTTTTTTGTTTTCGGAGGGAAACCTTCAAAAGGCGCCTGGACTTTTGGAGAAAAGACCAGGGAGTGTGGGATTTCTACATCACTAAAACCACCCCGGTGATCACCATCAGCACCTGAAAGGGGCCCC
Source organism: Anorthoa munda (assembly GCA_945859665.1). NCBI lineage: Eukaryota > Metazoa > Arthropoda > Insecta > Lepidoptera > Noctuidae > Anorthoa > Anorthoa munda. The sequence goes on along the minus strand of OX243916.1, from coordinate 19,657,135 downwards.
GTCACCTCTTAAAAGACCAACCCGGAACCTCCTCTGTGCAACGCCCGTTAGGGCACATCCTTGGGGAGGCTGAAAGAAGTGTCTCCCCAGAGCCGAAAGGACGGCGATCCTTCCCGAAGTCACTTGGTGGGCGGACAAAGTCCCCAATCTGAACACCCGCGACCCCGGAGTCCCGCGTGCTTATTACGCAGGCGGGGTTTCGGCGTTTTAGGCATCGAGGCGGTTGCCTCCCCGACGCCTTCTTCTTCGAGCGGGATCGGCCCACTCACGATCCCGCTCGGCGGCCTTCTGGGCCATCACAGTCTCACAAAGAAGGCCATTTTCCTCCAATTTTCTGTCTCTGCCAGCATGGCCCCCACAGCTGCTGGCAGAGACAGGTCTCGGCCGATCCTGGCAACCAAGACCTGCCGCTCAGAGGCCCACGCCGGGCACTCCTCGAGCGTGTGCTGTGCAAAATCAAGGTCGCCTCCACAATGGAGGCAATTTGCCGTGGTCTCTCGCCCAATACTATTCAGGTACTCACCGAAGCAACCGTGTCCGTTCAGTACCTGAGTGAGCCTGTAGGAGATGCGCTCCTTTCTTTTCAGCCAGGCTTCGAAGTGCGGCAGGATGACTTCGACAACGCGCTTGCGCGAAAATTGCGGCTGCTGTAGCCGCTCTCGCCACCGCTAGAGCGCGTGTCGCCGTTCCTGCCGCTGAGGCGGCCTTACTATAACGATCCCCGGCACGCTGTCACCATTCCGGCGAATGGCGCGAATCCGGTTATAAACCCTCGCATCCATATCCGCCAGAATGTCAAGCGGAGGAAAGCGTGCCAGGAGAGTTGCCGCCTCAAAGGATACCGATCAGTATCCTCGTGCGATACGAATGGCCATTTTCCGCTGCAGGCTATTAATTTTAGTCCTGCAGCGTCGGACACAGGGGCGTAGCTACCGCCGTATCTGCCGTATCAATTATACGGGGCCCCCGGGTCACGGGGGCCCCCGACGTAAATTATGTATTATTGCTGATAAAATTCAATTGTCTTGCATCCAGTTTTCCGGAGGTAATAACAGCATGCTTTTTATTCATGACCCTTCCAGTTACAACCTCAACTGCTGAAAGAAGTTTTTCAAAATTAAAATTGATAAAAAATTACCTAAGAACTTCGATGGGACATGCACGTCTGTCAGACCTGTCATTAATGTCCATAGAGGCAGAAACTTTAGAAAAACAAAGTCATCATCAGCTATAAATGATTTAATAAATCAGTTTGCCGAAAAAAAGCCAAGGAGAGTGTATATTTAATTTGAATTTTTTGTAGAAATTTTGGAAAAAGTGACAAGATAGATTGACTGATTGATTGAAATTGGATTAGAAGAATTATGATGAATAAATATTTATTTTAATTTTATGCAAACATTTTTTTTTTCTTTTGTGAGAAATCTATACCCTTCATAAGGGCCCCCAAGCATATTTTTATACGGGGCCCCGCCAAGGCACGCTACGCCACTGCGGACACCTGTCAGTCTGCTTGACCAAACAGGCGCCCCATAAAGGACAATCGATCGCACGACACCGGCGTAGAGACGGCGAACTTCTTCCCGAGGTCTCCCGAGGTTGGGCAGCAGTCTGTGCAAAGCACCCACTGCCTTTTCAACGCGGGGGACCAGTCGCTCAAAGTGCTCTTCGAAGCCCCACCCATAATGTATCGACCCACCTGGACTTGCGCATCTCCAATTGTTACTGATGAGCTGGGTGGCTCTCTGCTCCTCGGCAGTTTATGGAACCACAGCGCCTCAGTTTTCTGAGGCGCTATCTCCAAACCCAGCTCGCGGATCGACGCCACAACTTTTGCCACTCCAAGCTCGGAAAGCTGGATGGTCTCATCAATGGTATCCCCGCCGGCTAACACCAGGGTGTTCTCTGCATAGCAAACGACATTAACGCCGACGGGGAGTTCAACACGCAGGACTACGTCGTATGCGAGATCCCACAAGGGAGGACCTAAAACTGACCCTTGCGGAACCCCACACGTAATCTCCCTCCGATGTACGCTACCATCCCGACCCACATAGTGAATGTGCCGGTTGCGTAGGTAAGCCCCGATGATGCACTGCAGGTAAGGGGGCACTTAGTGATGTACTAGTGCCACCCTTATTGCATCCCAAGGCAGGGAGTTAAAAGCATTGACGATGTCCAAACTTACCGCCAACGCCACCCCACCCCGGGACACCACCTGTTCCGACAGCGAGCGGACGCGTAGAATTGCGTCCACTGTAGATCGTTGCTGCGGGAAACCATACTGGCAATCAGCCAGGTCGAGACCTACTCGCGACAGGTGCCCGACGAGAACACTAGTACCTACTTTAAAAGCTATGATTTAATCTAACACTGTCCTAAAGGACCAGGTACCATAGATTACTATTAAAAGTAATCTTTGGTAAAAGTTTTTTTATTTTTTACTTTTTAGTTGTACCTACCTAATAGGCAAGTTGTTTAGTAAGGTACCTATAACGCCAGAATAGATTACCCGAATATCATGAAACTTGAACATAACCGGTGAAATGAGAGATCTGCGTACCTTAAGAGCGTACTGGCGTGATGTTATGTTATGAAATGGTAATACAATGAACAGACATGCGATTGCAGCAATCCCGAGAGGTTTGCCGTTATTTATTGAAGAGTTCTGTTGTATATCTTCGAAGTTCTTCATCGGATCTTCACCAAATTAAAATGGGACCAATTTGGGAAAATCGAATCGAATCAAAATCGGACGGAGATATCGATGAACATACACAAAAAAAAACATGCATGAAGTCGAACATAGAACCTCCTCCTTTTTGATAAGTCGGTTAAAATAGGATTTTTGCCATACTCATCACGTCTGTGGATTTTCTAAAGATCACTGGACAAGCACAATGTTGTCCCTAGTCGGGGTTATGTTTTTCCTTTACGCAGGACAGATATAACTCGCATGCCTCCTGATAATAATTGCCGTTTGGGAATGGAACCATTGATTCGCAGAAGCCAATAACCCCTACTACACAAACCGTGGTTTGACATAAAAAATCTAGACCATAACCCAGCTAACTAGGCACCTATTTCCTTCCCAACCAGTCTCAGACACAATAGAGTTGCGACAGACGCAGGCTACGCGCTCCATGCGTCTGCGACTAATCGCGAGCCGCTGCGACCAAGACTAATCGAAGGTCACACCTCGCTTGTTTGTAGCAAACGGAGTGAGACCAATTGCAATAGCTCATTTATTTGTGTTTTTTTCTCTGAGTATTAATTGAATAGATGTGACGAATTGTATTTTTAGGGTTCCGTACCCAAAGGGTATAAACGGGACCCTGTTACTAAGACTCCACGGTCCGTCTGTCTGCCTTTCTGTCTGTCTGTCACCAGGCTGTATCTCATGAACCGTGACAGCTAGGCAGTTGAAATTTTCAGAGATGATGTATTTCTGTTGCCGCTATAACAACAAATAACTGAAAACAGAACGAAATAAATATTTAAGTGGGGCTCCCATACAACAAACGTGATTATTTTGCCGTTTTTGCGATAATGGTACGGAAACCTTTGTCCGCGAGTCCGACTCGCACTAGGGCGGTTTTTTTAATCTGAAATTTCTTAAGTGGCCCGCTTGGTTTGTTCTCGGTTGATGGCACTCGAACTTATTGCCATCGGGAGAAATGCCGGTGTACTTTTTTATATTTTTATTATTGTTAGGCTCGCGCTTGACCACTATCTCACTTGATGGTAAGTGATGTGGTCGACGATGTAGCACGCTTACCTATAAGAAACCTATTCACTCTAGACTTAAAGACTCCCAGGTCGTAGCTATCAGGAAATACAGACTTTGGCAGGGAATTCCACTCCTTAGCTGTACGCATAATGAAAGTACTCCCAAAACGTTTGGTGCGTACTATAGGCCAGCTCATTCATCAGGGAGGAAAGGTAAGACGTTTTGTCATGCAAATATTCTTAGTTCCCTCCTACCCAATCAAGCCTTTTTATAAGTAGTAATAATCTTTTGTTCGAACCGAGAATCTAATTTTGGAGTCCGCAAGCATTTATTACCAAGAGACCAATAGGGCGATTCAATTAATAATTGTAATTGAATTTATTACGACTAACAATATTTGCATAATCTTTCTCAAGTGACAGCAACACTAACTAATACGGCGTCTGAAATAATTGGGAAACGTTGTGTAAAGTAATTTTACACAACGCAACGTCAACTTATTATATTTATTACTGCATACAGTAATAAATATACTAAGTTATTTTCATAGTATAATGTCTTACGGTATCCTACTATGGGGAAGGGCTGCAGACATTGAGTCAATTTTTATTCTGCAAAAACGAGCCATCAGAGCAATATATAATCTTCGCCGGCGCGATTCTCTAAGGGAACTGTTTAAGGACATTAACATCATGACGGTTCCTTGTCAATATATTTATGAAAACATCATGTACGTGAGAAAGAATTTACATCTTTTTAGTAAAAACGGTGACAGACATAATTACGTTACTAGAAATAGGGACCAATTAGTTCAACCAGGTTTCAGACTGGCTAAAGTAGCCTCATCTTTCATGAGGTACTGTAGTAAATGTTACAATTAAATTCCTCCCCCATTCTTTAACTGAATGAGACGAAGTTTAAAACCTGTATAAAACGCACACTATGTAGGCTGGCATATTATAAGTTGGGGGACTACATCACTGATAAAAATGCTTGGCTCAATGTTAGTCCTGCTCCACAATCCAAAACCACTAGGGCGCAATAACAAGTGATATGCAGAGCATTATTGTTTTGAGGTATTGTTGGACCTGCTGAAGACTGGATGAATATATTTGTATTGTATAAACTCAATTTCCTTAGTCTATACTAATATTATAAAGAGGATAGATTTTTTTGTTTGTTTGTATGTTTGTTTGTTTGTACCGAATAGGCTCCGAAACTACTGGACTGATTTGAAAAATTCTTTCACCATTAGAAAGCTACATTATTTCTGAGTGACATGGGCTAATTTTTAATCCCGAAAACAGGTCCTGTGGGTTGGCCCACGGTAGCGAAGCCGCAGGGAACAGCTAGTATTGTATAACTGCACAGCACGTGTGTGAGTACTATGTACCCAACTATAAATCTACCATTTACTGTACCGTCTGTACCTATGTGTCGTTCATTGACTTGTGTGGGCCCTGGCCGTTGAGTGTGTCATGCTCTCTCAAATGTCTCTCTGATGGTGGCGCGTGTGTTGGATCATCCGGTACCCTTCATGATGGTTGAGCTGGGTAGTGCCAATTCATGCGTCATGTTCGTGAACGGACGCCGTCAGTTGGGATTGGTCATAACTTGACTGCTTCGGATGTTAATGTTTTTCTAGTATCTATTATATAACTGCACAGTACATGTGTGAGTTCTTCTAATACTTTATGTCTGTAGGTGGTATAGTGTGTAGTGCTATTCTGGGTGCATTGTCCTCACATGTATGAATTTAATAATGTATGTACCTATGTTCCTAAATATTGTAAAAAAAATCAATTTTTTTTTAAAAGAGTAATTATGGAGTTTTTTGTGCATTCTTCTCCATAACAAGCTACTTTCCGAATGCACGGTAAAATCATTTTTATGTAACGTTCAAAAGTGCCGCTTGGTGGCCTAGTTGGAATAAAATATCTTTGTCTGTGTCTTTTGTCTTTGAAGTTAACTTTGCGTTAATCAGAATATTGGGCTGTGAAAAAGATGGATGTAAAGATTGCATGTAGCAGAGATGAGAATGTTGAGATGGATGTGCGGCGTGACTAGAATGGATAAAGTGAGAAATTAATATATTAGAGGAAGTTTAGAAGTGGCGCCAGTGACACAAAACTTAAAAGGAAACCGTTTGTATGGTTTTGTGGTAAGGAGGGATGAAACGCAAGCTACTAAAAGATTATGAATAAAAATGTGGATGGATGGAGAGGGAGGGGACGGCCAAAGAAAAGATGGATGGACTGTATGAGGAGTGATATGAAAGAAAAGGGAGCCAGTGATAACGTGGCGGGGGACAGGACGGTATGGAAGAAGAAAACGTGTTGTGCGAACCCCAAGTAATAGGGACAAGGGCAGGAAGATGTGTAAAGCAATATAGAAATTAACAAATCTGACTGAAATTGTTTTTGTATTTATTTTAGCTGCCCAGACAGATCGTCGCTAAAAGCGAAAAGAAGAAAAAAAGCCATAGGTACCCTTGGTACCCATACCGACTCGAAGTATGAGTGCCTGCTATACGCCAGTACGTTTCCTGGCAATATCGACGTGATGAGGAATACTTCGGAAGCTCATTCAAAACAACATCAAGAACAGCCCCCGTACCATGACTTGTCAAAACTATTATAGTTCGAATGAGAAAAATTTATTATTGCTAAAGAAGTTTTTACAACTGATGGATGAACATTTTCTAATTGAGATTTATTATAAATAAAAAATAAATAAATAATTATAATTGCATAAGTTGATAAAAATGCTATGCAATAGCTTTACCGCGGCAGTCCCCGAGTATCTTGCTTGAAACATTGTCTACATGCACTTTCCAATGTAGGTTTTCATCAATAGTAACTCCTAGGAATTTGGTATGTGTTACTGGTTTAATTTTGGGTATATTTAATTTGAAGTTAAATTTATGATTATTCGATTTATTAAATTGTATATAAACAGATTTGTCAAGTTATGCACATAAAGCCAGTTAATTAAAATGTCAGTTGTATTGTTAATGTCAGTTTCGCGGTCGTAAATTGTATTATTTTCTTTATTGGATGTCACAATAATAGATATGTCATCAGCAAACAATATGTACTTATGTTTCGTTATTTTAATTATGTCATTATTTTAATGATATCAAGAATAAGATCGGTCCCAGTATGCTACCCTGTGGGACACTAAACTTATTACATCTATATTTCGATGAGTGTAGCGTTACTTCTTTATCTTCGTTAATGTGTGTTGTAGCAAAACTAGTTGAATGATAAACTATAGTAGGCGTAATTCGTCACCCATTTGTTGCTGTAGACACCGGGATTATTTCTCAATGGCCGTATGACCTGGCACCATCCATTGTAAAAGAACAATGTTGTTGACCGCGGAGAAAACAAACAACTCTTATAGTCGCGATTAGGTACAAGCACTTCCAGTTAATATTGCAGAGAGCATCTGAAAACACGTAGATATAGCGAATATGAGTCGCCTTGTAATAATATTATGTTTTATACCGCGTGTGATCTCCGGGACTTACACCACAGTGCGGCACGAAACGTATTCGGAACACATCTCAAGACAATCACGATCCAATTTACCCACTCGAGACAGTTATGTTTATAAACAGTTTGATCAACCGGGAATGCGATCGGCGGTCGGACAGTATGACATTGCGGATCCTTACGCAGTGAGCAACCAGATCGAAACAAAATCTTTCAGAAAAGTTAGAAACGAATCACCAATAGCATATGAAGACCTAATTAGGCCCTATGCAACACCTTCAACATTGAGAAGCGAAATAGATTACGCACTAGCAAGATCGGCATCCGACGCTAAGCACGAGTCTTTAAAGAGGTCATCTGATAATATGCTCGATAAACTGAAGTCACTGATGCACTACCACCCGCCTCCAGGCATGCCCAGTGAAAATAATGTGGCTAGATACGACGGTTCCAACGACTATCGCATAGACGATGACGATATACGGAGCAGTTCTAGGAATTATGACAATTGGCCCTACTTTTACCATAGCCCCTATGAATATGAACACAATAAAGATATATTTGATACACAGAAGGCAAAAGACAAACGTTATGTGGCAGACGGATTCAGAGAGATGATTCCAGTTAATGAAATTATAGAGAACGATTATACTACAACCAAATATATGCGTGACGTTACTGATAACCCTATGTCAGGAGATGAGCCGTTCTTTTCATTTGTACTTAACGATTACTATGATAAAAGTGGCATTGACGACCCAGTTATATTTAAAGGATTAGATTTTGGCAACGACTTTGATCATGAAACCTACTTGTACGAACCGGATGATAGACTGGCTCGTCGAGTAGCGAACAGTCATTATTCAACAATAAAGCCAGCAACAGTAAACCATGCCGCTTACAAAAACCTCGCGGAATTAGATTCGACAACAAATAGAAATATCAAGCGAGAACATGCCTTTGTCAAAAACGAAAATGGTGCAAAGAAGAATTCTAATCTTAAAACTGAATTTGAAAATAATGCAAACCGATACAATGGATTTAAAGATTTTCTAGATAATTTTGCTAATAAATTCGGCGCCGAGAATCACACGAAAAACATAAATTATATTCATGAAACGAATCGGGATAAAGGTGATAATAAGAAAGGTTTTCGCAGAGTTTATCATAAAGACGAGTATCAGGAAGATAAGGAATTCTACGATAATAATAATAGCAGTACAAAAGGCTTAGAAACGGGCGGTTTTAACGCACATATTGGTGGATCTGAAGCATATTTACGCTCTCAGGCAGCAGCAGCAGTAGGAAATCAATCGCAGGCTGCTAGCAATGCTGGAAAAACAAGCGATACAAAATTTGAAAATAGTCACAAAGGACATGACAGATTGAATACGATAGAAAACAAATTACACAATTACAGAAATGTGGCGAAAGAAGCAGCTCAGAAAAATAGTGCTGACTACGCAGAGAATGATTACAGGGACCACTACCATTAATAAGTAGAGCAACAACAATTGATATTAACTGAAAGAGAAAAATACTATGAAGTGATGTTTGTGGAACTAAAGTGAATTGTACAGGGACAGTGAAATAGTGCACAATGTTGGTTGCATGCTCTGGTGTACCAGAATGTTTTTGTTAATTCCTTTTATTGTTTGCAATTTTAACAAACTTATTTTGTTAATTAAGTCTGGGAGTACAGATTGTCCAAATTATTAGTAGTATTATCCTTGAGAATAGTCTATCAGTTGGCCCTCAACTTTAGACACACCTCTTGGAGCGTTTGCGCACTGTGTTCATACACGTTCAAGAAATATCGGTCCGAAATCGCCATAGTTCTATAATTTAATTATATATTTATGAGGAATTGCCCTTTAGATCATAATAATCCGTCCGTCCATAATTCCGTAATCCGGATCGGATGCAGTGCGCTATGCTCTTACTATTAGGGGAGAGTTGGCAGGATTTATGAGCAAGCATATCCAGAAAAGTTGATAGTTGAATAGATGCGGTTGAAAGAACACTGAGAATATAATCTGATCAGTTTCAGGTAGGCACCTTTTAGTCAGAGGTCTATTTTCAGATTTCTAAACAGAATACGAACAGAATACTTGTAAGGATTGTAGGCAAATCTTTCGAGGATATTGTAGGTTTTCCATTGAGATTTTATCTGACGACTTTTCAACATTGTTCAAATTCAAGTTTTCAGATGTCCAAGGCCAAAACCAAGACTCCTATATGAAACTTTTCAGCTTTCAGCGATCAAATAATGCTTGCTCAAAAACCCTGCTAGCTACCCCACTGTAGGGTGGCATAATGAATAATTAGATTTTTCAACACACTTGCTCATAAAGTGGTTCTAATTTCACCGCAATTAGGCACATAATGATACCTATAATCAAACTGTGACTTTTTCATTCACAAGTGAGTTATAGAGTTTATTTTTATTTTATTGGTTGAGTTGCTTTGTTCTTAAAAAAGTTGAGAAGATCGTGCTCAATAGTACAAATAAATTAATGTACCTACCTATTGCTTGCTCATTTCATGCAACTTCGTATTTAAATAGATAATTTCAACTTGTACGTATTTAATAAATAAAACTTTAGAACTTTAGTTTTCTCGGTAATAAAGAAAACTTGAAATTCCCTATTTTCTACGTGGCTAAAACGCTATCCGCGAAAAGCCAAAAAAAAACATCCTCATTATTTTAGTCTATGGCCGATCGCCATTGTTCGATGTGCGCGCATAGGAAAACTGATAAATTTTTCCCGCCATTGCGAAAAATTTTCACAACTCGTTTTCACTGTTGAAATTAAAGTTATTAATAATTAAAACGTCTACAAGTACTAGTTATGAAGAAAATGATTTATGTTGTACACCGCCCGATATAAGATGTGAAGCCCTTAACTTTATGAAAAGTTTACTACCTGAAAACTCCAAGGAAAAATATCTATTATATACAAAATAAAATGATTTTTTAATATTATTTTATTCACAAGTGTGTTGAAAAACGTCGTATGATACACGTGTGTATTGATGATTACCGTCATCGGCTCTCTCAATGGCGCCTCAGTCTAATCACCAACATTACGCACTTGTACCATAATGTACTAATAATTTTAAGGTAAATTTTATAAGGTTTCGTTGATCTACAATGCAAATTCGGTTATCGTAAGCTAGTTTTAAGCAAAACACACAAAGTTTTTATTATTTTGAGTTTAATAAAATTTTATAAAAGAATTGTTTTTTGTTTTATTTTCGAAAAAGTGGCAATCAGTCTTTCTATTGAAGGGAAATAGTTTTCCAGTATATAGTTCTCGCCAAACTTCTTGACCCTGAAGTTGGCTACAATGGCTGCGCTGTAGGAAATCTCATACAAAAAAAAAAGTTAATTAAAAAAATCAAAAAATCCGACTGCTTAAAAAGCAAACTAAAAAGACGTAAACAAGAAGAAAATCATGCTGTGCAGTCGGAGGATACATATTCGCGAGCTGGCGGACCAAAACCAGAACTTTTTAGTTATTTTTTTTAGAATTAGGTATATTTAAACATATAAGTGTTATATATTTTTGAAATCGCCTCTTAAAATCCTTTATTTTGATACACCATAAGAAGAAAAAAAAAACATTTTTGTATTTTCCAATTTTAATGTAGCCAGTGACACTCGCAGGATTAAGACGAATCGATTGACGTAAGAATCATCAAAATCAACCAAAGCGTTTGGTCTCTAGAACGCCACATAGGAACAAACATACATACATACATAGACTGATAAACACATTACCCTCCTTCGGCAGTCGGGTAAAAACAGCACCGTTTCGTGCCTCGCGCATCCGGTAAACCAAGTTCAGGGCGGCCAAGAAGTTTGGCGAGGGCTATAACTGGCTTCTGGATGTCGGATAGGTAGTCGCTTTATGTTAAACAACTAAACCAGCCAGGTTACCTGATCCAGTTAAACTGGAAGATAACAATTATTAAGCAGATAATGACAACAAATAAGACATCAATATTTTGCCTTTAAATCATATTTTAATAAAGAAACCACACCAATTTGTTTCGTAAACAAGATTAATTTTATTATAATAGCCCACTATTATAATTAGCATATAACTAGTCAATTTAATCCACACTATTAATGTACCGAGTAATTCAGTACTTATATAAATGTTATAAAAACTAAAAACCACTAGATGAAATCTAAACAGTGGAAATTATACGTCAACATTTTCCATCTAATGCCTGGGATATCCCGAGTTCAATGAACCACTAACCTGGTCGTCTTTATTTTTGGGCACTTCAGGGAACATTGGTAGAATAGTAAGAACTTTAGACAAAACAGGAGAATCTTTTATTCCGAGATCATTTAATTTCCAAGGTGACCTAATCGTTCTTACAGATTGATTGCCTTTACCTTCGAACTCTTTACTTTCTTCGTTGTCATCGTCGTCATCTGAGTCACGTGGCTTTTCTTTTTCAGCTTTTTGAGTAGTTGTGGTATCATCGTAGTAGTCTTCTTTTTCGCCTGCTTTCTTGTGATATTGTGCTGCTCTTTTGTTCGAGATAGGTCGATGAGACGCGGACGGCGAGTTTGCTTTACTTTGAATTTTCACTTCAGGCTGGGGTGCGTATTTTTGTTCTTGTTTTGCGGACGGCTGATTTGGGCGCTTTTGATGCACTTTATTTCTCAGTCTCGGCTCTAAAGGCTTACCTCTGCCGATGAATTCATCGTGATTAACATCGAAGTCGTAGTCTTCGAGATTGAAATCTTCGTCTTCGTGTTCGCCTGAGTCTACAGCTTTCACTGGCGATCGGTTCACCTTCATTTGGAAGTCTTCGTCGTAGTCCATTTCGTTGTTGTATTTTGGAATTGGTTTCTTCACTAGGATTTTTTGCTTCGTTGGTGTATTGTGAGATGCGGTATTGTTCTTCCTGGGCTTATCGACCTTTTCGTGTGATGCTCTTATCACACGAACTAAAGATGACGGTTCTTCTCTCCTCGATTTAGATTTGGCGAAGTTTCTTGTTTTCTTGTAGGGTCGTATTTGCTCGTCACTCCCCTCTTCCCTGGAGGAGCCAGTGCCGGAGTCTTCATCGTACGCGTCCCTCGTGAGGCGTACTGGTGGAGATGAACCTGTTGTTTTCGTTTCGGTAGTCAGTGTTCGTTCGGTATTTTTTTCTATCAGGCGAGCATTAATGTTTCTACAAGAGAAACCAAACAGGACGAGCAATATCAGTTTCATTTTAATGTGCTTAACGTCTCACTGTCGGAGTATCGACTAGCGACATGATTGTGATTCAATGCAGAATGTAAACTACGTGATGTTTTTAAATGGTGTTGTCATCGGTAGATGAACAATGAGTGATGTGAAAAATAGGCTGACTAATAGATTTTATTTTAATAACAGATGAATGATTGTGTTATTAAATGGTAGGGTTCCAACGCTTGTAAATAATTTGATATAAAAAGTTTAAATGTTCAATTGGAACATTTCGTAAGGATTCTACGTAATATCTAACAGTTCTTTCATTAACCTTGCATCGTTTTAATGAAATGAAGAAAGCATCGGTCGCCGTTAGCGCTATGCGTTCGTTTTCACCATCGCATCAATCATCCTTGATGAATCTCTCAGCCAAATCTTTACCCGTGTCAATATTTACAGCCTTTATCTGAAAGCCATCATGCGAATCGTTTCTATAGCTTCTTCTCAAAACATTTTCATAACAGACAGATGACAGATCTTTGTACACAGCCATTGTTAAAGTGAGGCAGTGAAGAGTGCTTTACCGTGGCATGGAAGTAAGTTTAATATTGTGATTAAGTACTGTTAGCCTCTCGAATATTACTCGTTTCTTCTATTAAAACGTTGTCGTCCAAAGCCTTGATAGCCAAGATCACCTCATCTCTTTTAACCCTCTGTTTCGGGACCGAGAACTATCGCAAAATTAATGTGATTAATTGTGGCAATTCATTCAACCTTACTCACCTTCTGTCTTTTAAAAATTACGCTTCTCTCAAGTTTTAGTCTGTAACTCGTATTTTTCTACAGCTTTACAAGATTTCAAGTCGAACTAGAGATCTAAGATTTCCAATCCCTGTTAAATCTCTTCTTTACCGTTCGTAAAATACAGAACTAATTGAGATATCTAGTGGGCTTTATCAGAATATAGCGCAGCGTTATTTCTTTTTCGGATATCACTGCATATGCTGAGATAGGAGTCTTTTTGGTCTCGCACGGGGTTTTCATTTTTATTATTGTTTAATTTTATGTTTTTTCTCGTGTCTCCTGTGCGGCTCACAAATAAATATTTTTTCTTTCTTCATTCTTTATATATTTTGCCGAGAGAATAATAATTTATAGGTACTACATAATACTTACCTAGCGGTAGAAAACGGGCCCCTTTACCTTCCTAAACAGGATGAGTTTATCAAGTGGACTACGGGCGTGGGTGGCCGCCAGATCCGAAACATTGATGAATAGCGAAAAACACTTAAAGGAGTCACGGGGCAGATTTCGATGAAAACTAAAACTGAATCATTGGATTTTTGAGAAATCATTATTCCTAGCCAGGAATCGAAACTTTTAATTTTGAATAAACGCTCTGTATTATTACACAATCCAATAGTGTTGCTAATAAGGATAAAATTCTGCCAAGTAATGACATACAAGAAACATAACGAAAGAGCAAATTTTTTAACAAAATATTTGTTTATTTTTCTGAGGAAATCACTTGGAAAACTCAGCCTGTATATCTTACACCTATCTGTGTATCTGTCATAGGCGTGCATCTTTATCTCATAAATTACTTGTTAGGTAAGTACTATGTTCTCCACCATGGCAAATGAATATTTTGATGGAAAACTGATGATACCCCTCAGTAACTGATTTTAAAATGAGAATCACGTCTAAACGGCTAGTCGTAATTTGTTGGAAAAATATCGTTCCAATTTTAGTATATGTACTGCCGAAGCAAGTACCTATGTATGTATGTATATATGTTACCTTAGACACTTTTCTTATTAATTTGATCCGGGAAAATTTTGCGTTTTATTCATATAACATAGTGTACGTAATTAATTCGTAAATTTATGTCTAACACGGACGAATTATTTGCAGATTTAAAATTTGGTGTAATTTTCAAACTGGATAAAGACATGAAAAAAAATGCTTAGTGCAATCTGTGCAATAGAATATTTGGTAAGCAAATAAGCAAGGCTAATGGCTACATAAGTATGGAAAAGGTCATGTTACACATTCCTTAAATTGGTAGGGATAGTAAGGTCAGGACAATTCCCAGCATGTTCGCTACTTGTCGAAAACTTCTGGAATCTTTTTCCAAACTATCTATACCTTCGTCGTTAGGTATTCCCGCTTTAAATATTTTTTCGGGCTTTGGCTAAAACAGGCTTCTGTTAACCCTACAATAATGTCGTCGTCAAATATCTCGCGGGACAAACAAGTTTATTTGTTTACCAACCGCACAAGCAAATAAACAACAGTAATCAGATGTCAAAAAAATATAAGAACAATACATTCATTATTCATCCGCAGTTACTTTTTGAGCCATCACGATGAAGATACTCTTCAAGATTATTAGCGCATTTCTCTACTTTACATTTGTGTCGCCCGTTCAAATGTACTACATATACGACGATAATCCAAACATAGGCCTCGTGCCTGCCGACAGTGGAACATTGATGAAAACTGGATTCAGTCTAGGCAAGCCGGGCAAGAAGCAACAGTTCACAGGATCATACAGTAACCCCAAATATCAAAAGGTAAACAACGAACACGTGGTTGACTCTCACTTCAAAGTTATGAAGAGCCCATCGAAGTACATCATCCCAGCTGCACTCGATACCGGTAGGCTCATAACCCATGACGCTGAGAAAAATAAAGCGCAGAGAATAGTTGAAGAATATAGCATGACTGACGCGCCGAAACAGTGGCAGCAGAAACCGCAACATCAACAAATGAAAAACACTGCAAATACGGGGCAAAAAGACCTCAGGCAAATCACGCAGATTCCCAACAATAAACCTATTAGAGGTGATTACGGTTCTAAACCAAAAGAAGCAACTTTACGCGCTCAATCTTCGAACAATCAACAGATCCCACCTATAAGGCCTAAAGCCGTCAACGCTGACTACAGAAACTTAATGAAGCAGCGAAATCAGGATGCTGAAAGCGGTAAAATAAATCAATATGCAGGACGGAGCCAAAGAACTCTGGATATTGGACGCAGCCAAAGATATAAGGATGCAGGCCACAGTCAAACTCAAGATGGTACTTTCGTAGAAAAGAATTTAAGAAAGACACAGATGCCGACCGACACTCAGCAAAAAGTACTTTTAAACAACAACCGTCAGTTAACCTCCTTGTCAATTACACCGCAGGACAAACGCCAGAGGGTGGCCAAATCCATGGTGATTGACAAAACATTGCACAAAGCAAATGGAATCGCACACGATCATAATATGCAAGTTATGTCACGAGTTCTAGACGCTATGACGCAAAAAATTGCAGACAGAAGACACAAAAAAGGCGAATACATAAATACTGATACTGGAAAACACTTAGACAGAATATACGAAAAAAGCAAACGGAGTGTCGTAGCCGATAACATGAGAAAGTATATAGGAAAAGATAAAATAGGAAAAGAGCTTTTTTATCAGCATAAACAAAATTCCGCCTTGGCGAGGATTGGGAGTCATGAAGAAAGTTTAGAACAGGATGACACTCCTTACGCGGTGTTCTACAGAATGAATCCCGAGACTTTGGATCGGCAAGAAGGATTTATGTTAATGAGGTCCCTGGACGCAGAAAATGGAAACAGCTTCACTAGTAAGGAGAAACGCTTACATACTGCTTTTGAGAAAGACACTGAAAATATGACGACTAAGTCTAAAAAGGATGGCTCCCTTCACCGTAAGAAGCTGAATAATTTCTCTAATTACAGGAACATTTGATTCCTTATTCATATCTCTATGAATACTACTGACGTATGTAACTTGTCATGCTAATCAATTCAATGCAGTGTGAAAAAAGGTATAAATTCACAAGCAAACCGCAATTTGTTTTATAAGTACTATATACTATATTTTGTTTTTTTTTTTGGCCTTCTATTCAATTCAATGTAGAAGTTGTTTAAATAAATATTATTATCGTTTTCATAAAATCTTATTCGATGTTTTGATTTATATACGACGACGATATAAAACCATCGTAGTATTTGGAATGGATGCTACGTGGGGTGCTGATTGCGAGCTCTCCTGATAGTTTCAGATAGCCTATTTTATTTAGTCAATAACATACATTCAGTTTTGTAGTTTCAATAAAACAATAAGTAGAAATCGTGGTGAGGCTATTACAGCAGTCACGTGTCGTTGGTCGGTGTCCACCTTACCAATGTGCAGTCGCCGATACAATATCGTTTTTATACTCTGCGTCAGATCGAACGCGCAGCAATGCACCGTATAAATTAATACAGGGTTTTTCATTATCATTGACACAGAAGACTATTGCCCAATCTAGAGAGCGCTCTCGAGTCGGCCCATTTATGAATGTCAATGATCGATACAGTATTATGTTCACTATATAAATGCTAGTCTTGACCTTTGTCGTCATTATTATAGTAGACTTGATAGCCGAAAGCATGGCGCGAAAGATCGCCACGCTGTTGTTACTTTTTGCATACGGTTCCTGCATGGAGATGCGGGAGACTGTGGAACGGACTGTCATGGTTCGGACCACAGGCTCTGACCTTCAGCCCGCGGCTACCGGCTACATATACAAAAAAGAAAGCGACGGTCCCGCCAGCGTCGTTAAAATGGGAGAGAGTGAAGTGATTGAACATTTTTCTAAAATGTATGGCAAGCCTGAGGCGTATAAGGCGCCTATTCCCGCCGCTGCTGGACCGTTCCACGATACAGAGGAAGACGAGGACAAAGCTGCTTCACATGCGTCAGAAGAACATGTGAAACCTGTTGAAGAGAATGTAGAAGAACACGACGACCCCATCGACGGAATAGCGGCTGAAGATTACGACAAGATGTTCGAAGAATACGCGAAAAAATACGGGTCGGGTTACAAAGATGACTTTTCTGATTATTTGCATGGAATAGGACATTTCGATCATGGGATTTACCATGAATACGGGGGTGGAAAGGATCATGGATCGAAAGGATATCATGGATACGGGGACAAAGGGCACGAAGGTTATGGGAAAAAACACCATTACGAGAAAGGAGATGCAGGGAATTACCACTCAGAGAAACACGAAGGTTATGCAGTATCTAAAGAGGGAGGTGACAAGAGCCACTATGACGAAGCCGACGCTCACGGGAAGCATTTCGCTCATGGACAGGAATATAAAGGCGATGACCACGGACACAAAGCTGCTCACGACAAAGGAGAAGCGATCGATGGCTTTCACAAAGTCTTCGACAAAAATGAATTCAAGAAGGACCATGACTTTTATGATGCAGAAGGTGTCAAAGGAGACCACCACAAGTATGCAGGTGGACATGCCAGTCATGGATCAGAGGCCGGAGGACACGAGAAAGGAGGTTCTCACGATACAGGGCATCACGAGAAAGGTTTCGGAAAAGGAGGATTTGTTGCCAAGGAGTCTGGAGACGCGCATGACGCAGCACACTCTTCAGAAGAAGATGGCAAGTCCCACCACTACCATGACGGAAAATTCGGCGCTAAAGGCGGACAGTATGGCGGCAAGAGCTTCGGTTACCAAGTCAAGCACTGATCCTACGTTGGTGATCCTTGTTATATTTTTGTTGATTTTTTGGTAATATATTATTTTTTGTAAATATATGTACTATTTTGTAGATATAAAGATAAGCCATACCCTTAACTTTTTTTGTTTTGTTTGTGTTGCCCTACAAAACCAGTGGAACTGACTATTTTGACGAATCTATTATTTATTTTAAAATTAAATTTACGCTTGGCTTAACAAATATGTTAACTAATATTCTAATATTTAGGAAACATTCTCATTAAGTTAATTGATTTAATGTAAGAGAAAAATGCAAAAATAAATCTCATTTTATACAGAATCTATTAATTATTATTATTAATATATTAATGAAATTAGAGTACGGATGGAGGAAACCAAAGTTTTTTGTTATTACGTTAGTTTTTTAGGAAAAAATAATAAAATTATTCTTTAATCTACCTACTTATAATTTGTTTTTTTTCTTTGACACTTTGAAATTGTGGCGGCCGTACCTACCTACATAAAATTAAAGCATCTTTTTTATATAAATTGGTAATCTAATTTTCTGTTCTTATTTAATTTTGATTACATTTCAGTTTATTTTAATTTGTATTTGATTTAATTTAATTTTGATTGAATTGTGACATAATCAAATTTTTTTTTTTTTTAGAATTAATATTTGTTTCGGGATATTTACCATGTATATTTTGATTTTGGTTGAAAATATACATGGTAAATATCCCGAAACAAATATTAATTCTAATGATTGTGTCCATGTCAGCTTAAAAACTTATTTTTTTTTTTTATTTGGTGTAGGCTCGCGCTTGACCACCATCTCACCTGATGGTAAGCGATGATGCGGTCGTGGTAATTGTTATTATATATACATTCCTTTTTAGGGTTCCGTACCCAAAGGGTAAAAACGGGACCCTATTACTAAGACTTCGCGATCCGTCTGTCTGGCTGTCTGTCTGTCCGTCTGTCACCAGGCTGTATCTCATGAACCGTGATAGCTAGACAGTTGTAATTTTCACAGATGATGTATTTCTGTTGCCGCTATAACAACAAATACTAAAAACAGTATAAAATAAATATTTAAGGGGGCTCCCATACAACAAACGTGATATTTTTGCCGTTTTTTGCTCGATATTAATAACGGCAACAGGTAGACGCTTGAAATATTCACAGAATGTTTAGTTGTATATTCTCTTCAAAAAATAATTTATATTAAATTTAAATAAAATAAATTAAGGGAGGCTCCCATACAACAAATGTGTATTTTTTGCATTGTTTTGCGATAATGGTACGGAACCCTTCGTGTGCGAGTCCGACTCGCAGTTGGCCGGTTTTTTATGCTTGCCTGCCTTGATTTTATTGGTATCACAAATTGAAAATGTGTTTAAATTGCTGGGGGATGGAATTCTGGTGACCTGTAATACGGGTTCTCATTACCTACCACGGGCACCAGAGTTTCATGACCATTTGTTTTGTGTAATTTGTGTTTTTATGCCAACATAATTATTACTATTTACTCTTTCAAAGTCACAATTTAAATTTGGGAAGGGCAGAGACGGAACGATCTCCCCAGCAATGTCTGTCTCTGTCTGTTATTTGAATGACGTCTTTTATTTCAGAATCCGGGCAAGTAAAATGTGACTTTTCAAATTCATATGTACTTTCCAAGTTTATCTTGGCCATCACAGGCAACGGTGAAGGAAAACGTCGTGAGGAAACCTGGATTTATATTTTATTTATTCTTCTTCTTAGCGTGTCGATAGCAAAAATAGTCTCTAAATATTATGTAATAATATTAATGTTTTATTTATTTAATCAGTATTAACACATATAATTAGTTTTATGTTGATGCCAACATAAACTCATTAGACTCTACCGTGCACCAAAAATATCGACTACATATTATTTTACTTACGTAGGTACTTAGATAAAAAGTTTTTTTATTCTCTAATACTAAAAAGTTAATTAAAAAAATCAAAATACCCGACTGCTTAAAAAGCGAACTAAAAAGACGTAAACAAGAAGAAAATCATGCTGTGCAGTCGGAGGATACATATTCGCGAGCTGGCTGACCAAAACCAGATGTATCCTCCGACTGCACAGCATGATTTTCTTCTTGTTTACGTCTTTTTAGTTCGCTTTTTAAGCAGTCGGGTATTTTGATTTTTTTAATTAACTTTTTTATTTATAACTTTTTAGTTAACATTTTTTTCGAATTAGGTACATTTAAATATATAAGTGTTATATATTTTTGAAATCGCCTCTAAAAGTCCTTTATTTTGATACCCCACACGATGGGTTTGGAAGAAAAAATAAAATTGGCCCCCCACAATATGGCGCCCAAAAGCCGCCATTTTTCTATTTTCCAATTTTAATGTAGCCTATGACACTCGCAAGGTTAAGACGAATCGATTGACGTATGAATCATCAAAATCGGTCAACGCGTTTGGTCTCTGGAACGCCATATAGGAACAAACATACATACATACATACATACATACATACATACATACATACATACATACATACATACATACATACATACATACATGCATACATACATAGACTGATAAACACATTACCCTCCTTCGGCAGTCGGGTAACAAGCGGTCATCGAATCAGAAATGTTGAGATCCGCAAGAGAACCAGGGTTACCGACATAGCCCGAAAAATTGAAAAAGGTTCTGGAGTGGCGACCGCGAACCGAAAGACGTTGCGCTGGAAGGCCTCCCACCAGGTGGACCGATGACCTGGTGAAGGTTGCGGGGATCCGCTGGTTGTGAGACGCACGGGACCGGTCAATGTGGCGACGCTTGGGGGAGGCCTATGTCCAGCAGTGGACGTCTTTCGGCTGATATGATGATGATGATGACTAACAAGCGCACATCAGTGACCACTCCGGCCTTCCATCCTTAAAACAAAAGTGGTGGAGAGTTTTTAAGTTAAGAGGTTAATGTAAGTCTGAAATAGCCAAGTAAGAGGCCTGTGGGGTTCCCAGAGGCGGCTTAATTAACTCTGACACCAGATGTGGCCATATACTCACACGAAAAGAAGAAGAAGAAGATTTCATAATGCCAGAATTTTTTAATAAGTCTGTAATCCCGAAGAGTTAGGGAGAGGTGGACACTTATACAGTTACAGTTGTTCTCCCCCATCTCGTCGGCCCTGCCTGTGTAACAGGGGCCGGCCCTATTGCCCACCAACCAGGCATAAATCCAGACCGGCGAGTACGGCAGTGGAGCAGTGGTGGCCCAGTGGTAACGGCCCCGACTTACAACCGAGTTCGAACCCAGGCAGGCGCTTTAGTTTGTGTAAATTATTTCATCACCACTGCTCTTAAAACTGTGAAGGAAAACATCGTGAGGAAACCGGTGTCCTAAAACCAACTCGAAGACATGTGACATTCACCAACCAGCATTGAGCCCGCGTGGTGGATTAACTCTTTCACAGAGAGAATGCCTGTGTCCCAGCAGTGGGAACATTATGATGATGATGAGCACGGCCTACTGGGGCCGTGCTCATCATCATCATAATGTTCCCACTGCTTGATAAAATGCGTGACACAAGTCTATCACAGAGGCCGTGCTACTACTCGGCAATTCCTTTTATAAAAATCTAAGAACACTACCCGAATTAGGAATTGAACACAGGATCCTAGGCTTCGCGTAAGCAGTAGCGCGATTATGACTATATTTTTAACCGACTTCAAAAAGGTGGAGGATCGCAATTCACTGTTTTTTTGAGTTCCGTACCTCAAAAGGTAAAAAAATTATAAATAACAAATACCCGACTGCTTAAAAAGCGAACTAAAAAGACGTAAACAAGAAGAAAATCATGCTGTGCAGTCGGAGGATACATAATTATATGCGCGAGCTGGCTGACCAAAACCAGATGTATCCTCCGACTGCACAGCATGATTTTCTTCTTGTTTACGTCTTTTTAGTTCGCTTTTTAAGCAGTCGGGTTTTTTGTTATTTAAAAAAAAAAAAAATTAAATCTTCTTAGTTATTTTTTTTTAGAATTAGGTACATTTAAATATATAAGTGTTATATAATTTGTAATCGCCTCTTAAATCCCTTTATTTTGATACCCTACACGATGGGTATGGAAGAAAAAAATAATTTGGCGCCATATGGGGGGCCATATGGCGCCTAAAATCCGACATTTTTCTATTTTCCAATTTCAATGTTGCCAGTGACACTCGCAGGGTTAAGACGAATCGATTGACGTAAGAAACATCAAAATCGGCAGCACATTACCCTCCTTCGGCAGTCGGGTAAAAAGGAACCCTTATAATATCTCTTTCTTGTCCGTCTGTCACCAGCGATTTTCTCAGGAACGGTGGACCTAGCAATTTGAAATTTATACCAGATACTGAGGTGTATGTCCCTTTATTAGGTGTATAAAATCAAGGTACTTAGTCAACGATAAAAAGATATAAGTTCCGTACCTACCCATTATAACGCCATAATAAAATTGGTATCATTTTTATTGGTGACTAAGTATTAAAGATATGGGCAAATTTAGATTTTCGCGAAAACTTGTAAATACCAAAATTTACCTTAATATTCAACTTTTTTATTTTTCGGGATTTTCCCTTTACTTGTGCTGTAAGCATCCAGTTTTCCCCGGTATTTGGTAGCTTCCGGGCAATTTGGACAAAAGTTGCTAAGGACTCGTTGGAAGTAAAATCTTTACTTGCAAAGTCTTCTGTCTATAGACATACCATTATAAAAATCTATGTGTGTGTGTATGTATGTTTCCCTATACACTCCAAAACGGCTGGAGAGATATCGATGAAACCTGGTGCGTTGTTCTGCGTACAACTGCGAAGGTTCCTGGCCCAAATGCTTGCATGGCAACGTTTGTCGGATATTACTCGTTTAATCCACTAATATTACAAATGCGAAAGTAACTCGTGTTTGTTTGTTACCCCTTATCTTTCACGGCTAAACGGATGCATCGATTTAGATGGGTATGGAGACAGTTTGAGACCCTGGGCAGGACGTAACATAGTTTTTATCCTGATATGTTCCCTTTGGAAGTCTTGGCATCTTTGGAAGTTGAAAGAGCGACCTTAATTCCTCTGTCCTGAATGGTCCTGGTGCATTCGATCGAAGGTCACTGCCAGCCCGCTCCTATTTAGCTTGTCTGATTTTTCTCCTACAGCCACTATTGAATTTATAGCAAGCGCCTACGCGATCTGTTAGTAAAACGCCCAGTTAGTGCCTATGTTACAAACTATTGCTCGTTATAAATCAGAAACTCAAAGTATTTATTTCATTTACAGACTCTTTCAGTAATTATCAAGGAGATGAAGCTTATTCCACATTCCTCGTACCTAATTGAACTGCTGCAATACAAAGCTTGCCTGTTCCCTTATTTCCTGCCAAGGGCGAGAATGAACGCACGAGCAAGCAGGCTTGTTTCATCGTCATCATCAACATTTCAGCCGAAACACGTCCACTGCTGAACATAAGCCTCCCCCAAGCCTCGCCACATTGACCGGTCCCATGCGTCTCGCGTCCAGTGGATTCCCGCAACCTTATAACCAGGTCATCGGCCCATCTAGTAAGTGCATTCCACTCCGCAACGTCCTCCGGTTCGCAGTCGCCACTCCAGAACTATTTAGCCCAATAGACCATCTGTTCTACGAGCAAAGTGCCCTGCTCCCGGCGTGGATCCAGAATTTCGCTCAGAGGGGGGAAATGGCTCTCTAGGAGGGAGGGTGTCATTGAATAAAATGCTGTACCTGCTTTTCGGATCGAATTAATAACCTCCTTGGTTTTGTTTTCCAGTAGGATTTTTGACGAAATCTATCAAGAGCGAGCTTTCAATGAAGTGCAAAAATTTTTGAGCATGCTTCATGCTCCAAAATTTTTGCACTTCATTGAAAGATATAGCTCAGTCTTCTTTTGCGAGAGCGAGCGGAGTGAGCTAGAAAATTTTAGCGCCCTGCATAGAAGATATATTTATTTCAGTAACTTTGGTCCTCCTGCGGATATCCACATTTCTGATGCGATAATGCAATGAAACTCCGAGCATAGCCCTCTCCATAGTCATGCTCATGACTAATTATCAATTGAATGTAATGATGTTTTAAAAGGTATTGAAATCAGCTTCTTTTATGGAACGATATTTAACACAATTTAACTTTCATCTTTTAGATTTTAATTGATAATTGAACATATTTATTGGTTTTAGAGGCATACAAAATGAGCTTATTTTTTCTGATAATACTTTCGAAGAGATGATTTCAAGTACCTACCTAAGTATCTAACGTTTCATCTTTTAAATTTGAAAAAGCACGCTTGGCTTCCACACTTTTAGGCGGAATTGACTTCACATAAATATAAGTAGCTTCCAAGTACTCTTTTGTTTTTAGGGTTCCGTACCCAAAGGATAAAAACGGGACCTAAACCTGATAAAAACCTGTCACCAGGCTGTATCTCATGAACCGTGATAGCTAGACAGCTGAAATTTACACAAATGATGTATTTTTGTTGCCGCTACAACAAAAAATACTAAAAACAGAATAAATATTTAAGTGGGGCTCCCATACAACAAACGTGATTTTTTTGCCTTTTTTGCGATAATGGTATGGAACAATTCGTGCGCGAGTCCAACTCGCACTTGGCCGGTTTTTTTTTCTATCCCGCAAAGTTGCGGGATCCTGTATGAGTAAGCCCGCATATCTGATCCCGCAAAAAAGGCGCGTATGCGAGATTGGATCGTCTAGCTAGTGGGTGGGTGGGTAATCGTTCTATTAAGGAAAATGGGTGACCTAGATTTGTTTTTCATTTTGTAAGTAGCAAATATTTTAATTTATTTACAAATGTAAGTCTCGTTGTTTAAGGTAGGCAGTATGTGTAAGGAACTTCATAATTTTCCCTGGCACAGGAATGCTCTAAATGCATATTATCTATTTGTTTAAACATGCATAAATAAAGATACAATGACTGCAGGTGGTGGCTGCCTCGCTTTATATGATGACTTGAATCTTGAAGCATTTAATCTTATCCACACGAATTCACACTGCTAATCTTATCAAAGTATCAGATGTGGACTTTCTCAAAGCGAAGCTTTGTGAAGATAATATATTGAAGAACCCATTGTTTGAAAAGGTAGCTAAAAATTCCATGAAGCAGAAGACTGAAAAATATATTATAAATTAATACATCAACTAGGAAAACACGGTGTAAAAAGCGGTGCAGCGCACTGCTGATCCCGGATTTCCTAAACCCCTTAAAACTTTTGCCATGATAAACCTTTTATTTCTATAATTTTATTTGAACACTATTTAAAGACCTTGCAAGAAGGGAAGACTAAGTGCAAATTATGACTTTGTACAGACTGTCCGTACATGCATGCGATCATCAGGGTGCAACCATCCTAAAACACATCGCGACTTTGTAGCAGAAATTACCATACCAACAAAGTGCAGAATAAATTGTAGACAAAAAATCCACGAGAAGCTTCATTCATTGTCAAATCTACATTATATTAGTGACATAATATTGTAGGTCAATGCTACCTTTTACCGAGTGAAGCGGTTCGCGTAGATTCCTCTAATAAAAAAAAGCATTTCACGCCTATTACCAGTGCGGTCGACTTGCCCACAAATTGCACAATAGCCAATTTTTTTCATTAACAGCCTCTTTGTCACCTTTAACCTCGTCTGATAAGCAATTTGTTACATGGCTACAAGAAAGGTAACGAACATACTCACGGACCTTTGTCTCTAGACTAGATATAAATATTGGGCAACGGGCTTATCAAATTATAACAGTACGAGTAGCAGTACGATACACATCTCAACATGGCAGGAACAGCTTTATACGTTCTGCTGGCTGCGACCGCTGTGGCGGCGGTGCAAGTGGGCTTCGTGCCTCCGGCGGCCACCAGCTACATCTACCGGAGCGACAACAACGGCCCAGCGAACTACATCCAGCTCGGGGCTCCCGCGCCGTACCATGGACAACACAACGCCTTCGCCGCGCCCCTACCTCTCGCACAGCCCAAACTTGGCGCCCTGGAGGCCTACGATCTCGCACCCCTTCCCCTACCCTACGTGGCTGCCAAACCCATCATTGTTGAAGACGCTGAAGAAGACGACGATGACGACAGCGAAGAATCTGACGAATACATCGATGGAGGAGACTTGGTAGGACACGACGATGGGCACGAATTCGCTAAGGGTGAGGGTAATGACTACGGCGAGAAGCACCACTCCGCTCACGGTGAGAAGGGTAGCAAGGGCTTCCACTCTAAAGGACATCACGCTAAGGGTGAAGCTGGAAATTACGGCAAGGAGCACAAAGAAGGATACCACAAGGAGGCTGAAGGTGGCAAGAAAGGACACCACGACGAGGCCGCCGTTCACGGCAAACACCACGAATCCGGCGAGAGCTACAAGGGAGGCGACCACGGACACAAGAAACATCACAGCAAAGGAGAGGAGATCACCGGCTACCACAAAGTGTTCAACAAGGACGAGTTCAAGAAGGACCATGACTTCTACGATGTTGCCGACAACAGCGGACAC
Source organism: Anorthoa munda (assembly GCA_945859665.1). Classification (NCBI taxonomy): domain Eukaryota; kingdom Metazoa; phylum Arthropoda; class Insecta; order Lepidoptera; family Noctuidae; genus Anorthoa; species Anorthoa munda. Next base: position 19,630,617 of record OX243916.1, on the reverse strand, counting down.
TTCAACAAGCACGGATACCAGAAGGGACACCACGGCTCCGAAAAGGGTGAACACAAAGAAGGTGGTCATCAGGACTCAGCTTTTGACAAGGGTGGTTTTGGAAAGGCTGGTTTCCACGCTAAGGGTCATGTCGATACTGCTGATGCCGGTCACTCTGCTGAGCAAGGCCATGAGAGTCACTACCATGATGAAGGTGACTACGGTAAGAAGGGTGGTAGTGCTCACGGCAAGGAATACGCCTACGCTGAAGATGATGGAGATGATGATGGTGATGACGACAGCCATTACGATGATAAGGAATAAGCTCACCGTATCCTGCGGTTATTGTAAATATCTGTTGACTATTTAATTCTCTCAATAATTTTGTTATGTTTGATATTCTCGATGACGACGCTGTAAATATTTTTTTATCACAAGCGAATAAATGAATTAGAAATAAAACAATTTTTTACTTAGCTATCTATTACCTAAACCAACAAAAAAGTGTATTTTAATTACTTACAAGTCATTTAAAAATAGGAAAATATGAGTTACTATCTTCAGCCAGCGGCTTCGCCCGCGTGGTAATTGTTTTATCATCCCAAGGGAACATTATACCGCTATAAAAATAGACTATGTGCTATTCCACACTATAATCTATATCTGTGTCAAATTTCATCTAGATCCGTTCAGCTGTGGCGGCGTGATTGAGTAACAAACTTACAGCCACACACACATCTATCCAAACTTTCACACACATTGATAATAGCCTTCGAGCTTCCAAAAACTTACTTCTCCAAATTTCTTCTCACCGCACTGGGTTTCTATCTAATTCTTACACTGTCTCAACTATAAAACTCTGGAACTGGCTTCACCTTGACATCAAAAAGCTGAGAGTAAATTGTCATTTAAGCGTAGAATCCGGAACTATTATTTGTCCTCTCATACATAGCTTGGTCTTCGTCATAGTTCATCATCTGCCTAGCCTTTTTCCCAATTATTGTTGGGGTCGGCTTTCAGTCTTACCGGATTCAGCTGAGTACCAGTGTTTTACATGGAGCGAATGCCTATCTGACCTCCACAACCCAGTAACTGGGTAACACGATACCCCTTGGCAAGACTGTCTGTTCTGACTACCCGTAACGACTGTCAAAGATCTTCAAATGACAGTCGGGACCAACGGCTTAACGTGCTTTCCGAGGCACGGAGGAAACTCGGTATGTTGAAATGGTCACCCATCCATGGACCGACCTCGTCAAGCGTTGCTTAACCTTTAAGATCGACCCGTGCGGCTGTTATTATTTAGCCAGTCTTCGTCATAGTTATTATATTTAAATTTGAGTCTCATTTAGAATTTGATATTTATTATAATATTTATTAGTTTCTTGTTTTAGAAATTATTTATGTATTTTATTAGTTAGATAGTTTTTTAATATCCGAATTTCATTATTGTTTTTTTTTTTTTACACCTACCACTGTTGTGTCCGTTTTGAACCCAAAGGTTGACTGGTAGGTAGAGAATGCCTTGTTGCATTAAGTCCGCCTATGTATAACCTTTGTACATGAAGTTTATATAAATAATATTAGTAAAACAAGTAATTCAAAGACTACATACTACAGGTAAAGGTACATACCGGGCTGAACAGTCTTTGAATTACTTAACTTACTTGTCTAAAACAACAAACATATAAAACACTACAAAGTCAAAAATAACTTCAATTTCGGCAGTTGGTGTTATGAAACGAAGAAAGGAAAACAGGAACACCGACTGCCGAAATTGAAGTTATTTTTCACTTTGTAGCGTTATTTAGCAGTCGGTTGAATTTTTTTGTAAAAAAGTTTTTTTTCACCCAAGGGTTGACTGGTAAAGAATGCCTTGATGCATTAACTTCGCCTATATGTCACGATTGTACTTAAAGTTTGAATAAATAAATAAGAAAGGCTCCCAGTTGATCCCACTAACTCATACCTTTTTAGGGTCCCGTACCCAAAGGGTAAAAACGGGACCCTATTACTAAGACTCCGCGATCCGTCTGTCTGTCTGTCTGTCCGTCTGTCACCAGGCTGTATCTCATGAACCGTAATAGCTAGACAGTTGAAATTTTCACAGATGATGTATATTTCTGTTGCCGCTATAACAACAAATACAAAAAATATAATAAAATAAATAACTAAGTGGGGCTCCCATACAACAAACGTGATTATTTGCCGTTTTTTGCGATAATGGTACGGAACCCTTCGCGCGCGAGTCCGACTCGCACTTGGCCGGTTTTTTCATTTTAATCTTCATTTGATAGACATTGCTTCAACTCTCAAACAGAAATAAACAACCGAGTCAAAATAACCCCAATTTATAAAAGTACTCGTACAATCGAACAAGCACCTTGACGGTGAGTGTCCGTAATATCTATGAAAATCAATTAGTAAATGCACTAGGTTAATTAAAAAGTAATTAGATTTAGGTCCACTTAATTAAGTTAATGTCATTGGCTAAACGATTAAGGAAAACGTTGGCACTTCGTGAGGATACCGGTAAACTTCTAGAACCAAAAGCTCGAAGACGACCTCTGCCAATATAACTAGAATAAACCAGCCAGGGAAATTCCTACCAAACACTGCGTGAAAGTTGATAGAGCTAAAAAGCCGACCAGCGCTCGTACTGCAAGACCGCCCATGGTGTGGGAGCCAGTCGACTGCTTCATCACATTGACAACGATGTGGAGTGCCGCTAGGAGCACCCCGAAGCAGACATGAAGCGCTCCGGAGTTTTGTAGTGCCTGTAGCCAGAGGACCGAGCCCGACTCCCTCTCAGCCAGCAGACTAAATTAATTAATTAAGAAGCATTTAAATAAATAAAATAATTAATAACTGTGTACAGCAGAGTTTATTTATTTATTTATTTATTCAGGACCTCCAACGAAAGAAGTACACAATAAACACAGTGAATCATCAATATGAAGTAATAATAAGTGCACTCCCTCAATTATAGGAGGCCACAGCATGCATTTTAGATTATCGACTAAATATAAAGTAAAATATACTCATATTAGGTACAAGGTAATAGTAAAACTTATAAAAGTTATTTAAGACTGCTGTTGCCCGCGACTTCGTCCGCGTCAAACGCGTAAAGAAATATGATTAGTTTTTATTTATCCCGCTGGAACTATGAATTTTCTCGTGATCAAACGTAGCCTATGTTACTCGTTATTACATCAGCTATCTACCAGTGAAAGTCCTGTCAAAATCGGTCCAGCCGTTTCGGGGATTACCCGGAACAAACAGACAGACAGACAGACAGAGAAAAATCTTAAAAATTGCTTATTTGTTGTTAGTACCGTATATACTTTCACGTGCATTCAATAAAACGTTGTTATTTTAATATTACATACAGACACTTCAATTTTATTTATTTGTATAGATGTATAGAAGATATGGTGGACATCCCACCCATACGCACAAAACGTTTTGGAAACACTTTTATTATGCGTACCGCTAAGGAGTGGAATTCCCTGCCGGAGTCTGTGTTTCCCGATAGCTACAAATAGGTTATTTCTAGGCAAGCGTGTTTCACCGTCGACCACATCATCGCTTACCAATAGGTGACATAGAGGTCAAGCGCGAGCCTATAAATAATATAAAAAAAGTTAATTATAAAAAACCCGACTGCTTAAAAAAAAAAGTAAACAAGAAGAAAATCATGCTGTGCTGTCGGAGGATACATATTCGCGAGCTGGCTGACCAAAACCAGATGTATCCTCCGACTGCACAGTATGATTTTCTGCTTTTTAAACAGTCGGGTTTTTTGATTTTTTATAATTAACTTTTATTATTTACAACTTTTTAGTAATTTTTTTTTTAGAATTTTGTACATTTAAACATATAAGTGTTATATATTTTTGAAATCACCTCTTAAAACCCTTTATTTTAATACCACACACGAAGGGTTGGGAAGAAAAAAAAAATCCCCCCACAAAATGGCGGCCAAAATCCGCCATTTCTTTCTTTTCCAATTTTAATGTAGCCAGTGACACTCGCAGGGTTAAGAAGAATCGATTGACGTAAGAATCATCAAAATCGGCCAACGCGTTTGGTCTCTAGAACGCCACACAGGAACAAACATACATACATAGACTGATAAACACATTACCCTCCTTCGGCAGTCGGGTAAAAAATATAATGCCTCCGTCGCCGCGTCGATCTTCTATCACAAAAGACCAGCTTTTACTACTGTTACCTTATTTATACTAAATAGGTACCAGAAGGATAATTGCCATTGTGAAAATAAAGATGAATCTAATTATGATATATTTTATATTCTAGTATTTTCTCATGCTTTCAATTGTTAACTATTCATAAATTCTTTTGTTTTCAGCCCCTATAGGAATTCCCATAGAAATAGGTGTGTTGTTTTACAGTAGCTGAAGGCTTCCCGGTATGTATATTATATCATCAATTGTCTTCAATACGTAGGAGTCCTTTTATTTCTATAATAAAACAATCAAACAATCATATTGCTAGCTTTTCCTCTTCCGATTTTAATCGATTACGTTAGTTCGATTCCAATTTTTATTTAAGGGCCTGCCACCGCTTTAGTGCCGTAAAACGGTTACTTTCTAAAGCATACTCCTAATTAACAACACAATATTTTTTCCGCAACTTTTGCATACTCCTCCAAAACGACAATAAAAATATTTTTACACAGAAAAAATGATGGCTGGAATTTCTTCATAACTGAAATATGTGTAAATCAAATAATATTTAGCAAACAAAACTGTTCAAAAGGAGGTTCAATATTGATATTTTGGCATCGAGCGGGCGGGCGCACGGCCAGTACTGCGCTAACATTGGGGCGTATATATCGCCTTAAGTAGGTATTAGGATTGCTTGACCAATAGATCGACTACATGATAAATCTAATATGAATATGACGAATGTGCTATAGATAGTGCTCGCCAACTGAATTTGGCTTCCCGATGCGCAAGGCACGAATCGGTGCTGTTATTAACCGAATTCAAAAGGAGGTAGTTATCAATTCAACTGGATTTTTTTAAGGGTTCCGTAGCCAAAGGGTAAAAACGGGACCCTATTATTAAGACTTCACGATCCGTCTGTCTGTCCGTCTGTCATCCGGATGCATGCTGTATCTCATGAACCGTGATAGCTAGACAGTTGAAATTTTATAACAACAAATACTAAAAACTAAACAGAACAAAATAAATATTTAAGTGGGGCTCCCATACAACAAAAGGTACTAATGGTACGAAACAAAAGGTAACAAAGGCGATAATGGTACGGAACACTTCGTGCGCGAGTCCGACTCGCACTTGGCCAGCTTTTTTTAACCGACTTCATAAAGGTGGAGGTTATCAAATCGATTTTTAATTTTTTTATTTCTTGTTACCTCAAAACTTTTTACTTGGTGAACTGAGTCATGTGGGTTCATCAAGATCTGATGAAGATCTTCAATAAATGACGGCAAATCACTCGGGATAGCTGCAATCGCATGTCTGTTTATTGTTTGCACCATTTCATAACATAACATCACACTGGTACGCTCTAAAGGGGTACGCAGGTGTGAACAGTTCACCCTGGTATCCTACTCTCATTCCACCGCTTTTGTTTAAGTTGCATGTTATTGGGTTAATCTATTCTGGCATCACTTGGCATTAAAGGTACGAGTACCTAACCTGTAGAACTGGTCCATTATGTACCACTACTAAAAAGTAAAACCTTTATTACAAAAAAATACAACCGTCTTCCAAATAAAAACACTACAAAGTAACTTCAATTTCGGCAGTCGGTGTTCCTGTTTTCGTTTCTTCGTTTTTTGAGACTGACTTCCGAAATTGAATTTATTTTTCACTTTGTAGTGTTTATAATTGGAAGTCGGTTATATTTCTTTGTAAAAAGTTTTTTTTTTTGTTTGAGATTATTACTGCCACAGATAATATAATGCTAGCATACAGATGCCCATACAAAGAAACCGTGCCGACGTAACCAGCGTTTTTCATCTGATTATACCGAATATTTTTTGTAAATCGATCGCGTTCGGTTCCGTTCCACGGCGATGGATATATCATCATCTTTATCCGGGGAACGGATCGGACTTCTAGACGCACTGCAATTTACCACCCTTACCTAGTTGCTATTCCACCAATTCGCACCAATTGCTTCCAAACATCCTTCATAATGCGCACTGCAAAAGAGTGGAACTCACTACCTGCGTCTGTGTTTCCGAACGCATTTTACCCGAATCTCTTCAAAGTTAGAGTGAATAGGCTTCTTCTGGATGAGCTCACTCCATCTTCAACTCTGTCTCCGTCACCTTTGACCTAGACTAGAGTTAAGAGCAAACCCATCTCAAATAAAAAACCGGCCAAGTGCGAGTCGGACTCGCGCACGAAGGGTTCCGTACCATTTTTTTTTTTTTTTTTGATGCCGAAAACAGCAAAAAATCACGTTTGTTGTATGGGAGCCCCTCTTAAATATTGATTTAATTCTGTTTTTAGTATTTGTTATAGCGGCAAAGGAAATACATCATCTGTAAAAAATTTCAACTGTCTAGCTATCACAGTTCATGAGATACAGCCTGGTGACAGACGGACAGACAGACAGACAGAAAGACGGATCGCGGAGTCTTAGTAATAGGGTCCCGTTTTTACCCTTTGGGTACGGAACCCTAAAAAGGAATTTAAAATATGTCAGGAAGAAAAGAAGTCCGATAATGGCAAATTTTTTAGTCCGTTTTTGGCCAAACCTTTTCTCTACTATGTTTACAGTAGTCACAGCGGATCTGTGTGTCTCTGAAGTTGGCCGCAAGACCCTGCCTGCGCAGTTGCTATTTTTTTGTCAACGTTGATGTAGAAGATAGCATTGTATAACTGTCTCTTTCACTCGCTGACGTTTGTCACATCGTCCTATCTCGCTTACTGTATGCAGTATACTCGATGACAAACTGTTTCTTGCGCAATGGTTCGTAAAACCAACATCAGAGACACAAAGATCCGCTGTGACTACTATACGTCGGCTGCCAGTCTCACCGGTTCTAGCTGAATACCAGTATTTTACAGTTACTGGGTGATACGATCACACTATCACTCTAATATTATAAACACGAAAGTTTGTGAGTGAATGTGTTTTTTACTTCTTCACTCTCAAACAGCTGGACGAATCTGGATGAAATTTTGCACAGAGATAGATTATAGTCTGTAATAGCACATAGTATACTTTTTATCCTTGGAACATGTTCCCTCGGTTCCTCGGGCAATGCCGCTGGCGGAATATAGTATCTTATAAAGCTGGACAAGAAATACTCAAAATGAAACTCAAATGCGCCCATTTTTCAATTGTACTTTATTTAACTGTTAATAACGGCAGTCGAGCTATATTTGAGTCACGACATAAACTTTTGCATAATTTCTGAGGTCAGTGATATAATTATGAATGAATGAACTCTGGTGGCTGCAAAAAATAACGGTCTGGTTAAGAAGCTGTGTAATGCTGGCAGCCGACGTTTTTTATTCAAATCATGATGTTGAAATTGAAATAATGATGATAAATTGATATTATGGCGTACACCGAAATAGTAGGTCTGTAAGTAGGTGTATTATGGCATAGCTAACTATTATTTAACTTGTGCTTCTTTTATTAGCTTAGGTCTTACCTTTTAAAACAAATGTATGTGTTAAGGACTAAATAAAACAAATAAATAAAATTAAATTTTAGATGTTATCAGCCTAGTCGCTTTAGGAAACGCGGTACTTACCCCTTAGCAAGACTGGTGCCAGATCGTTTGGCTTCTAACTACCGTAACGGCTGACGATGTCATCGGGGACCGAGACACGGAGGAGTCTCAGTATGTTTACCTAAAAATGGTCACCAAACCAGAAGACCCGTGCGGCTGTTATTATTTTAGCTTCGGCCTCCTCCTATTATAGCTTCCCAAATTCTTATGTGACACTCCCATGATCCGCGGGGGACGTAGGTATATAGGCAACTACAACATTTTGCCTGATTCGGGAATCGAACCCGGGACTTCAGGCTGAGCAGTAGCGCTTGCAACCACTAGACCAACGAGGCGGTTTATTATGCTGAGGATACTAAGTTTATTATGCCTAAATGTATAAATACAGCCGATCATTGTCCCCCTCTGAACAATGGTTTCTCACCAAACAAGATTTTTTGTTCACGGAATCTTTATTTTACAAGAAGGAAAATATACCTACCTTTATTTAATTACCAATGCTCTTAAAAGCAAAGAGAAAGGGAGGTTATCTAAAATAGATTGGAACAATATTAGTTCGCTTTCTATTTAAACTATTGTCCGGACTGGACAGTTCTAATTATAAAACTTATTGCCAGACTCCAGGATTCTGTTTTTCTTTTTGTGAAATAAAACCAGGAGGAGGGGACAACGCTCAAAGGCTCTAAATGCTGGTGTGGTGACAAGTACTAACTACACTAACGAGCAATGAAAAAGTTCCAGTGACATAGCACCAAATTACTCCTAAACGGGAAAGGCTAGCTTAATGACGCCGTCTGCAATATTGAAGTACATTTAACAGCGCATCAGAATATTACCAACTAAAAACGTAAATATTGTGTTCAAATTTTAAATTAAATGTGAAAAATTAAATTAAGGTGTTTGTCGGCATTTTGAGGGTGGAACTTTTTCATTGCTCGGCAGTTTATATTTTGGTATTCATCATCATATCAGCCGAAAGACGTCCACTGCAGGACATATTCCTGATTCCTCCCCGAAGCGTCGCCACATTGACCGGTCCCGTGGGTGTCGCCACCAGCGGATCCCCGCCACCTTCACCAGGTCATCGGTCCACCTGGTGGAGGCCTTCCAACACAACGTCTTCCGGTTCGCGGTCGCCACTCCAGAACCTTTCTGCCCCATCGGCCATCCGTTCTGTGAGGAATGTGCCCTGCCCACTGCCACTTTAGTTTGGTATTATCATAAATTATTAGGTATATATAATGCAAAACTTCGCAGTCGTGATGGGTATCGATTTATACCGAAATCTGAAAACGAAAGAGAGTTTAGAAACGATTTTCTAAACTCCCTTTTTGGTGTACAATAATAGTATATTCTAAACATTAACTTCAACTCAATTCTAGAGGAAAATCGCCCGTGATCTTGGCATTTTTAGAAATATGGACATCGAAAACTAAAATAAACTTTAATCAGGTAGATAGTAGCTACCTAATTCGTGTGAACTGTTAAATATGGAGACCTTGACTCGTTCGATTCAAATGGTTGCACCGATTACGAATCTAATCGACTGTGGCTAGAAACGGCCAGCGATTGATCACTCATCACTTAGAAAAAAAACATCCTTGTCTAACATTTGTAAACAAAAGGCTATATAAGCCTAGCCCTCGCCATGTATGTCAGTGTCGCAACCTACTTCGATTGCGCAAGAGTGCAGAAAAAATTAGGTCAAAATGCTAAAAACATTGTGTCTTGTTCTGACATTGACCATCGTGGATTTTGCTGAGTCATCCCCTATCAATGTCGGCACTCTAGAATTCGACAATATCAGCAGTGACAACTATCCAGACCTAGGATACGAACGTGATGAGAACTGGTCGGCCGTCTTCTCAAGGCTATTAGGCGATCCAGAGAAGAACCCGCCTTCAAAGTATTATGCCAAATCTAGCCAAGATAGTGAGAATACAAGTGAAAAAACGTCAGGAGCAAAACAGAAGAGCAAGTCAACGAAAGGTCTTCACAGCACACACAACAGTGGTGATTTAAACTCGTTATTCAAGGAAGTCGCTGCGCATGATCAAGGCACTTACGATGATGCCGATGAGTCTGCTCGCACTGACGTCACAGCTGCAACAGCAGCCGTCACCAAAGGCAAAGGAACTAGGACTTATGCGAGAGGTACTAAGACTACCGGCTTCCATCGGGTGCACCACAAAGACGAATACAAGAAAGATCAAGACTTCTACGAAATTGATGAAACAAAAGGAACGATTAACAGCGCTGGTGGAAAGATATTAGGAGCGAAAGCAAGTGCTGGTGCGGGGCATAGTAAAGGTAGCTTCGATCACAATCGCGAGAAAGACATTTACAGCAAACAAGGGTCTTTAGATAACGGATTCTTAGATAAGCAATTTAGTGAATTCGAGGATTCCGATGACTTAGACGGTGAATTTTCTAATTTCTAATGAACTTGATATTTAAACTATCTATAGCAATTATTTGTGTGTGTTTTTAAGTCAATAATTTATTTTCGAGGCTATGAAACTTCTTAGGTTTTCTAAATTAAATAACTAACCTAATTCAAAATGGTATTTTTATTGTCTGGTACAAAATTCATCTTGGCACTTGGGTAAAACGGAAGGTGGTTGAGGTCGATTATCCGTTTTCTTTTTATAAGCTTTTCTTTTTTTAACATATTTGTTAGTAGGTGTCTATGTAAATGTATGGGTTAAATGTATCAACTGAATTTTAAAACAGTTATCCTAAACTGAGCAGATTTTTTTAGGATTCATTTTGCCATCGTTCTATTGCTGAATTAGAACGTCAACGTACAATCTTTTATCTTAAGTATTTTAATCATTTGAATTTCGCGGGCCGGATCTATGGCCCGCCCGGCCGAGCAGAAATTATCGTATTTAGGTACTAGCCACAACTAGTACAAAATGGTAGGGGAGTGTATGCGCCATTTCCTATTAAAAATAATTCAAGTTATGCAAGAAACCTGAATAAATTTTAAGATAATTAATTTTTATTCAGGTTTCTTGCATAAACCTGAAAACCTGAATAAATTTTAAGATAATTAAAATTTATTCAGGTTTCTTGCATAACTTGAATTATTTTTAATAGGAAATGGCGCAATTTTTGTAACATCTTATTAATAAACGTGGACTAAGGTAAGATTAGCTTTATTCCAAACATTAGGTTGGTACTAACAAATTGCCGTTGGGGATTAAACTAATTTGACTCTAGTCTCGGACTAAAAGTTACACCATGGTGCTAGCTAGTTTAAGGTCGGATTAAAGTTAGAATATGAGTGTATCCATGGCTACTATAATGATTATGTTTCATTGACATTTTGTCCGTTGTGATTTGTGGATGAAAATACTAAGTTTAAAATAAAAATATTGTATAGAATTCACAATCATTCCTTATTTTATTGTTTATCCCTTCATAATCTAGTAATATGTCAAAATAACACAGCGTAAAACTAGATGGGAAACACTATTTCAGGCATTGACAAGAAGTAGATGTGGTTTAATACACACCTATTTTATTAACATTAATATGAGAGGTACACTCGTCATCTGATCTATCAAAGCACTACGAATATTAAATACTAGCTATTGCCTGCAACTTCGTCTGCGTAGCATTAGTACTTCTAATAGCCTATATTTTTATATCGAATAGAAAGAATAGAATATAATAGAAAACATTTATTCGACATAGACACAACACAACAACAACAATCATAAAGTAACAGAGAAGAATAGTAAAAAAAGTACAAACATGTTTTAAAAATTATTGCGCCGTGCGTGCCTATACCGAAAGGGTTACCAACTCAGCATTTGCTGGGCGTCAGACACCCAGCGCTGATTTTCAGTTGGCACCCCGCTAGTGACACACACAAGTAAAATAGATAAAGTAATAAAATAATATATAATGTATTATAATAAAGTTCTACAATATGATGGTTAAAATATCGCGCTATAATATTGTAGGTGAGAAATTATTGGTTCACCATACAATTTTCCACCTCCCTTTCCAACCCCATAACGATGGTTTCCCCTTCCCAGGGTATCAAACTAACTCCATCCAACATCGGTTTAGCGGTTCAAGCGTGAAAAGGTAACAGACAGACAGACAGTTACTTTCGCATTTATAATATTATATACGGTAAAACGGGGTGAATAGGAACTCTGGAGTGACTGGGAACAAAACTTTGATTAGGATTTTAACTTTGATACCACTTTGTGGTTTCAAACAAAGCTTCGTGTTTTTTAAATAATTATTGAATATAATGAATTACCTACTAAAATGCTGCAAATAATTTTTAAATAACGTGAAAATTCCTTTCAAAGTTTTGTTCCCATTGCCCCTGCAGTCTTATTCACCCCATTTTACGGTATGCGATTTACGTTGAAATTTTCGAGATTATATTTAAAATTGCCTCCTTAACTTCTTTTTTTTTCCTTCGCCCTACTCGGGCAGGCTAAGGTCTTGGACCACACCGCCTCGTCTTCAGTGCATAATATCTTGCCTCTTAGATAAAGTACCTATAGATTAAGCCTTAAAATGAGCTTGATTGATAGAGCGAGATGGCCAATTGGCAGCTCCATGTAAATAATAAGGACAAAAGATTATTTTTTGTCTTTGTCACCATGGTCGGTTTCTGTTGTTTGTCAAACTCTAATATAATGGCAGGTTTGACAAACAAGCTCGGTTTTGTTTGATTTTCTGTGATTTCGTGGTATTATTTGTTAATTGAGACAAGGAATTTGGGTTATTTATAGATAATAAGTGTCAGTGCGATGGTGGTTTGTAGTGTTCTTGTTCTTGTTGTAACACCAGAACTAACTATTGCTGTCTCATGTGCGGCCACGCCAGTGCTTAATCTATAAGTACTTTATCTAAGCTCTGTTCAGAGACACAGATCATGTATACTCCCAATCTATTACTATACTCTATGGCATTCTCTGTCCGCCTCAGACTAATAATACCTGCTGTCCGCTAATTTGTTCCATTTTTTTCTACTGTAGTAGTAGTCATTTTCTTGATTTATTCACTGGTTCATTCTTTTTACTTTTAAATTCATCTGGGTTGCCATAGCATCCATGCAAATCCAAAAGTAAGGAATTAATAGTAAAGCGCTTATTACACTAAACGTTATTCAGGGCTCTTAAACCCTAATTTATGGTGGTGTAATAAATTAGAAAGATAGGGTCCCCATAATAACGACCGTAGCGACCCAGAATTGTGGAGTGACACTGTATTCAGGGCCCTGAATATCGTGTAGTGTGTGTGTAGTGTAGCGCTTTAGTCCGAGGTTATGCCATGTTTATTACCTAAGTTATTCCGGCAATAGCTAGTCCAAGAGTAAGCTAATACGCCATTTTTATTTTTTTACATAAGATGGATAGCGATTATTTAAAAAAACCGGTATTTACCATTTAGTAAGAAATACTTTAGGACAACACTATCGCAAAAAGACGTCTTGTCTGTGATTTATAACTTGTCAATTTCAGCTGTCATCGCTCCGGTCTATAGTCTTTGCGCCATCACTGAATGAAGTTATGTGTTTGTGTTAAATGGTTGTGAAACAAAGAGATTTATACGAAATAAATGAGGTTCGGTAGAGATTTACTGTTTAACATTACTCATGAGTACGGAAGAGACTCTGTTGAATCTCGATTTCGACAAACCGAACACAACAATTACACTGCCCGATGACGGTGTGGTATCTTTGTCGAGTAGTTCGGAGGAGATTTGTTTAGTGCCAGAGGTCGGGTTCGAGGGCAACGTGGATTCGCCAGGGGTGAACCGAGAGTCGCAGCCGCTGCTAGGCGGCCGCGGCGACTTCGAAGTTTCTTACAACCATTTCCCAGGTGAGACGAAATTTTGAGCCTTGTACGTCGCACTGACTCATGTTACCATTATAATTAAGTTTATCAGCCTTATTAGCTCGTGCTAAACACGAGCAATGATATTTAGTATAGTCATTTAAAAAGAAAACGCTTGTGAGACTTCATGATGAATTGTATGGCTTCCATGAACATCGTTAATCTTTTCGCAAATAACAGATGTTAACAAGTGCGTATTGTTTACCTTGACGCTGTAATATCTCACTTATCGCGCATGATTAGAAATTTATATCCTGTTAATATTTTACTGCCTGCCAAATTGCATGTTTTTGTGTACCGTACCTTGTTATTGATTGAACCAACTTCAGTGTGTAGTTAAACTCAAAAACGTATACACTTAGAAATGTATGAATATAGCCACAGACTATTTTCAGTGAAGTGTAACGGCCGTGCTGTAGTTTCAGTGCCAATGTTTTCTTTTGTTTTTTAAAAATGGAAGGTCCTTTTGAATGCAGTGAGTATTACAAATACAATATCTTTATCTACTATTGAATATTTGGTAGAATTGCATTTGGTAAATGTTTAGGAACACTTGTTACTGATAAGCCATATGGCAGGTAACAGTTATACCCTTACGGTATTTGTTAACTTTTTCATGCACATATTTTTTACGAGTCTGTAGTTAAAATTAAGTAAAGAGGTTTGTTGGCTCAAGGTTAAAACCTATTTTTTGTGTGTAATGCAATTTTTAATGCTGAAATATATTATGTTAGATTTGGTACAGCTATGTGGCACTGAAAAGTTGTGACGAAACAGTACTTTGTATTGCACTATAATAACAATTAATTAACAAGATTGTGTTTGATAAAAACCTATCTGAAGATAGTATCTTGTGTTGCATTGCCATTAATATTGCATTGGAAACATAAGTAGACCAGTGTCTGTTAATCTCTAAATGTAGCACAAATTACCTTTGTAGTCAGGGAAATTTATTGAAGACCAAGGTTGCATGTCACTTGCTAGTTATAAAGTACAAGGTTTTTAATAAGTGATTGTTAGGTACCTAGTTAGGCTAACAATTGATGAAAATACGCATTTTACTACAATCTTAAACCATTGGTAATTATTTTTAACCATTAGTTGAAATAACTACAGCCTTTGTGAAGTTTAAATTTGCTAAGAATTGTAGTCAAAAGTGGTAAGAACATTTATTTTCCCTGACTTGATATTCACATCAGGCATTCTCTGAAAGAGGATACCATCCACATCATTCTGGCATCTGAATTCTGTTAAAGGGGATAGGGACATTCATATCTAGCATTTGCATTCTCTGAAGGGGGGATAGGAAGGGGGGTATAAAAACATACATTTCAGAACAGTAATAAAGATTATGAAGCCACTGTTAATTGGCTTTTCTAATGACATTTTTTTAACAATATACACAAATTATAATTACCTTTTTATTTTGCAATTAACTAAAATAAAAAATGATACATTTAGCAGCACAGTTAGCTTGGTATGCTAAGCACAAAGACAGGTTGATAACCAAACAGGTTACTATATAAATGTGGCAATAGTAAGTACTACTTCAAGGCAAGGCCATTATATTTGTCAGTTCATTATGCTAATATGATCTACTCAATTATTAATTTATTACATAATGTTTCAAAAACTAATTTTACCTATTTGTTAATTGATTTTTTGTGATAAAGCAAACATAGGAACCATTACTGTTAGTATAAAAGATATGAAGCATTAAAATGTAATTAAATATGTGTATTTTTTAAATACTTAAGGTAACAGGTGCATTAAAAAAAAACTGGCTAAGTGCGAGTCGGACTCTTGCACGAAGGGTTCTGTCTGTATGATTATCGCAAAAAACGGCACAAAAATCTCGCTTGTTGTATGGGAACCCCACTTGAATATTTATTGTATTCTGTGTTTAGTATTTGTTATTATAGCAGCAACAGAAATACATCATCTGTGAAAATTTCAACTAGCTATCACGGTTCATTAGATACAGCCTGGTGACAGACAGACAGATGGACCGCGGAGTCTTAGTAATACGTACCCTTTGGGTACGGAACCCTAAAAAAGAATGATCTGTAATTACTGCATAATTAGATATCCAATAACTCAGAACAGTATTTTAGGTCACAAAAATTAGGTACTTAAAGAATGTCCTCTAGAAATTCCCATTAATTACACAAAAACATGCTGAAGAAATGTTTCTGAATATACTACATACAGCCCACACTTATGCAAATTGTGCACCCACATATCTATGTGTCACTTACCCCAGATACAAGCGATGTGGCGACACAGTTAGGTAAACAAACATACGGGTGTCATGCAAATTGATATTGATTGTCTTGTTAGTATCTTTAGTGCTTGTAGCTATCGGCTGATTTGCAAAATATAGGTTGCTTCAATCAGTTTATCTCTGACGATGGTATTAATTTTGTTGTGTATTTCCTATTGTTTTAATACACATTTTTTTTATATCTTCTATCAGCTGTGAAGTTACTTCATATATGAATACAATATATTGCTTCACTTCAGTCTGTATGAATTGTAACTCTATTGGAAGAACGTGCATTAAAAACTATAGCATACTAAAAAGTAGTTGATTCTATAGTTTACTACATTCAAGAAAACTTAAAGGTGCCTTCATACTTCATACATCATGCCTCAGAAGGTTAGGCAGAGTATTTTACTTATCCCAGTTATGTTTGTGTTCCATGCAGTCTGAAATAAATGATGATTTAATTAATAGGGAGTAATTCCAAAAGGAAAACCTCTATGGCCCAGTTTTTTGGTTGGTAGTTAACTGAACCAATGGTTTTTGCCTAAAAATGGTCAAATAGCGTATTTAAGACGACGACTACCGCCAACGACCTTGAGGGAACAAAACGCGCACTCGTTTGACACCCGCGCGACACAAAATTTAGTAGTTTTTTGTACTTTCCGTATTATTTTACGACTTTATAAAAAAAGCCTCAGATCAAAATGTAAATAATTAAATTGTCTTTGTGATGGTGTCGATATCATTAAAATACGCCCAGCGGTTTTGGTACGATTGTCGTGTTTTTGTCCGTTTTAGACATAACTTTACAAATTAATTAAACTATGTTTTAAGAATAAAACTCAAAATTTTCTCAGATCAAATTATTAAGAAAATGATCTAATGTAACATATATTTTTTCCAAAAAATTACGAGTAGCCGTTTAGACGTGATTATCATTTTAAAATCAGCTACTCAAGGGAATCGGCGCCTTAACCATTTGTAATGCCAACAACTCAATATGCATATCAAATGCAAGACTCCAAACTCAGTAGTTGTGCTTGCATAACATCACTATTTATCTGTGTACCTAAACCCTTTTATGATAACAAAGTTATAATATTTAACAGTGGCAACTCAGTGGTTGTTTATATTTCGTATTTAATTGCTTTGCATAATGCTAAGTGACTTAGTTGAAACCAATCCCTTATAGTGGCTTCTAGCTAATTTAATTCTAAAGGTCGTAGTGTGAGCAACCTTACCCAGGGGCAGGTTTTAGTGATAAGGTAATGAATTACTTACCAAGCACTGCATGGATCTATACAGGGTCATAGTTATTGAGTTAGAGAACTTCCCAGCCGTACCTAATAGATATCTATAAAAAATACTTCCGCTCGCGGCTTCACCAGCATGAAATTTGTTGTATTATCTCAAGAGATACCATCATTTATGTTTTTGATCATCAGCTTCCGATTATGTATTCTCCGACTGCACAGCATAATTGTCTTCTTGTTTACGTCTTTTTAGTTCGCTTTTTAGATTTTTGACATTAACTTTTAATATTTTCTAACCTCATATTTAAAGTGATTGCGCCAACAGCGGAAATTGACCACGAAAATTGAGTTTACAAAATCAGTTTGTTACGGCGCCGATTCCCTTGAGTAGCTGATTTTAAAATGAGAATCACGTCTAAACGGCTACTCGTAATTTTTTGGAAAAAATATATGTTACATTAGACCATTTTCTTAATAATTTGATCTAATAAAATTTTGAGTTTTATTCGTATATCATAGTGTAATTAATTTGTAAACTTATGTCTAAAACGGACAAAAACACGACAATCGCACCAAAACCGCTGGGCGTATTTTAATGAAATCGAAACCATCTCAAAGACAATTTAATTATCAAAATTTTGATCTGAAGCTTTTTTTTTAAGTCATAGAATAATAAGGAAAGTACAAAAAACTACTAAATTTTAGGTCGCGCGGGTGTGAAACGAGTGCGCGTTTTGTTCCCTCAAGGTCAATGGCGTTAGTCGTAGTCTTAAGATATCGAAATACATTATTTCTATGATGTTTCGCTAGCTAATTTAATTCCACCCTGTATAAATACAAATGCATGAATAACGTGTCTTTACTGTCTTTAAATCAACAGATATCTCTTTGTCGTCTACTTAAGCAGATACAGTCATATTTTATCACACTCTCGCGCAATATTATTGATTAAAACGAATTCATTGACAATAGTATACGTATGTATACGCCTACCTACGTTTTATTGAATATCCATACTTTGTTTAGCTTGCATGCGTCATTGAGAACAACCTACGTCACGATTACGCTAGAGTTAGGAAATAGCCTCAGCTCTCGATTCAGATTTACTTGCATGTTTTGTAGAAAATAATGTATTTTGAAGTTTATAAACAAGGTTGCTTTGCTTAGAAGAAATCGCAGATCACGATAAGGCTTAAAGGTACACTAGTCGACGGCACGAACTATTTTGTGCGCGGGGTTAAAATGCATGCTATATCAAACGACAACACGTGCGGAACAGATAGATGCTGTTATGAGCAGTAAGAAGCTAGTTCGCGTACGAATACACACTTTTGCAAATTTGTAGCGAAATGGATGATGATTTAGATCGAAAACGAGCGCGCGAAATTTTATAAACATACCTTTCGGAGTCTGGATATCATGAAAAAACGACTGAATGTATCTGTTCAAAATAAAATTATTTGCACTGTTGGACTACTAATCTATCTCTGTATGGAAGCCGTTTTTAAATTTCCCTTCTTCTTATGGTACTTATTTGCGCTCAAAAATGCGTTAAAATTAGTTTTGAAATATGGAACTTTCGAAGCTCATAACTTTCAAATAAATATATTTTTACTTTTTTGCTTCCATACAGGGCTAGATAATTATGAGACTAATTGATATCATTTTATATTTTGAACGTACATCGTCAAACAGTGGAGTAAAAGCCAGACTACGTTTGTATGGAAGAATTTTCGACTAGTGTACCCTTAAGGCGTTTATAAACTTTATGTTTATAACAAGTGCGAGTCGGACTCGCACACGAAGGGTTCCGTACCATTATCGCAACACACTGCTTAAAAATCACGTTTGTTGTATGGGAGCCCCCCTTAATTTATTTTATTTTAATTTATTATTTTTAATTTTTTAATGTAAATATACAACTAAACATTCTGTGAATATTTCAAGCGTCTACCTGTTGCCGTTATTAACATCGAGCAAAAAACGCCAAAAATATCACGTTTGTTGTATGGGAGCCCCTCTTTAATATTTACTTTATACTGTTTTTGTATTGTTTTTAGTATTTGTTATTATAGCGGCAACAGAAATACATCATCTGTGAAAATTTCAACTGTCTAGCTATCACGGTTCATGAGATACAGCCTGGAGACAGACGGACAGACAGACAGACAGACGGATCGCGAAGTCTTAGTAATAGGGTCCCGTTTTTACCCTTTGGGTACGGAACCCTAAAAAGCAAATCTATCAATCTGTAATTATTTTCTGTAATAAAAGAATACGAGTCGTTTCAGCTTTGTCTCTGAGCTGGCAACGCCCCTGTGTTACCTCTGGTTGTGCAGATATCTATAGCCAGCTTGACTTATGTACTTTTCTTTGACCATTGCCAGTATTACCACCCAATAAAATTGTTGTTCTCGTGGCCTATACCATTATATTTGGTGTCGGCGTCATCATCATCATCATATCAGCCGAAAGACGTCCACTGCTGGACATAGGGCTCCCCCAAGCGTCGCCACTTTGACCGGTCCCGTGCGTCTCGCAACCAGCGGATCCCCGCAACCTTCACCAGGTCATCGGTCCACCTGGTGGGACGCCTTCCAACGCAACGTCTTTTGGTTCGCGGTCGCCAGTTCGCCACTACAGAACCTTTCTGCCCCATCGGCCATCCGTTCTGCGAGCAATGTGCGTTTCCTTGCGTGATCGAATCAGAAATGTAGAGATCCGTAAGAGTATCTTCGGGCTATGTTGGTAACCCTGATTGGGTTACCGACATAGCCCGAAGAATTGCCAAACTTAAGTGGCAGTGGGCAGGGTTGGCGTAACACTTAACTAATTCTTCTTTTTTCATACTTCTCTAGAAGTTGTATCTCAGACGTCACCCCCTTTATTAACATCACATTTCACTCATCCTTCTATCGTGTGTCGGTTTGTCGGTATGTCTAGTCTACTCTTATAGCCAATAGAAACTTTCTTCACGACATCAGCGACATCACATAATATCAAAAAGTAAATAAATACACTTCGTGACTGCCTTTCAAATAGTCACGTAGTACGATACGTCCGATACGGGTACCCCTCTATTTTCTACGCGAGAAGTTTCGACACCAAAACGTGATCATAGCCACGTGACTTCAGTTGAGTCTGGAACTGAAAGGGCAATCCCGATCGAAGCTCACAAACGTAAACTAACGCAAGAGTAGGTACTGTTTGTTTACGTTATACCCAGCTGGCAAACTTCACGTAAACTAGAATCAGTACTCAAAGACACGTTTATTTCAATGTTCCTAAAATACATGCAAAGACTTCGTCATCAGCCTTTTAATGTGCCCACTGCTGGGACACAAGCCGCCTCTCTGTGAGAGGGAATGGGCTGTAATCCACCACGCGGGCCCAGTGCGGCTTGGTAGATGTCACATGTCTTCGAACTTTTCGTTCTAGGACATGCCGGTTTCCTCACGATGTTTTCCTTCACCGTTTTGAGAGCAATGGGGATGAAATAATTTACACAAAGTAAAGCGCCCAAAGACTTACATGTCAAAAATTTAATTTTAAAGGTGGGGTAAATCGGAACCACATTTCTTTTGGAGTCTCGCTCTTTGACCTTACGAAGCCCGTCATTATATTCCTTAAATGTTAATTAGAATCTGAGAAAGACGACCTGTTACCATGACGTCCAATAACGAGTCCATTCTG
This sequence comes from Anorthoa munda, assembly GCA_945859665.1. Classification (NCBI taxonomy): domain Eukaryota; kingdom Metazoa; phylum Arthropoda; class Insecta; order Lepidoptera; family Noctuidae; genus Anorthoa; species Anorthoa munda. The sequence continues at coordinate 19,609,809 of OX243916.1, read as the reverse complement.
GAAAAACATCACCGTAAAACTTGGATGAATGCCAATACACCTAAGATTCTAGGATCTTCTAGGAATCGACCGACAGCTCTTTTCAAGCTCACTTCGCCTATTCCGACTTTAACATTGAATAACCAAGCTACTCGTGTTAGGGCATGCATTTCGAAATTTCAGACCATATTTCGCATGTTTATTTATTATTTATACAAATATAATGGCAAATCAGAATAATACTTAAACTAAACTCAAAATGCAAAATTTGTAGTCTGGAGAGGTGCCTGTACAATTTATATTCAATAAAGTGAATTTTCTTTTCCTCATGACTTCTACTACAAATACTCCACTGCTGGCGACACCTTCGACGATACCATCCAGCTATCAGACCAAGTGGCAAGAGACGTTCGGTCAGCGTTGATTCGCGAGCTGGGGATAAAGATAGTTACAGATAAGCAACTCATAAAATTGAGGTCCAATTTCGTAAGCTAATTTCGAAATCGAAAATGTACGAAACTGCATGCCCTAACTCGTGTCTACTTTTAGCAAGACATCAAAATAAATAATATCTCTGTTCAATAATAAACCACTGCACATGTTCGCAAGGCTCCAGGTGTTCAGTCTTCAACAATTTGTACGATGCTTTTAATTTTATTCCTTTATTTTCTTGCTCACATCGCTGCATAGGCAAGTGGCGCCGTTTGTTAGCCAAAAGTAAGGATTATTTTTATTATTAAGCTAGTGAATTGTCTGTGTGCGTAGTATGTATGTTTGTTGTGTTATGGCCTATATTTCAAGGTTAATCTACATCAGGGTCAGGACTTCCGGGTTCCAGAATGCCTTAGTAACTCATCATGGACAGGTAGAAGATTGCTTGTGGCTGCTTCTGGTTACAAACTTTCTGACCTTCCAGAGCATGATCTGATGTTAGCAAAACTGCTGTTAACATGCACGGTCTGGAGCTTGGAAGACGGTGACCCGGAACTGTGTGGCTAAAGCTTAAAATATCTTGAGAATCTATAGACGGATAGTTGGAGTATTCAGTGTCGACAGCTGCCAATGGTCGCTTTTGGACAATCTGCAGTAGTGTATTGTGATTTATTGAATCTTTGAACATCTATATTGTATTGAAACTGAAGGTTGACGAAAAGCGATAGCTTAGAGCTGTCGGCAATGACTTTCCCAAGCAGTCCGTCTATAGAGGCTTTAATTATTTATTTATGCGATTATCAATGAAAATACGTCATCGCATACATTAGGTATTCATTGCATTTATTTATAATTTTTATTGTTGTATAGGAATGACGTAATTAATTTGCCGTCCTTTGTTTTCCTCAGCGATACGGAATGATCATCATGGTGCACTATTAATACGTCTAATGGTCCTCGTGGATTAGAATTTGTATTAGGGCTAAGGGCGTTAGTAGAGACGCTCGTATTCGTGTTTGTATTTTTTTAATCATCATAAAAAGAATCCTACATCAGTTCTGATTTCAATCTGTCCCAAGGACTTCATACTGATCTGAAAAAATATTTTACATATTCGAATCAAACATAAATAAAAAAAACAAAAATGTAAAATCATTTGTTTGCGTCAATAAGGTACAAAAAGTTCTTAAGGGCCTAGATCCGCTTTAGTGCCGTAAAACGGTAACTTTCTGAAGCATACTCCTTAGTAACGGCTAGGTTAAAAGGTTTGAAAAAAAATGATTCATGTATATAATTTTTAACACAAGGTTTTTTCGTGTAACTAATAAGATTTGCTTTAAAAAAATAATTAACAACACAATAGTTTTTCAAGCAGCTTTTGAAAACTCCTCCAAAACGAGTTGGATGTTTAAAAATATTTTTACACAGAAAAATTGATGGCTGGAATTTCTTCATAACTAACATAGCATATGTAAATCAAATAATATTTTGCAAACAAAACTGCAAAAGGAGGTTCAATATTGATATTTTGGCAACGAGCGGGCGCACGGCCAGTATATATCGCTTTAAGCAATAATTACAGATAGAATAGAATATACTTTATTGTACATCAAAAAAAGAAATTACAAATATATTTTACAACTTAATACTATGGTTACGAAGGCGGTCATTGGCAGTTTATTAATTTATAGTTGTCAAATTTGTACACTATACTTCTGTTGACAGCGCAATTTCATTTTTGAGGGTTCTAGTGCTTCTAACGATAATAAATCATCAAAAAGGAAAATATAGGGACATAGAATATATCTTTCTTTTTCAGTTTATGGAATATGTTTTAAATTAGTTCAATATTGGTGGAGGAAATAGGCGAGAGCCAAATTTCGAATTACGACTTTTTACATAGGATATCCAGTCGGAGCTCTCTGCCCACATTTCCTCTTAAACACTTTTTTTTGCATAGCATAATAAGACTTTCAAAAATATTAATAAGAATAACACATCCAGACGAAATATTGAATATTCTTTCTTTCTTTATCTTGAGTGCACTGACTGCAAAGCAGGTAGCCATACCTGACGCAGCGCATTTGTCAGATCTTTTGTGTTATCAAGACGCACAAAAAGTCCGTGAAGCGTGCACATTTCTAGCATGTTGAGTGATACTTAATTTTTTATGTATAGTCCATTTATGCGGACAAGAAAATTGTTTTTGGTTTACCTGTTGCCTGCGTATAGTATAACGAAAAAAGCCGGCCAAGTGCGAGTCGGACTCGCGCACGAAGGGTTCCGTACCATTATCGCAAAAAACGGCAAAAAAATATGTTTTTGTATGGGAGCCCCTCTTAAATATTTATTTTATTCTGTTTTTAGTATTTGTTGTTATAGTCGCAACAGAAATACAACATCTGTGAAAATTTCAACTGTCTAGCTATTACGGTTCATGAGATACAGCCTGGTGACAGACAGACAGACGGACCGCGGAGTCTCAGTAATAGGGTCCCGTTTTTACCCTTTGGGTACGGAACCCTAAAAATGGAACTAAGTAAAGGTGTTTTTTTATTTTATATAGGCTCACGCTTGACCACTATCTCACCTGAGCGAACGTGGTAAGCGAACCCTGATGCTTACTTCTCTAATAAAGGCAACAACTATTTAAAAAAAATGTTTGATAAACATACCGTAGTGAAAAATATGTCTGTGCCATCCAGGAAGAAGCTTGCTAACTGCACAAAGTGCTTAGGGTTCGCCAGTCGCCTGACGTATATCATAAGAGTCGTATCACCACTCGGACACAGAACAAAGCATGCGATATACATATACAGAAGAAACAGTAGGTCTGTCGGTCAAACAATCGAAGCAACAATTGTCCACAATATGAGTCAAGAACCCATGTTTACGCTAATTAGTAATTCACGCATTGTCGTTCTTGTGCAGTACGATATTATTGACATACAAGTCGAGTAATTATGAGCTCAAAAGGTTCAACATTGTAACTTTGTTGTGTAAAAGGCTTATTATGAATGGCTTCCAACCACAACGGCTTCCCACAATGACTGCTAGAAATATTGACATTTAGTTTAAGTGTCTTTTAAAAGCGCTGTGCTACCATGTCTCCTGTAATGTAGCTTGTGTTTACGAACACTCTAAAGAACAAAGAATTTTCTCGACACGACGATTCCGTAAGAAAATGGAAGTGTACCTAAGTACTGTTTGTGAAGCGCAGAATTCCAGCCCAGATTTCGCACCTCGTGCCATGAAACAAAGGAAGATTATCATGTAAAGGGTCTTTCAACAAGGACGGGTCGATGTTAAAATTGAATAAAACAAGATGTGTGTGAGATATTAACGAAATTTATTTTTTATTTATAAGGCCCATTTATGCCATTATGGATGGAATATGACATCGTTTAAATGTCCGCCGCGGCTTCGTATGGTGATGGTGATAAACAATTTCTTTTGGCTTGAATTGAACAATATGGACGTGAACGACATGTGGTTCCAGCAAGATGGCGCTACTTGCCACACAGCGAACGACACAATCGACATTCTGCATGAACGGTTTGAGGGTAGGGTTAGAGTTCCGCTAGACTTTTTCTTGTGGGGTTTTCTGAAGTCGCAGGTCTATGCCAATAAACCACATTCGACCGTTGCCCTGAAAGCCAACATAACGCAGGCCATCGCTCGGATTCAGCCGGATCTATGCAGCCTTTCTTAAAGTTATCCTTGTTGAAAGACCCATTAGATAGTCGGCACCCCCTTATTTTCATCATTCAATTTGGTAGCCCGATTCCGAACCAAGGCGACCTTTTCGCTCAAATGTTGGCTGACGAAATTCCTACCATTCTTTGGTCAGGTATCTAGGTAATGCCATGAGTTTGAAAGGCCACTTTCGTTCAAAGGAACGACCAATTTGTTTAGTTTTTTTGCGGCTGTTTCCAGGTACGATGTAAAAAGTGTGCCATAACGTTCAAGGCAATTTTTACCCGGCTGCAAGGTAAGGGTGTTTGTGATGTCGCTGCCTTAAGGGTACACTAGTCGACGGCACGAACTATTTTGTGCGCGGGGTTAAAATGCGTGCTATATCAACCGACAATACGTGCGGAACAGATAGATGCTTTTATGAGCAGTAAGAAGCTAGTACGCGTATGAATACACACTTGCAAATTTGTAGCGAAATGGATGATGATTTAGAACGAAAACGAGCGCGCGAAATTTTATAAACAGACCATTGGGAGTCTGGATATCATGAAAAAACGACTGAATGTATCTGTTCAAAATAAAATTATTTGCATTGTTGAACTACTAATCTATCCCTGTATGGAGCCATTTTTTATATATATTTTCCTTCTCCTTATGGTACTTATTTGCGCCCAAAGATGCGTTAAAATGAGTGTTAAAATATGGAACTTTCGAAGCTCATAACTTTAAAGTCATTTTTTTTTTACTTTTTTGCTTCCATACAGGGCCAGGGCTAGATAATGATGAGACAAATTGATATCATTTTTTATTTTGAACGTACATCGTCAAACAGTGAAGTAAAAGCCAGACTACGTTTGTATGGAAGAATTTTCGACTATAAGTGTACCCTTAATAATAAACTGAAATAATTACAAAATTACGATTGTTCGACGAATCCGTTAGACTGTACGTACTCTTTATGCGGACTTAATTCGTTTATTGATTAAATGTCAATAACTCTGTTTTTTTTGTTATTTCTGTGTTTGTATGTATGTATATAATATTCTTTATTACCTCGTATCTTTCAAACCACTTGACGGATTTTTTATAATTAAGACATCGTTAGATAGATCTTGGCCGCCCGTGATCTTAGATAAAAGCCGTTAAAAAAAAGAAACATTGCGGATTTTGGGCGCTTTATTGTAGAGGTTGCAATTAATTTTTTTCTTAAGAACCCATCGACTCAAAATCAAAATGAAAGGTTTTTAAAGATGATTACAAACATATAGACCACTGAGGTATATGTTTAAAAGTTATTCGAAAAAGAAAAATACTAAAATGTTGTAAATAAAAAAAGTTAATAAAATCAAAAAACCCTACTGCAAAGATGTAAACAAGAAGAAAATCATACTGTGCAGTCGGAGGATATTTAATTTTATAGTTTTGGTGTATTATAATAACTTTGTTTTGGTCAACCAGCTCGCGAATATTATATGTATTCTCCGACTGCACAGCATGATTTAGGTAATTCTTGTTTACATCTTTGCAGTCGAGTTTTTTTGATTTTATTATTTTACTAGCTGTCCCCCGCGGCTTCGCTCCCATCAACTGGCTACCCACCCTACACTAATCTACTTACCTACCTACCTACCCTACCCTATCTACTTTACTCTACCCTACATACCATGATTGTATGCAACGCACGTAACGGAAGCTCTCAAAAAGGAATATATTTTGCCGTTTTTGCAACATTTTTCATTTATGCTCCGCTCCTATTGGTCGTAGCGTGATGTTAAATAGCCTATAGCCTTCCTCGATAAATGGACTATCCAACACAAAAATAATTTTTCAATTCCAACCAGTAGTTATAATATTAGTATAGATTTTACTAGTGCATACACCTCTTGATCGGTAGGCACAACGTTGCGGTATGCGGTGCTGGACACGTAATCCTCCAGACATAAGTACGTATGCAAATATTCGTATATATAAAAATAAAACAATATCATTTGAGTCACAGAGTCATGGCTGATTAGCTTATCAACATGATACGCATTAATCTTTATATGTCCGGAAAACATTGAGTAGTACAATTTTTTTATAATGAAGACTACTTCAGTACATGTAGTACTAATTATAAACAAAGTAATATTGGTTTTATCAGTGCCCGAGATAAGACTGGAATCTTAAGTCAACGTGAGTTCATGCAATGATTACAAAATTGTATCTGCTAATAAAATTATCTCGTTACTACTGACACTTGCGACCCAATCCGACTTCTCACAGGACTAATTATGTTCATAAACCTTGCACTTTTATCACTCTTTCGCTATCGTATCGTTGCGTAATCGAAGAAGTAAGTGGAGAACCAGACAGAGGCAGACAGCGACTTCGAGCGCGAAATTATCCCATAAAACAGGGCCTCACGAATATTTAGAAATAAATTCTCAACCCCTTTTAGATCGCTTGTTATACCTGTTTGCATTATCTATTGAATATATTAATAAATATGAAATAGGGATCCATTTTCTTCGAATAATTTTGAATGACACTCTGTTTAAGTTTTGCTCCGCTCGTAACGCAGATCTGAATTAAATAAATATTTAGAAATCATTCTGAATGTTTACATCATTTTGGAGTGCTGAATTCCCGGAATGATAGAACGTATGATCGCTTTTACCTAGAAATGATCAAAGAAATCATATCGAATAGATGTAAAATTTTACCTTATCCGTATTTATACATAGACTTCAGGGTAGATCCTGCTCAGGTTTCGCCATGTCTTCATCATCATCATCACTTTTGTCAAATATTGATACAATGTTCAGGGCAGTCGGGTACTGCTGAAGGAGGGTAATGTGTTTATCAGTCTATGTATGTATGTTTGTTCCTTTGTGGCGTTCTAGAGACCAAACGCGTTGGCCGAATTTGATGGTTCTTACGTCAATCGATTCGTCTTAAACATGCGAGTGTCACTGGCTACATTAAAATTAGAAAATAGGAAAATGGCGGCTTTTGGGCGCCATATTGTGGGGGCCCAATATTTTTTCTTCTTCCAAACCCAATGTATCGGGGTATCAAAATAAAGGATTTTAAGAGTTGATTTCAAAAATATATAACACTTGTATGTGTTATATATTTTTGAAATATATTTAATGAACCTAACACGAAAAAATAAAACTAAAAAGTTATAAATAAAAAAAGTTAATTCAAAAAATCAAAAAACCCGTCTCCTGGAAAAGCGAAAACTTTTTTTAACAAATAAATTAACAAAATTAGTATTTGAATTTGTTCAAAGACAACTTGCTTTAAAGTTAGCAATAATCTAAAAGTCATGACATGTCCGAAATCACCAACCCGCATTGAGCAAGCGTGGTGATCAATGCTCATGCCTTCTCTGTATAAGAAGAGGTCTTTGCCCTGCAACAAAAGAGCAGTGGGACAGTTCATCATCATCTTCCTGCCCTTGTCCCATGTTACTTGGGGTCGGCGCAACACATTTCCTTCATCCATACCGTCCTGTCCCCCGCCACGCTATCAATGACTCCCTTTCCTTTCATATCACTCCTCACACAGTCCATCCATCTTTTCTTTGGCCGTTCCCTCCCTCTCCTTCCATCCACATTTATATTCATAACTCTTTTAGTAACATGCGTTTCATCTCTCCTCATCACATGACCATACCAGGACAAACGGTTTCCTTTCAACTTTACTGCCACTTGCGCCACTTTCAAACTTCTTCTAATATACTCATTTCTCACAGTGGGACAGTAACAGGCTGGTGTTATTATTATTAAAAGACTTGTTCCAAAAAATATAGCATATTACCACAGAATAAATATACAAACAGTATGGAAACTAGCTACTCACGCATCGACGAGATCCCTGAGCGGCTCGCACTACTGACAGCACTGCAGAAGTGCCTTAATGGTCTCGTCCGTGCGTATGTTTGAATCAGTGTGCCGTTTCGAGCGTTTGTAGGTACTTGCAATAATCTTAATATATATATTTCTTGTGTGCGTGTGTATGTGACTGAACTCCTCCTAAACGACTGGACCGATTTTGATGAAATTTTTTGTGTGTGTTCGTGGAGATTCGAGAATGGTTTAGATTTAAAAAAAAAAAAAAAAATGGAAAATTAGGGTAGGGTAGGTAGGGTAGGGTAGGTAGGGTAGGGTAGGTAGGGTAGGGTAGGTAGGGTAGGGTAGGTAGGGTAGGGTAGGTAGGGTAGGGTAGGGTAGGTAGGGTAGGGTAGGTAGGGTAGGTAGGGTAGGGTAGGTAGGGTAGGGTAGGTAGGGTAGGGTAGGTAGGGTAGGTAGGGTAGGGTAGGTAGGGTAAGTAGGGTAGGTAGGGTAGGGTAGGGTAGGTAGGGTAGATGCATATTAGGTGTTTTTATGGCAAAACAAAGTTTGCCGGGTCAGCTAGTGTTTTTATATTTTTCCTGTGATATTACCGTGTTCCCAGTCTTTAGCAGATGTAAAAGAAGCTTATTCACAGGAATTGCCAATCGATTCTGTAAACATCTTCACCGTGAAGACTTAGGAGGAGTAAGTTTGAAGTGAACTGTCAAGCCACATTTTTGGGTAGATTGATAGCTGTTCACTTCACCGGTGTGATTTTTAAAGAATATCAATGTTCTCATACTAACATATACTACTATTTGTGCAGATGACCCGATGTTCAGCGAGTTGGTATGGCAGGCGGAAGTGGCCATCGACAACGGTATCTACCCGGAGAGGATATACCAGGGATCCAGCGGGTCCTACTTCGTCAAGAATCCTGGATCTGTGAGTTATTTTTTTTATTAGTTGTAATGTCAGCAAAAAGGATAAGTAACTAGGCAGGCACGTATATCACATTCTAGATAACTGAGCACCAGAAATATCAAATGACCCCACTCCCGACTACCCGTGCGGTGCCATCTATCTCTGTGCCAAATTTCATCCAGATCCGTTCAGCCGTTCTGGCGTGGTTGAGTAACAAACATACATCCACACATATATTTATCCAAACTTTCACATTCATAATATTGGTAAGAGAGAAGAGGCTAGCGTTTGACCACTATCTCACCTGATGGTAAGCGATGTGGTCGACGGTGAAGTGCGCTTGCCTTGAAGTAACCTATTCAATCTAGACTTAAGACCTCGAGGGAATTCCACTCCTTAGCTGTACGCGTGATAAAAGTGTTCCCAAAACGTTTAGTTCGTATGGGTGGGGATGTCCACCATGTATCAATGGCGTATCACCATCAGTAGTATTAAGTTGTCTACCTAGTCAAGATGTTTATTTCTTATCTGGCTATTTATCTCTTTTGTTGTCTGTACCTGCCAAATCATTAACATTATATTCGAATAGATTTGTTATATTTTATTATTCTTTACTTACACGTACTTACGTTAATTTTCCGCCGCGTGATCAAGTCAATATTTTTTAATTTCTGTATTTCTTAGTTATGTGAGTATTGAGTATTGAAAACGGTCCTTAAAGGGAAAACAATGCCACTATATAACTTCTTAAGGTTAAACTAGTCGAAAATTCTTCCATACAAACGTAATCCCTAGATTACTCCACTGTTTGACAATGTAAGTTCAAAATAAAAAATGATATCAATTTGTCTCATCATTATCTAGCCCTGTATGGAAACAAAAAAGTAAAAATATTTGAAAGTTATGAGCATCGAATGTTCCATTTTGCAACACTAATTTTAACGCATCTGTGGGCGGAAACAAATACCATAAGAAAAAGGAAAATTGCGAAACGGCCACCATACAGGGATAGATTAGTAGTTCAAGAATGCAAATAATTTTGTTATGAAAATATACATTTTGTCGTTTCTTCATGATATCTAGACTCCCAAAGGTCTGTTTTTAAAATTTCGCGTGCTTTTCGTCCTAAATCATCATCCATTTTGCTACAAACTTGCTAAAGTGCTAATTCGTAGCGTACACGAACTAGCTTCTTACTGCTCATCACAGCATCTACATCTTTCGCACGTGTTGTCGGATGAGATAGCATGTATTTTAACCCCGCGCACAAAATAGTTCGTGCCGTCGACTAGCGCAACCTTAAGTTGCTAATGCGACTAAATACGATACGATACGGGTGATATAATGTTCCCGTGCTAAAAATATGAAGACAATATTTTGTCCTCTAGGACTAAAACGTTTCTGAAAGATTACTCTTATCGGTCCATTAGATTTCTTTTATCGCAGAAATTTATTTATAGATCAAACGAACAAAACTCTGTTCATTCTTCTGAAAAGCCCATAGTCGCCTTTCCAACACCTTATATAGCAATAAATTGTTCTCCATTCTTTGTCGTCAACCACCGTTTTATTCCATCTTGACTAATGCATATGAATGTGTTGACTTACGAAGACTTAGAAGGACGAGTCACTGAACCGTCTAATATGGACTTACGACCTTTTGCAATTGATACGTCTGTCTGAGGGACGCGTGTATACTGGCCACAAAATTGCAGTCTTAGCCTGTCTTGGTTCTTGTAACCAGTTTAAATATGATCACATGCGGTTTCATGCAGTGTTGGGTTATAGCTGGTTTAGAGATACTTAAGTAAATGTATGAAGATGTTTGACGATTTAAAATAGAGCCGTGTTATAGATGGTAAATTGAGTTACTGATTTTAAAATTGACACCAACAAATAATAATTTTTGACTGACTGAATTTTGGTCCGAATATAATATTTGTTTAAACTTTTACCATTAAAACGATAAAAAGATCATTGAAAAGTAAAAAAAAACCGGCCAAGTGCGAGTCGGACTCGCGCACGAAGGGTTCCGTACCATTATCGCAAAAAAACGGCAACAAAATCACGTTTGTTGTAATGGGAGCCCAAATTAAATATTTATTTTATTCTGTTTTTACTATTTTTTATAGCGGCAACAAAAATACATCATCTGTGAAAATTTCAACTGCCTAGCTATCACGGTTCATGAGATACAGCCTAGTGACAAACGGTCCGCGAAGTCTTAGTAACAGGGTTTTACCCTTTGGGTACGGAACCCTAAAAACTATTAGGTCATGGCTGTATTCGCTAAAGGGATAGCCAGATATATGATGATTACTTGATGAGCCATATCCTCATTGAGTGAGCAGTGGTGGCCCAGCGGTAACGGCCCCGACTTACGTTTCGGTCGAGGGTTCGAATCCTGGTTGGTGCTTTACACTGCTCTAAAAACTGTGAAGGAAAACATCGTGAGGAAACCGGCATGTCCTAGAACCAAAACTTCGAAGACATGTGACATCCATCAATCCGCACTGGGTCCGCGTGGTGAATTAAGGCCCATGCCCTCTCTCTCGGAGAGGAGGTTTGTGTCCCAGCAGTGGGAACATTAAAATGCTTTTGATGACGATCCTCATTGCGCCTGCTATTATTTCGTCAAGAGATAAACCTATTTTTATCACAAGTTCAGACTCTCCCAATAGAAATACCCAAAGATAACCTTTGACAAGTAATAAGTAGGTACCATTAATCGCTCGTTCATTATACCCGTGAACTTGATATAGTTTTCAGGGTAAGAATCGGAGCGTACATTAAACTGCTGTCATGAAACGGGGAAGAGAGGGCTGTGAGCCTAGCTCTCACTTTTGGTATGACAGATACATTCAAACGTAAAATTCTAGCTCAAGATTTGATTTTTTAACAGCTGCGTCGCCCCCGTGATTGTCGGAAATTATCCCAAGGAAACTTTTACCCGCGATGAAAAGTATTCTATATTATTTTCCAAGGTTCAATCTATCTCTATACCAAAATTCATCAAATTAGGTCAGCGGTTTAGACGTGAAAACTTAACAAAAAAGAGACAAAATTACTTTCGCAATTTATAATAATTAGCACTTATGGACTTATGGATTTTCGAGACTGGGGGTCTACTCCCTATCGTCGTCAATGAAGTTCGGGCCCCGTCCGAAAGTACTCCGAAACATCGGAGTAAAAAAAAATAAGTATTCAGTTAAATTTTTCGGGCCGGTAAATATTCACAGCCGATCTTTGTGTCTCTGAAGTTGGCTCTATCAACTATTGCGCAAGAAACAATTTAACTGCATAGAGTAAGCGAGATAGGAAGATGCGACAAACGTAAGCGAATGTAAGAAACAGTTATACAATGCCATCTTCACTTTCAACATTGACACAAAAATAGCTACTGCGCAGCCAATTCAGACGCACAAAGATCCGTTGTGAATATTATACAACTGTCAAATTGTGTTGTCATTAATTCTTAGTTCGGGCCCCGAACGAATCATCTGCCGTAGGTATTAGCTGTGGTGTTAGGGAGTAGGAAACGCCTGTAACTAAGGCAGAAGCTACGGACTTAGTAAGTAGGCCCCTTGGAAACGCCTTTAACTAAGGCAGAAACTACGGACTTAGGAAGTAGGCCCCTAGGAAACGCATTAACTAAGGCAGAAACTACGGACTTAGAAAGTAGGCTCCTAGGAAACGCATTAACTAAGGCAGAAACTTCGGACTTAAGAAGTAGGCCCCTAGGAAAAGCCTGTAACTAAGGCAGAAACTTCGGACTTAGGAAGTAGGCCCCCTGGCTCGCTGATAAACTGGTTGCGAGCGCGATTGTAAATCATATTCTAGTCGTTTGAGTGACCAGTGACTGCCGAATCTGAGACTAATTGGGAATTTTTCACTAAGATTCTGGGTGTGCCCCTGCCCGGTAAATATAAATAGGTGTACTCTACTGTCTACACTCGGTGCCTCTTCGAATATATAGTATATATCTTTCTTTTTCAGTTTATGGAATATCTTTTAAATTTGTTCAATATTGGAGGAGGAAATAGACGAGAGCCAAACCTCGAATTATGACTTTTTGCTTAGGAAATTCAGTCGGATGTCTGTGACCGCTTTGCCTCTTAATACAGAAATAAACATTATTTTACAGCCTGGGTTTCTCTAGCAACACTTTTATATTTAAATTTATCTTACACGCACGTTGTGGAAAAACCTAAAATAATAAAAATATAAATCATACTGACTGATAGTGTTCTATGAAACATGATTAAACAAAACGTTACAAATGAAGAGTATGATGACTCAATATTTATTACAATTTTCAAAGATTAAACAGATTTGGAATGGTATTGTTACAGAGAAAGTAAATACAAAAGTGTCTAGTATGAATAATACGTCCCGTTTTGAGCGGGACAGTCCCGCTTTCAGGCTGTCGGTCTCGCCCGCTGTCCCCAGCGAGGGCAAAAATGTCCCGCTATCGATTTTGGTCTATAATTACGACTAAATATAAACAAAAACATTGCTTAGTTAGATCTTAGAGATTTGTGATTAAGGCTAGTAGCCTAACTAATATGTACTAAAGCCCACTTTGCATAAACAACTTGACTCTAGAACTTGACAGGTTGCCATTATAATATTGACAATTTAACCTTGTGTTAGCAACTAACTCTCAGTTCAGACTTGATGAACTGGGCCTAAAACTTCCAAATTGTCTAATAAAATACCAACATATTTAAACGCTACAAAAATACCAAAAAAATATAGTTTTTTTACTCTGCGGTTGTCCCGCTCTGACGCCAATATATATAACATACACTAGTCGACGGCACGAACTATTTTGTGCGTGGGGTTAAAATGCGTGCTATATCAAACGACAACACGTGCGGAACAGATAGATGCTGTTATGAGCAGTAAGAAGCTAGTACGCGTACGAATACACACTTTTGCAAATTTATAGCGAAATGGATGATGATCGAAAACGAGCGCGCGAAATTTTATAAACAGACCTTTGGGAGTCTGGATATCATGAAAAAACAACTGAAGGTATCTGTTCAAAATAAAATTATTTGCATTGTTGAACTACTAATCTATCCCTGAATGGAGGCTGTTTATCAATTTTCCTTCTTCTTATGGTACTTATTTGCGCCCAAAGATACGTTAAAATTAGTGTTAAAATATGGAACTTTCGAAGCTCATAACTTTCAAGTAATTTTTTTTTTACTTTTTGCTTCCATACAGGGCTAGATAATGGGGAGACAAATTGATATAATTTTTTATTTTGGACGTACATCGTCAAACAGTGGAGTAAAAGCCAGACTACGTTTGTATGGAAGAATTTTCGACTAGTGTACCCTTAAGTATGAAACACAAGGTATTTTCTTGGTCGCTTTTCAGGATATCCGAACCGAAACTATCAGACGTAGATGGCAGCAGTCATACCTGTAACTTGCATAAAAGTTGCAAGTAGCTTGCATGCTATATTATTATTACAATGCAATAATTGCACTTGTAATTTGCTCACTTTTATTCAAGTTACACGTTTATACAAACATGGCTTAGATTTACGTCAGTAACATTCCAACTGCGATTTTAGTGTTTATAGCTCCATCGTGTTGAAGCCAAACAATTACATCAATAATCCGACAAACAAGATGTTTTCGGACAGAAATTCAAGGAAATCAGTTGCAATATGCATTAGGTAGGAAATACAAATCTATTCTGTGCGTAGATACAAATTTAAAGACAAAGGATATGACGATTTTTTTATTTGGCAGGTTTACAGCCATTTTTATTTGCGCTAGTCATTGTTTATTTTATTTTGCAACTGGCTATGGACCGGTGACACGTGTCATCTGGTAAACGTCCGCTATTGGACATAGGTCTTTTTACCCGACTGCCGAAGGAGGGTAATGTGTTATCAGAATCATCAGAATCGGCCAACGCGTTTGGTCTCTAGAACGCCACATAGGAACAAACATACATAAACTGATAAACACATTCCTCCTTCGGCAGTCGGGTAAAAATACTGGTATTCATCCATCAGGTTAGGCTGGAACTGCTGGAAACCTACAGAATATAGTTGAGAAAAACCAAAGCAGATGACGTTTTGAAAATTCTTAGGATATTGTATGCCTCTGGGTTCGTTATTGATCTGGCTAACGTACGCACAGTGCAGGCACACTATTATAACCATTGCACCGATCTTTATCAAGCAAACATAGCTTAACGCTGATAAATATTGATTTATTAGATAAGTATTACGTTATAACAGGTACCAAGGTATCAGCAATATTGCTAACGTTTTATATCAAAAAGATAATACGGTTAAACATCAACAATCCTCCCCTTTATTAGCTGACTAGACTTGTGTCCACACACAGTTTGTTAAAAAAAACATTTTGCTAAATCACAATCAAAAACACTGAGTAAAGATAATATTGTAAATGCGAAAGTAACCGTCTGTCTGTTACCTTTTCACGCTTAAACCGCTGAACCGATTTAGATGGAATTTGGTATAGAGATAGTTTGAAGAAGAAGGACATAGGACAGATTTTATCCAGCTAGTGTGTTCCCTTAGGGTGATAAAACACTTTTTACGCCATCGAAGCTGCAGGAAGAAGCTAGTAAAGAATACGGAAGAGATGTGCTAACTCAAATTCCTGATGCAATAACTCAAATGCCTGATGTATGAGTAATAATAATAAATAACACTAATTCCTGAATCATAAGTAATCTCAGTATATCAAATAATATTGTGTCTTAAATTCTTAATTTGGTTAAACAGTGAAAATTGTCTTTTGTTGCGAACTATACATTAATACAATGTAACAGATTGACTTCAGCTGCGTCTATAATTTATTAATAACGTCACAAGGTGCAACGAGATGCCGTGACATTGTATATGTTTACTATCATCATACAGATAAAACGGTTTAACATTGAAAACCAATACCAACAAGCTTGATGTCCTTTATTGACTGTGTTCGCCCGCTTAGAAGTTAAAATTCGTCCCATGAGATGAGAGCCTGTAGATATAATGAGCATCCTATGTCCTAATCCAGACCATGGTATACCCATAGGCGTGAGGGAGCGGCCCTCACGCCCCTAGCCACCGCAGGAGACTCCCTGGGCGTCGGGAGTCGCAAACCGATTCCAGGCTACCGTAGGCGCGCGATTGCGGACGGCGAGTAATCGGTAGTTCGCCGTCCGATAAGGACTAGGGCCGAGTCAACGGCGCGTTGTGTTCCACGCGCACCTGACAGAGATGTCAGCAAAACTGACGGAGTCCCCTAGGGCCGATGCCTCCCACCGCACTATTCCCAAACCACTGCAACTCCTGAAAGCCAGAATCAACAGTGGCGACCACCAGAAAAGCACCGAGGCAATGAAGCTCGACGAAGTCCCGGAGAATGAATTTAACTGTCTTGGATCCCGCAACGAAATTAATCAGAAAAGAATAACGGAGGAGTAGGAAAAAACATAAATTTCCACTTCCCTCCATATCAAGCAGGAGACAGAACAAACAAGGCCACTAGTCACAAAGGGTCGTTTACAACTGGGATAAGCCCAGTTGCCTAGCACCACGGATAAAAATAAGAATTAATATTAATGGGTCCTAACATTGTGAGCTGTTATGTTTGATTCCAATAATAGGGTATGGCAAAAACGCTTGAACGCACGGAAATTTGTTCTAGTTTCCACAAGGTCCGTATAGTAAACAACTCCTGAGATAGCCTCTACATTAATCAACATAATATTACGTTCATTCTGCCAAAGAATACACTCCCATAAGATATGATGTGCAGATTGTACATATTCGCAGTCAGATGTAGAACACTGACATAAAGGAAAAATTGAATTTGAAAGAGAGTTACCACGGCCCTGGCACCAGCAACTGAAGTCAGTAAAAGTCTGACACGCCTTCCCGCCTTACCCAGAGCGGGAGAAGTCATTGGATAACATCCAGAATAAAAAAAAAAAAACAAATGGCCATGGTAACAATTTATTCTTACACCGTTACTAGCGGATGCCTCGCGGTTTCACCCGCGTGGTTGCCGTTCCCGTGGGTTAGCCTATGTCACCCGGGGACAGTGTAGCTTCCCAACGGTGAAATAATGTTTGAAATCGGTCCAGTAGTGTTTAAGTTTATTCGTTACATACAAAAATACAAATCTTTCCTCTTTATAATATTATTAGTACAGATTTATAAAAATCTCGACGCTGTTTGTCGACTGATTAGCAGATGTTTAATTCGAATTTTATTACATAATTTGAATTTAGAATTTATTCTATACAGCCTAAACATTTTTTTATAAATCCCAACCCAGTATTTGTTGTATGAGTTCCTCAGGTAGAACCATGAACAATGTAGATTATCCCGTTTTCATTTTGGTGTAGGGAACAGATTCGTTTGTAATCCTCCGCGGCTTACGGGATTATTCCTTTGGATTACGGGATTATAATCAGTAACTTAGAAACGGGAACAGTATCTCTCTGCTGACAGCGATTATAAAGCCGTTTGTCAAACGTTTGGTGACTACGTCATTATTTTATTCCTGCTATCTATCGAGAGTTCAATATAATACAGTTAGATTTTACGTGCTGACCACAATTATTGTCATTATGTCATATGTGTCTTGTTTAACAAAAGGCGAACTAAAAAGACGTAAACCAGAATAAAATCAGGCTGTGCAGCCAGAGGATACATAATCGCGAGCTGGCTGACGAAACCAGATGTATCCACCGACTGCACATTATGATTTTGTCCTTGTTTACGTCTTTTTAGTTCGCTTTTCAAGCAGTCGGGTTTTTAGATTTTTTGAATTAACTTTTTTTATTTATAACTTCTTAGTTATTTTATTTTATCGAATTAGGTACATTTAATCATATAAGTGTTTTATTTTTGAAATCACCTCTTAAAACCCTTTATTTTGATACCCCACAATATATTTTCGAATTGTAATGCCAGTGACACTCTCAAGGTTAAGACGAATCGATTGACGTAAGAACCATCAAAATCGGCCAACGCGTTTGGTCTCTGGAACGCCACAAAGGAAAAAACATACATACATATCTTCAGAGACTGATAAACACATTACCCTCCTTCGGCAGTCGGGTAAAAAAGGACATGATTCCAAAGTCGTATCGTGGACCCGCACAACTTCTATAGTTATTTTTTCAAGTGTTTAAATACTCCCGTAGGTATATAATTTTCCCATAAGTTAATTTATCAATTCAATGTGTAATTAAGTACCGGTTCCTAAATTGAGAATTTGAAATCTAGAACGTGTCAAATGCCAAAGTTTGTCAGGTTTTTAGGCTAAAGAAATTAGAGTTTGACAAATACTCAACTCCAAATACTTAATTCAGTAATCGGGGGTTAATTTTGTATCACGTATATTATGGCTCATCTCCTTTTTTAGGGTTCCGTACCCAAATGGTAAAAACGTCTGTCTGTCTGTCACCAGGCTATAATCTCATGAACCGTGATAGCTAGACAGTTGAATTTTTCACAGATGATGTATTTCTGTTGCCACTATAACAACAAATACTAAAAACAGAATAAATTAAATACTTAAGTGAGGCTCCCATACAAAAACGTGATTGTTTTGCCGTTTTTTGCGTTAATGGTACGAAACCCTTCGTGCGCGAGGCCGACTCGCACTTGGCCGGTTTTTTAATGACCTATTTCAGAAAATCACATAAGAATATTTAGAGTGACTACTTTTTGCCATTGTCTCATACTCGTTTTTTGACCATTCCAGAAAATCATAGGCGTATTCAAGCCAAAAGACGAGGAACCATACGGCCGCCTCAACCCAAAATGGACGAAGTGGATGCACAAGTTATGTTGTCCGTGTTGCTTCGGGCGCTCGTGCCTCATCCCCAACCAGGGGTACCTCAGCGAGGCGGGCGCCAGCCTCGTCGACTCCAAGATCGGCCTCAAGATTGTGCCAAAGACCAGGGTGAGTTGAACAAACACACTAATAAACCGGTCTTAATTATTACAAGCTTTTAATTAACTTGCAATGTATGTATGTATGTTTGTATGTATGTATGTAAGTGTGTTCGGGTCATATCTTGCAACTGAATTTTAAAGCGGACGGCCCAAGATGGTGGACTAGTTATTTATTGTGCACTGCCATGATATGGGTATCGAATGAAAGGGTTTGCTGAGAAGAATAAGAAAAAAGCTTGTTTTAAAAAAAAAAACAAGTTGTTGTTGGCCCAGTGGTATCGGCCGCGACTTACAAGTTGTAGGTCGTGGGTTCGAGCCCAGGCAGGCGCTTTACTTTGTGTATATTATTTCATCACCACTGCTCTCAAAACGGTGAAAGAAAACATCGTGAGGAAACCGGCATGTCCTAGAACCAAAAATTCGAAGACATGTGATATCCACCAACCAGCATTGGGCCCGTGTGGTGGATTACGGCCCATTCCCTCTCACTGAGAGGAGGTCTGGGTCCCAGCAGTTGGAACATTAATAGGCTGATGATGTGATGTGATGAAAATCTAAAATTTTATCAGCCTAGGATAATTTAGGATAGAGGCTCGTGGCTAATTACCCTGAGTTTCCCACCTTACAATTATCGCAGAATTAATGTGACAAATTGTCAAGCACGCGTTATCTGCTGTGTTTGCAGTCACAGCAGATAACGTGTGCTTGACAATTTGTCACATTAATTCTGCGATAATTTTAAGGTGGGAAACTCAGGGTTAGTCTTACATAACTCCCACATGGATCAATTGAAAGTTTATTTTTTATTTTGGTACAAGATTGAATATTTAGATTGAGTTGCTAAGATTGGTATGTGGATGGATATACATACCGACCTCCCTTCCTACCATGGAAGGTTGTTGAGCCTTAAGCCGCTGGTCTGGCTGTCACGGTCGCTACGGGTCGACAGAAGACCGTGCCGTGTTCTCCTTAGTAATTGCGTCGCTCCGTGTAATATACAAGTATTCAGCCGCATACAGTATGACAGGAAGCCGACCCCAAATTAGTTGAAAAAGACTAGACGAGATAATTTCCGCGCCAGCGTCTCCGCCCGCGTTGTATTAGTACTTCGCCCAACATCTTTATAAATTATAGCCTATGGGCTATTCTGATATATAAGCTATATTTTTGTAAAGTTACATCAATATTCGTTCAGTAGTTTTTGCGTGAAAGAGTAACAAACATCCATCCATCCTCACAAACTTTCACGTTTATTTATATGAGTCTTTAGTGCACTTATTGCCATATAAGAACTCCAAATTACTGAATGAGCATAATGTAATCTGGCGATCGGGGATTTTGCTATTGTCTAGGTGA
Organism: Anorthoa munda; assembly: GCA_945859665.1. Taxonomy (NCBI): domain Eukaryota; kingdom Metazoa; phylum Arthropoda; class Insecta; order Lepidoptera; family Noctuidae; genus Anorthoa; species Anorthoa munda. The sequence continues at coordinate 19,589,649 of OX243916.1, read as the reverse complement.
GATTAAGCACGCGATTCTTAACCTCACAGCTTATTTTGATAAAAAAATCTGTTTTTAGTGTTGTATCTGTTGTTTTGTGTTGTCTGGTGGAGGAACCTAGTGATAAGGTTTGTATCCTAAGCTGTTTTGGCACTCATTTCCTTAGGAAATGAGTGCCGAAGAACCCCCTGACGGGGGTGGAGGAACACCTCCTGATATAGAACTAATGGAGTGCTCTCAGAACTCCGACGATGGTCGCAAAAGACCCGAAGTTAGAAAGCGCCCCAGAGAATCTGAGATACTTACTGACGCTAAAAGAAATAAGCCGCCATCTAACTCGATTCAGTCTGTGTTTACAAAGCCAGGTTTTGAGAGCGACTCTAAGATTTTATATAGTGAGAACGACAGAGCACCTTTCACTGTGTTTGTTGCAAGAGCGGAAACAGACCCAAAGCAGGGCCTTACGTTGAATTCTCTTAAGTTTGCACAGTTTATTCACAACAAGGGTTTTAAGGGTATTGTACAAGGAAGTGTGAAGTCTTTGGGACGTAATAGAATGTCCATTGATTTTGTTACATTCAAAGATGCCAATAATTTTGTCAGCAACCCCATATTAAACGACTATAAGTATATTGCTAGTATACCACGCTTCCATGTAACCCGCATGGGAGTTGTTAGGGATATACCTACTGACTGGACTCTTGAAGAGCTAGTCAATGGTCTGGAAACCCCTCATAATTGTGGTGAAGTTATTAGAGCTAGAAGACTAAATTTTAAGAATAAAAAAGAGACCACGGTAACTTGGTCGCCCTCAACAACTGTAGTGCTTACTTTCTCTGGCCAAGTACTACCAGAGAAAGTCTTTTGCTATAATGCCTCTCTGCCTGTCACAATCTATCATCTCCCCACTATCCAATGCCGTAACTGTTTGCGTTTTGGCCACATTAGCTCGCAATGCAGGTCTAACCCCCGTTGTTACCGTTGTGCACAACCACATCCTGGTGATAGCTGTAAAGTTCCAGACTCGCATGTTACATGTATTTTGTGTAATGGTGGAACCCATAAGGCTACGGATGACAAGTGCCCTGAACACTCGAGACAGAAATCAATCAAAATGGTCATGTCACAGGAGAATCTAAGTTATCGGGAGGCTTCAGTTAGGTTTCCCCATCCGAAAAAACTTTACTCTAATATAGCAGCAGGTCCTTCCCAAACTATACCACCTCAAGCTTCTTCGTTTGAATCCTTTGTTTTATCACCCCCACTCATTACTCCTACTTCTTCTCCATATTCATCCCCCATTAAAACCTCTTACTCTAAGACTGTTTACCGTTCTCCTAAGCCTAGACCTGAATTGGGTAAGTCGTATGACACCCAAGCCCATAGGTCAATGGTTTACACTCCTAATTCTTCTCAGCCTAATGGCTGTGCTCTCAATCCTTCTTGTGTAGAAACTACTCCTCTTCCCACTCCTAATGACAACCTAATAGAGCTCCTGACATGCTCCCTAATTAATATATTATCTAAATTTAGTGACTCAATACCGGACAATGTCGTTTTATTAGTTGAACAACTTCTCAAATCCTGGACTCGCCAAAATGGGGGACAAAATTCTTCAGTGGAACTGTAGATCCATTCGTAGGAAAAAACACGATTTAATCTACCTTATAAATAAATTTAAACCCATCGTCTTCGCCGTTTCGGAGACGTGGCTCAGTCCCGGATCTCTCTTTAGGGTTCCTGGATTTTCGTGTCTTCGGGACGATAGAGATGACGGATGGGCGGGTTGCGCCCTTATGGTTAGCAGATCTATCTCTTTTACTGAAATTTCTCTTCCACGTCATGATCCTGGTCTACATGTAGTTGCAGTAAGAGCCATGGACATATCCTATGTATCTGCCTATATTCCTCACCCCAATTCTAATCTTTTGTCTGAATTTAACTCTATTCTCTCTTCTATTCCATCCCCTTTGATTGTGTTAGGTGATTTTAATTGCCGTCACACTCTTTGGGGCTCTCACTGTAATGACCCCGCTTCCAGTTTGCTGTTAGACCTTTTAGATGACCGCAACCTTTGCATTCTTAATGATGGATCTGCTACCCGTAGGGTTTCCCCTACCCAAAATATTAGTGTTCCAGACCTTTCTTTCTGTTCTCCTTCCCTAGTTTCAACAGCCTCCTGGTCTGTTCTCCCTAATTCTTTCGGAAGTGATCATTTTCCTATACTTATTTCATTTCCTAGTTGTCATCCTTGTACTCCTCCAATCCAACCTCTACAAAAATATCGCCTTCCCCAAGCTGACTGGTCTAAGTTCTCGTCCCATCTGGACTCCGAACTTCAAAACTTTCCCCAAATAAATCCTTCCAACTCCCTTGCCCTCTACAACGATTTTGTTGAATGTTTAATAAGAGCGGCCGATTTTTCAATCCCTCTGAAGAACTCCGCTCGTCACTTATTACCTTCTCCGCCTTGGTGGGATGCTGAGTGCACGGATAGCGTCCGTAAACGCAAAGCGGCTGAAAACACTTTCTCCACTAGTCTAAACATGACCGATTATTTGAATTTTAAAAAGATTTCAGCTAATACATGTAGGTTATTGGCAAAAAAGAAAAGAAATGGTTGGCTTAAGTTTTGTGAGTCTCTTTCTCCACGTTCTCCAGTTTCCCTAGTGTGGAAAAAAATCAAAATTTACCGCAGAGCTTGTGATCAGCCTCCTGACATTTCAACCAACGACACAGGTTCCTGGTTGGAAGACTTCATTATTAAATTAGCCCCCCCCTTTGTTCCTAATTTTGATTGCCTTCCCTCTATAGATCCCCCTTCGCCCTCTCCCTCTGATAGATTTGATGACCCATTCTCTTATTCAGAATTAACATGTGCTTTGGATCACCTTCGTGATTCTGCTCCGGGTGTTGACGGAACCCCCTATTCCTTCATTTCCAAATCTTCTTCTAACTGTAAACTACTCTTTCTCAAACTAATAAATTCCTTTTTCGATACAGGCCAAGTCCCAAAGTCATGGAAATCCCAAATCATTATCCCAATATTGAAACCTGGAAAAGACCCAAAAGACTCAACTTCTTATCGCCCTATCGCTCTATCTTCTGTCTTGGCTAAAATCATGGAGAATCTCATCAAGAACCGGCTTGAATGGATCTTAGAAACCAAAGGCATTTTATCCAGATCTCAGTTCGGTTTTCGAAGGGGTATGGGCACTCTGGATAGCCTTAGCATTTTTTTCTCTGATGTCCGCATTGCTTTTTCCAAAAATGAAAGTGTTCTTGGTGTTTTTTTAGACATAGCTTCAGCCTACGATAATGTCCAACTTCCAATACTCAGGCAAAAGTTGCTACAGCTGAGTATCCCTGTGAGGATGGTCAACATCATTTGTAATCTCCTTATGTCCCGCTCTATTTCAGTTCGTCATCAAAACTCCCTTTCTCCAAGCCGTCTAGTGTGGAAGGGACTACCCCAGGGGTCGGTCTTAAGCCCTATTCTTTATAATCTTTACACATATGATTTAGAGTCTTCAGTGAGCTGCTTCTGTAAAATCTTACAATACGCCGACGACATTGCTCTCTACTGTAGTTCAGCTTCATTCTCTGATTCCGAATCTCGCTTAAATTCTGCCCTCCATTATTTAAATCAATGGTTGACTGACCACGGCCTAAGCCTGTCAGTTCCCAAGTGTAACGCTGTTGTATTTTCCCGCAAACGTAATATTCCCCCTATAAACCTTTTTGTTGAAAATGAACCCATTTTGATCCATGACAAAGTAAAATTTCTTGGCCTCATTCTTGACTCAAAATTATGTGGTTTCTATCATTTGGACTACATTTCTAAAAAATGTGAAAAAGGCGTAAATGTACTACGTGCCCTCTCTGGAGTACGCTGGGGAGCTCATCCAACTTCCCAGAAAATTTTATATAATGCCATAGTCCGTAGTCACTTTGACTATGGAAGCTTTCTCCTGGAACCGTGCAACAAAATAGCCCTCTGCAAACTAGAAAAGATCCAGTCTAAGTGTTTGCGCATTATCACGGGAGCCATGAAGTGCTCACCTATTAATGCCCTTCAGGTAGAATGTTTAGAGCCACCACTTCACCTACGTAGACAATATCTCTGTGATAGATTTTTTTATAAAGTCATCCAGAATAAATCTCATCCTCTTCTCCCTCTTCTCCGTAAACTTTGTGAGTTAATCCCAACCACCCCCTATTGGTCCCATAAAAATCCTCCCCTACTTGTTTTTAGCTTCAGGAAATTTAATAATATGCATATTTCTTTAGTCCAGTCTAAAACGAACCCTCTCTTTGAAGTAGATTTTGACTCCTTACTCTTCCAACCTAACATTTTTCTTAACTTTAGTATATCTAAACATGATCCTGCTGCCAATGATAAACTCAACAAAATCTTGGCCGAGGACTGGCACGATTGGCTCACGATATTTACAGACGCCTCTAAGTTGTCAGATGATAGCCATGTGGGTTCTGCTGTGTGGATCCCAAAATTCAAAATTATACTAAATGTTCGTAGTTCTCCATTTGGCTCTATTTATACCGGGGAAGCAATAGCTCTTCTGGAAGCGGTCTCCTATATTGAATCGCATGGACTCAACAAATCCCTAATTCTCTCGGATTCTCTAAGCTGCCTTCAGGATTTATTAAAATCGCCATTTCGCTCTCGCCACAATTTTTCCCTTATTTTACAAATAAAACAACTACTATATAAATGCCACTGTTTAGGCATAGAGATTGCACTGGCTTGGATCCCTAGTCACTCTGGTATCGTTGGTAACGAGAATGCCGACTCGATTGCCAAGTCGGCTACTCGGAATGGGATCGAATCACGTCCATCTTGTTACCCCCGGGATTTGCGCTGCCTTGCCAAACCAGAGATGATGAAGTGTTGGAATACCCATTGGCAAAAGACTCGTTTATTGAAAGGAAAATTTTATGGCTCTATCCAACCACACATTCCTTCTAAATGCTGGTTCAGCAGACTTAAATTCTCAAATAAAGTTGCTACCTCCGTAATAATTCGACTCCGACTTGGGTTTGTTTGCTCTCCTGTCTTTTTGGCCAAAATCCACGTAAAAGACAATTCTTTGTGTGAATGCGGTCTAGCGGAGGGTACTCTGGAGCACTTATTTTTTTCCTGTCCACGTTTAACTATTCCCCTTTACGATTTACTCCCTGATAACATTCCCCGCCCAATTAACATTCCGTTCCTATTATCTTTAGTCCATACCCCCGCAGTAAAAATACTTTATAGATTTATTAACATTAATAAAATCCAACTGTAGCTATGTATGTATTTCTATTTATGTATTATATTCTTGATGTTTTAACATTTATTTTGGTTCGTTCTAAATGTTTTAACCAAAATTGTTTTGTCCTTTTTTTAGCATGGTGAACAATGGAGGTCATCGTTACAAACACTGATCAATAGTTAAATAAAAGTATTCTTAATAGTAAACCGACTATCATCAACTACCTTGACATTGGCAAAATCATCGAATGTTCATCGATGGAGCTATAAACATAAAAATTGAATTGAATTGAATCTGGCGATCTGGTGCACGACCTTAGTTTGCGGGTAATAAGGGCGTGCGCGGACGTAAACAAAACTGTTTTGTCTAGCTCTCGAAATTACCTATTGTTAGTGTTGTAAGAAACTCGAGTCTTGGAGTCTTATTTAATAAAACTTGAGCAAATTTTGAACTCTTTTAAATAAAACTTAGAGCCCAAGTCCTTCAAAATTTGGAGTCTTTTGTAAAAAGACTTGAGTCCTGTCAAAAAGAACTCATGTCTGGGATAAAATTTCCATTATGGGCCGTTGATTTGGAAGTTCATTTTTTTTTGTAGGTAGTACTCATAAATAGAAAGCTTATTACAAATTTTCAAGACTTGGAAATTTTATGTTTTTATGTATGTTTTTAGTGGGAAAAAAAAATTGAATTAGTCCAAGAGCGAGCTCGGGAGCTTAGGGCACCCCGACACGGAGGTTCGATGGACATACATGAAAATTTTAATTATAGCCTGAAAACTTTAACCATGAATATCTCCATAACCATGGGGCTCCGGGTAGTGGGGATGGAACTGGGGGGTAGCCAACCCTCCCCCCCACCCCTCCACCCTCCGTGCCAAAAATCAACGGCCCATAATCGAAATTTTAACCCATGACTGAGTCCTCTAAATCCATAGCTGTAGTAAATGATGCTGTACTACGCTGTATAAATTGTTCCGGAATATTTATTTATTTTATTTTATTTATTATAAGTAAATGTTATGTGTATTTATTATATTATTTAGACGTTTCAACTCGCATTTTGGTTCAGCAAATCGACAGTCTTCAGTTGGGTACTTTTGATTAGGTTATTTGCGTTTAATGCAATTCAATTGATCCAAATTTTTATTGTGCGATTTATTTTCAATCAGTAAATAAATATGGATGACGATATAAAATCACCCTGTAGTAGCTATTATAATACACCAACTCACAGTTCATGACTCAGTCTAGGTCAAATAACTTAAAAGACTCGACTCGAAAGAACACAAAAGACTGAAATGACTCAGGACTCATGTGACAAACGAGTCCTAGTCTTGAAAATCTACTCAAGTCTCGAAATAAAGATTAAAATACTCGAGTTTCTTACAACACTACCTATTGTAGAAATCTGTTTTAACAACTATAGACAAAACTAACTAGGCAAAGCTAGATACAGACTTTATTCTTATTATTTATAGTACACAAAAGTTGTTTACACAATATAACAGTAGGTATAGTTGGCTACAATGGCTGCGCAGTAGTTAATTTCATACAAAAACAACACCGATACGTGCCTTGCGTATTGGAAAACCAACTTCAGGGCGGCCAAGAAGTTTGGCGAGAAATATATGCTTATGTACAAAGGCGAGCTTAACCCAGAATTTGATTCTCTTACAGCAAACCTCAGAGCTAAAAAGAACTAAACTAATGACAATGTGTGTGGGGATGTTTTCTTCGAGGATCGACCTCCATTACTTATTTCCATGAACTCGTGAGCAGCTGGATAGGAGGTGCATCACAGTATTGCCCAATTCCTTACGAATCATGGCCAAATTCAGAGTTTATTTTTGCCTTAAACCAAAGCATGTCTACATGCAAAGCACGTTAGCATTCGCTACATGTGAACAGTATTCAGACAGTGAGATGTGGTTGTGAACCGTTTTCATCAAAATTATTTTTACCTCTAACAGCAACCTTATTGCAACGAGAATAAAGGTCACTGAGATGCAACATTACTGACCATGCGACAATTTTTTTTTTTTCATCTGGATATGGCTTTGCCGCCTTACTTGTTACCTCGTCATTGTGCCAGTGTTATTTTTTTTATTATATTCCCTGTAGTTTCGCTTCATTGATTTAAGGATAAAGGCATGTTCACGCAGAGTCGAAGCGAATTTCTGAAAATGTACTTGAACAGTACGGTTTGCAAAGAAAGCTTATTCGCTTAGTAATAAAGTTTTTTTCACTATTTATGCTATTTATTATTATGTTTTAATTTTTTCACATTTTATTACTCTAGTCAATAAAAAAAGAAAACATTTTATGTGTCACATGATAATTTTTAACTGAAGTGATTATGGTAAAAACAAGGTTCATATAAGGAAATGAAATTACAATTATTTTGTTAGGCGTCAAAAAAAAGTATTGGTATAAGTACCAATAGCTTTTTTTTTGTAATATGAATTTGAAGAGGTTTGAAGTACAAACTGGAGCTTGCCGGTGATTAGTTATTTTTCGATTATCGTTATGTTTGTAAACATATTTATTATTTAGGGTATTATTATTTATTAGTTAAATCATGTATGTTATATTTTTAGTACAGGACACATTCCGCCATGTTAAATTAGCATACAAATGTTCAAAACATATATATTACAATAAAATTGTAAACCATTCATAATACTCATGTATAATTGTTATTTCAAAAATAATTGTTTTTTGCCCACCCTACGTCAATCAATAGGTTTGACACTACAATATGACGTAACAATGGCGCGGCATCGGGAACTTACTTATTTGAAACATGTATTTATAGCATATTGTCCGGAAAAAAAAAAACAATTGCATTGGAATGTCGAATCTGCTTTTGTCTTTTTTATATCTTGATAGAAATTTGTGCATTATGCTGTGGAGATAGGGGTCCAAATGCTATGCACATTTTTACTCTAAGGGATCTTCGGGCATTTTTTTTTTATTTGTAATTGTTGCAAGCTGAGCCTCTCTTTATCTCGGTACGCTCGGTAGGTACCTACAATTATAACTGCCTGATTTTTGGTTATGTGTAGATTAGGGATGGCAAACTTTTGTTGGCGACCGTACCATTTTTTTTTAAACTATGACGTGCCGACAAAGACCTTAGGACCAGTTCTTTTATTCGTAGTTTATGTTAAATATGCAGCAATGGTTAAATTTTTTTCTCCATCTGTTAGTCTAACATAACTTAGAAAAACTTTCAGAATATTATTATTATATTATTTCTTACATTAACATTATCGCTACAAATATTCTACAATACTTAATGACGGACACATTTAATTACATGATACATTTCACATTATAAAGATAACGTCATAAAACTAGTAATATTCTTAAAATGTTGACAGTATAATTTTATTTGTCTAATATTCAATTATGTAAAATTATACTAGCATTATAAATCTATAATCTATACTAATATTATAAAGAGGAAAGATTTGTATTTTTGTATGTAACGAATAAACTTAAAAAGTACTGGACCGATTTCAAAAATTCTTTCACCGTTGAGAAGCTACACTCCCCGGGTGACATAGGCTACTTTGTATCCCTGTATTCCCACGGGAACTGAAACTACGCGGGTGAAACCGCGAGGCGTTCGCTAGTATTATATAGAGAGATCGCGAATTTTGTGAGTTTGTTCTCAGTTGTAGGATAATCAAGACTTGTAAGGAGAGCAGTGGTGGCCCAGTGGTATCGGCCGCGACTTATAAGTTGTAGGTCGTGGGTTCGAGCCCAGGCAGGCGCTTTACTTTGTGTAAATTATTTAATGACCACTGCTCTCAAAAACGGTGAAGGAAAACATCGTGAGGAAACCGGCATGTACTAGAACCAAAAATTCGAAGACATGTGAACTCCACCAACCCGCACTGGGCCCGCGTGGTGGATTACGGCCCATTCCCTCTCACAAAGAGGAGGCTTGTGTCCCAGCAGTGGGAACATTAATAGGCTGATGATATGTGATGTGTGTAGGATAATCTCTGGAACCGTTACACCTATTTGAAAAAATCTTTAAATATTTGAAAGGTACCTACATTATTCCAGATGGTTATAGGCCATAACTTATTAACTTACACAGGCAAACCCGAGCCGGGCCACTAGTAAATTACAAACTTGCATTTGCAAAATCCATTGGGTGTTTTGTTTTTACCCGACTGCCGAAGGAGGGTAATGTGTTTATCAGTCTATGTATGTATGTAAGTATGTATGTATGTATGTATGTTTGTTCCTATATGGCGTTCCAGAGACCTAACGCGTTGGCCGATTTTGATGATTCATACGTCAATCGATTCGTCTTAACCTTGCGAGTGTCATAGGCTACATTAAAATTGGAAAATAGGAAAATGGCGGCTTGTGGGCGCCATATTGTGGGGGGGCAATTTTATTTTTTCTTCCAAACCCATCGTGTGGGGTATCTAAATAAAGGGTTTCAAGAGGTGATTTCAAAAATATATATATTTCTTATATATTTAAATGTACCTAATTCGAAAAAAATTTTAACTAAATAAAAAAAATAATTAAAAAAAACAAAATACCCGACTGCTTAAAAAGCGAACTAAAAAGACGTAAACAAGAAGAAAATCATGCTGTGCAGTCGGAGGATACATCTGGTTTTGGTCAGCCAGCTCGCGAATATGTATCCTCCGACTGCACAGCATGATTTTCTTCTTGTTTACGTCTTTTTAGTTCGCTTTTTAAGCAGTCGGGTATTTTGTTTTTTTTAATTAATTTTTTTATCGACAGTCAATATAATTAAAATATAAAGCGCTAGACGTGCGAGTGATGACACCGTATCACCGTAGGTCATGTTGCCACAGATAAAAAACACGTGCTCTACAAATAATAAGGAATGTGGATTTTTTTTTTCCAACTTGAGAAAAAACTTAACTAACTTAACTTTTCACTTTAAATAAGTAACTATTGATGTTTGATGAGGTTTGAGGTTTGTCCTGGTTTGGTCATGTGATGAGGAGGGATGAAACGCATGTTACTAAAAGAGTTATGATTGTGGATGGATGGTGAGGGAGGGGACGGCCAAAGAAAAGATGGATGAACTGTGTGAGGAGTGATATGAAAGAAAAGGGAGTCAGTGATGGCGTGACGGTGGACAGGACGGTGTGGAAGTAGAAAACGTGTTGCCGACCCCAAGTATTATTTTATTCTGTGCCCAAGTAACATGGGACAAGGGCAGGAAGATGATGATTGATGTTTGGAGAGGTAATAGGTGGGTTTAGGAAGTGGTGGCGTTGCTTTATAGGAGCTGAGGGCTGTTCCCCGCGACTTCGCTCCCATGGACCACACCACAGGACCCGTTTTCGGGATAAAAAAAATAGCCTATGTCACTCAGGAATAATGTAGCTTTCTTTTGGTGAAAGATTTTTTCAAATCGGTCCAGTAGTTTCGGAGCCTATTCGGTACAAACAAACAAAAAAATCTTTCCTTTTCTTTGTTCTGTATTTAGTATTTGTTGTTTTAGCGGCAACAGACATACATCATCTGTGAAAATTTCAACTGTCTAGCTATCACGGTTCATGAGATACAGCCTGGTGACAGACAGACAGACAGACCGCGGAGTCTTAGTAATAGGGTCCCGTTTTTACCCTTTGGGTACGGAATCCTAAAAACATCACCATTTTCCTGCCCTTGTCCCATGTAATTTGGGGTCGGCGCAACACGTTTTCTTTTTCCATACGCTTGTCACGTGGATAAATATGAAAGAAGAGAGAGGAGAGGGGGAGAGGGAGTCAGTGATAACTATCTCCCTCTTCTTTCATATTTCTCCTTACACATTCCACCCATCTTTTCTTTACCTTCCTCTCCCTCTCCATCCATCCATATTAATAAACCAATTAATTAAATTCACCATATTCCGATCAACATGCTTCACAGATTCCCAACAACTTATAAATACAATATATTAATAAAATTAAATCTTAAAATATGCGCAAAGTAATTCAGTACACACGCACTGGGCTGACCTCGCCCTCGCCGCCGTCGATCGAACTCAACTTAATGTTCACTCAATGTAATCTCACACGATTATGTATTCATTTATACATTATCGACCTTGGTTATGCTTCAAGCGAAATGTCGGTCATTGGATTAAGAGGTTGTAACATCTTGGCTTTTTAGGGTTCCGTACCCAAAGGGTAAAAACGGGGCAGTTTTTTTGCACCAAAATGTGTAACAATGCAAATTTTAACAATCGAGTGGAATGCCTCAGAAATTTAAAAATGCGCCATCTATTGGCATCAATTTTAAATGATCCGTTCAAATAATCTTTGAAATGTGAATTAAGAGCCCAATATTCCATAATTTCGTCCTTAGGAGAGTTGATTAAACAAGAACATACAATTTTTATGTTCAGTTCCAGAAAATGTTAATTTACACACATTCAATAACAGATGGAGGTGCATATCGCGCCATCTAGTGAGATTTATTTGAACCAAATTTTCTTTCTTAGCAACGAGACTCCGTGCTATTACTAAGACTCAACTGTCCGTCTGTCTGTCCGTCTGTCTGTCTGTCTGTCACCAGGCTGTATCTCATGAACCGTGTTAGCTAGACAGTTGAAATTTTCACAGATGATGTATTTCTGTTGCCGCTATAACAACAAATACTAAACACAGAATAAAATAAATATTTATGTGGGGCTCCCATACAACAAACGTGATTTTTTGCCGTTTTTTGCGATAATGGTACGGAATCCTTCGTGCGCGTTTCCAACTCGCACTTGGCCGTTTTTAGGGTTCCAACTCATTTTTCAGTTACCAGTTAGTCCTTCTTTATTAAGTCAAGAGTGAATAGGTTACTTCTAGGCAAGCGTGCTTCACCGTAGACCACATCATCGCTTACCATCAGGCGAGATAGTGGTCAAACGCGAGCATACAGATTTAAAAAAAACATCATTCTATGTGGGCCCGTTTTTAGACGTTGTGTGCCGCTGAAACTGTTTTAAAGTTCATGTAACAACAACAAAACCCTCTTCTTAGTCCGCATTATTATGCAACTTCGGAACCCTATTACTGCGCGTGACCCGACACGCACTTGGCGGGTTTTTTTTATTTATTATTAACATCTTGTGTCGTAACTTTCGATTTACACCATCTTTTAAAAGAGAAGATGATTTTGTTTGAAGGAACCTACTCGTTTTTTGGCATGGTAATTTAAATTAATATAAAAACACAAAAATATTTTATTGTGTCAGGCATTGAGGCCCATGGGGTGTTATAGTATTACATGTTACTTAAAAAAACTATGTTAGTGACATGCAGGAACACTAAAAAAACCGACCAAGTGCGAGTCGGACTCGCGCACGAAGGATTCCGTACCATTATCGCAAAAAAAAACACGTTTGTTGTATGGGAGCCACTTAAATTATTATTTTATTTTGTTTTTGTTGTTATAGCGGCAACAGAAATACATCATCTGTGAAAATTTCAACTGTCTAGCTGTCACGGTTCATGAGATACAGCCTGGTGACAGACGGAAAGACAGACAGACAGACGGACATACGGATCGCGGAGTCTTATTAATAGGGTCCCGTTTGTACCCTTTGGGTAGGATAGGTAGGGTAGGGTAGATGAATGTTTGGTGTTTTGTGGCAAAACAAAGTTTGCCGGGTCAGCTATTATTATATAATAAAACAGCTGTTACCCGCGGCTTCGCTCCCGTTGTCCACCCCACAAGACCCGTTTTCGGGATAAAAAAAATAGCCTATGTCACTCAGGAATAATGTAGCTTTCTATTAGTGAAAGATTTTTTTAAATCGATCTAGTAGTTTCGGAGCCTATTCGGTACAAACAAACAAACAAAAAAATATTTCCTCTTTATAATATTAGTATAGATATAAGTGGGCCACTCTCTGCAAAAGTGAACTGTAGTTTTTATTTGTTTTTAAGAGGTAATTTCTGGAAATACTTATTTGGTTACGAAAATTCTTTCATCGATAGAAAACTACAGTCGCCGAGTGGCATACTTTTAACCTTAATAAAATGTTTTTTTTTTTTTCTAACCAAAACGTTGCCCCACACTAGGAATTTCTTCCTGTGTCGTGGGTGCGTTTACAAAAATATAAACTCACATACACAAACACCCAGAGCCGGAACAACTACCTGTAGGTCATACAAATATTTGCTCCGTGCGGGAATCGAACCCGCGACACGCAGCGCAGCAGTCAATTGCTCAACCACTGCGCCAACCGTGTCGTCAAAAGCTACAGGTTTGATGATGATTTCCTTATTTCATCAGTCAATCATATCAGTAACATGGCTTTTTTTAGTGTGTGACCTAATAGTTTGTGTTGATAGTTTATTGAACTTTTATTAGGTACTGTGAGGCCTCCTCACCTATTTAGAGGCAACCTCCTTACCTATTATAAAACTGGCAATCAATAACTACTAGTATACTTTAGTTTTGGAAGGTGATTGAAATCAGAACTCTAGGAAAATATTTGAAGCTTAGATTAAGTACCTGGTGTCAGATCTCAGAAACCTGAGATCTGACACCAGTCTTGTCAAGGGGTATAGTGTTACCCAGTTACTGGGTTGTGGAGGTTAGATAGGCAGTCGCTCCATGTAAAACACTGGTTCTCCAGTAAGACTGGAAGCCGACCCCAACAATATTTAGGAAAAAGGCTAGGCAGATAATGATGACGAGCTGTTAGCTAACTTTTGTTTTGATATTCTGGGGAGTTTGTGGCACTTTGATTCTGATTAGGACCACAACGACGTGTGTGTGCATAAATTATGTAGGTCTCTTATATCTAGTAATTCATCCCTTTCGCCATTTCTTTTCACATAAAAACTAGAAACTGAAGCGGATAATTTTTTAGTCCTGTTGTACCTAATTTTGAAGTTCAAAAGGTGCTGATTCTGCGCGTTACTTGAATAATTTTAATTAGTTTAAATATAATTTGTCCACAGGTGGTGAAACTGGTGTCGGAGACATTCAATTACCTGCGGATAGACCGCGAGCGCTCGCGGCTGAAGCGCGCCATCACCGAGCAGTTCCCCAATCTGCGCTTCAATAGAATGGGACTACCGCCAAAGGTAAGATTACTTCCTATAGACGTCCACCAGCTCTAAACAAAATACTTTCCACACACGCTTCGGAGCTGAACGTGAGCGGTGGCCGTGTCAAAACACTTCGATAGCAGTGACACGTGATATTACGTGTCCTTCCCGCAGGCACAGATAATATAATACTAGCATATAGATGCCTCATCCCATACAAAAAAAAAATCGTCTGATTAAGCTGATTATTTTTATAAGTAGTTCGATCGTGTTCGGTTCCGTTCCACGGCTATTGATGGTGTTAGTAGCGAATTGCAAGTAAAATGGTTTACTCGGTTCGTTTCTTTTAAATACAGCGACGATTTCCTTTAAAGTATTTTTCATACATTTTACAGTTTCATTGTACCAAAAGGTGAAACAATTTTTTTTTTAATCGAGTGGAAGCGTCAGAAATTTGAGACAGCGCCATCTATTGCAATCAATTTTAATTGATCCATTCAAATAATCTTTGAAATGTAAATTAAGAGCCCAATATTCCTTAATTTTGTGTTTAGGAGAGTTAATTAAACAAGAACATAATTTATTTATGATCGTCTCTAGAAAATCTTAATATTCCACAAAATTCAATAACAAATCGAAGCTTATCACGCCATCTAGTGAAATTTATTAAAACAAAATTTCGCTTTCTTCGCGTTGGGTGCCTGTTTCGCAGGTAATGTCATTGTCAAACACTTTGACGTAAGCGTCTGGCCATAAAGCTACAGAAAAGTTATTTGGCAAAGCCTGCTGCTCAGTTACAGTAGCCAGCCACAGGTAGAAACTGAGAAACTGACGTACTAAATCCGCATAAATTAACTAGATGTACCCGCGGCTTCGCTCCCGTCAACTGCCTACCCTACCCTACATATCTACCCTTACCTACCTACCCTACATATCTACCCTAACCTACCTACCATACCCTACCTACCTTACCTTACCTACCCTATCCTATCCCATATATCATACGCTGCCATCCCTACCCTATCTACCTACCCTACCTACCAATATATTTTTCTTAATTTTTTCTTTCATAAGAACCTTCTCCTAACAATAACAAACACAACAAAAAAAGAATTAGCGAAATTGGTCCAGCCGTTCACGCGTGATGGATCAAGGGAAATAAGGATTCATCTATACCAATAGGTTACGTATCATAAGTTCGAAAAACATTTCACCTAAAACTTTTCAACTATTAACGTTTCGTTTTTTTTTACTTCATCGAAGTCACGTCTGCCACTGTCTCAGTTGTCCTATTATCAATTCGATTTTTTTCGTTGCTCCGACGTTTCACTTGGTCGAAAACCTTTTTACCGAAGTCACACTTAACCGAAATAACATTTGTTCGAAATTTTTATTTTTGAACGCATATCAAAATACTAAGTGAGAGAGAAACAGTGGGCGAATACATATTACGTTTAAAACAGCGAATTGAAAAAAAAATTGTCCTATTTCTGTCTGCAGGGTCTAAAGTAACCTAACACGAAGGAGATGAAGGGAGCTGAGTTCGCTCGCTTTGCTCGCTCACTTCAGCTCCCGTCATCCCCTTCGAACCTACTCTACCCGTGTCGGGGTGCCCTAAATTCCCGAGCTCGCTTCGCTCGCTCTTGGACAAATTCTTTTAAATAAATAATTAATCATTTGAATGAAAATTCGAAATAAATACGTAAACACAGACAAGACTGCGTGAAGTCGATTTTGCATCAATTCGTTTCTGTCACTAAATTTTTTAGCACAACTATTGACTTTTTATGACACTATTTCAATTTTAAATTGTAAATGCTACCAAGTTACCGGCTATATATTTGTAACTAAATAATATTCCCTAAAATTTTGTTTCGGTTTGGTGAAAATATGGCAAATGAAAAAAGTTCAAAAGAGGCTTCGGCCAAAAGCAAAAAGTTATTTTGTAAATCGGTGAAATGTAGTTCGGTAAAATAATACCAATGGCAATTGATACTTCGATGATCTGAAATTATGTCAAATTATGCATATAGCAAAAAAGACGTCGGTCAATAGTTTTCGGCAAAATGAAATTCGATCAAAAAAGATTCGGAAAAGTGATCGGTTCCCATACCAATATCATAAAGAGGAAAGATTTTTTTGTTTGTTTGTACCGAATAGGCTCCGAAACTACAGGACCGATTTAAAAAATTCTTTCACCAGTAGAAAGCTACATTATGCTTGAATGACATAGGCTATTTTTGAATCCCGAAAACGGGTCCTGTGGGGTAAACAGCTAGTTTTTATATATAAAGATAGAAATGGTGAAATCATACCAGCTTTGAGCGCTTGAATCGCGCGTAATATTTTGTTATTTGGCAAATTATAACTGGCTATCTCATTGTAATGGACATTTTCTAGTACCCTAAACATTAAAGTTTCATTAATTAAGATGTTTTATATTTGTGTTGCAGGCGGGTTCATTCCAGTTGTTCGTGGAGGGCTATAAGGACGCGGACTACTGGCTGCGCCGGTTCGAGCAGGACCCGCCGCCGTCACACGTTATGAAGAAGTGAGTCATTCTATCATTATCATTCCCATACGCCAATTTAATCAGAGGGCAATGGAGAGGGCCATGTTCGGAGTGTCCTTGCGTGATCGAATCAGAAATGATCCGCAAGAGAACCAGAGTTACCGTCATAACCCGAAGAATTGCCAAACTTAAGTGGCAGTGGGCAGGGCACATTGCTCGCAGAACGGGTGGCCGCTGGGGCAGAAAAGTTCTGAAGTGGTGACCGCGAACCGGAAGACGTTGCGTTGGAAGGCCTCCCACCAGGTGGACCGATGACCTGGTGAAGGTTGCGGGGATCCGCTGGTTGCGAGACGCACGGGACCGGTCAATGTGGCGACGCTTGGGGGAGGCCTATGTCCAGCAGTGGACGTCTTTCGGCTGATATGATGATGATGACAATTATTTTGGGGTCAGCCCAACATGTCTTTTTATTCCTTACTTCTCTAGTAGTCGTCATCTCAGTATTGATCCCCTGTCTAGACAAGACGGTATTAGTATTCATTAATTAAGCAATTGAAATTCAACTTTAGTGTCTTTAGCATAAGGTTGTAAATTAAAGTTTTATCTTTATTTGGTTACCATTTAAAATGTTGGTGATCTGGACTGAATATCTCAGAAAAAGTAAACATTGCAATCTTAATTGTTGTCCCTGCCACTTGCTTTTACTCTTTTGTAAGTCTAAAAGTTGAGTTTTTACTCATAAATGTCTCCTGTTTCAGATTTCAGCTTCAATTCGAGCGGCTAGTGGTGTTAGACTACATAATCCGCAACACAGACCGCGGTAACGACAACTGGCTCATCAAGTATGATTCGCCCAGCCAGCAGCCGCCGCCGCACGCCGATATAGACCTTAGGGACCCCTCCGTGAGTTCATATTGCCTTGTAATTGGCATGCTATGATCGACTGACATCGGAATTACAGTCCAGATCCTATTGTTAGAATCTTCCATAAGAAAGTTACCAACTTGCTACGAATTACACATCTTTTTCTTAGTTGTTATGATGAAAGCAGTGTTTTTGAGCAATATTGAGCCTGATTTACTGCTAAAGAACTGTTTAAATATCAAACGATTAGGCTCTCATCTCTATCGCCGCTCAGTCTATTCTACTATCTAAACGATAGTTTGTATTGTCTATTCCAGGAGTGGACGGGCGCGGAAGTCCGCATAGCAGCCATAGACAACGGACTAGCGTTCCCGTTCAAGCACCCCGACTCGTGGCGCGCCTACCCGTACCACTGGGCCTGGCTGCCGCAGGCTAAGCAGCCGTTCAGCCACGAGACTAAGTGAGTAATAACTACAGAATACTCGTGGCGCGCCTACCCGTACCACTGGGCCTGGCTGCCGCAGGCTAAGCAGCCGTTCAGCCACGAGACTAAGTGAGTAATAACTACAGAATACTCGTGGCGCGCCTACCCGTACCACTGGGCCTGGCTGCCGCAGGCTAAGCAGCCGTTCAGCCACGAGACTAAGTGAGTAATAACTACAGAATACTCGTGGCGCGCCTACCCGTACCACTGGGCCTGGCTGCCGCAGGCTAAGCAGCCGTTCAGCCACGAGACTAAGTGAGTAATAACTACAGAATACTCGTGGCGCGCCTACCCGTACCACTGGGCCTGGCTGCCGCAGGCTAAGCAGCCGTTCAGCCACGAGACTAAGTGAGTAATAACTACAGAATACTCGTGGCGCGCCTACCCGTACCACTGGGCCTGGCTGCCGCAGGCTAAGCAGCCGTTCAGCCACGAGACTAAGTGAGTAATAACTACAGAATACTCGTGGCGCGCCTACCCGTACCACTGGGCCTGGCTGCCGCAGGCTAAGCAGCCGTTCAGCCACGAGACTAAGTGAGTAATAACTACAGAATACTCGTGGCGCGCCTACCCGTACCACTGGGCCTGGCTGCCGCAGGCTAAGCAGCCGTTCAGCCACGAGACTAAGTGAGTAATAACTACAGAATACTCGTGGCGCGCCTACCCGTACCACTGGGCCTGGCTGCCGCAGGCTAAGCAGCCGTTCAGCCACGAGACTAAGTGAGTAATAACTACAGAATACTCGTGGCGCGCCTACCCGTACCACTGGGCCTGGCTGCCGCAGGCTAAGCAGCCGTTCAGCCACGAGACTAAGTGAGTAATAACTACAGAATACTCGTGGCGCGCCTACCCGTACCACTGGGCCTGGCTGCCGCAGGCTAAGCAGCCGTTCAGCCACGAGACTAAGTGAGTAATAACTACAGAATACTCGTGGCGCGCCTACCCGTACCACTGGGCCTGGCTGCCGCAGGCTAAGCAGCCGTTCAGCCACGAGACTAAGTGAGTAATAACTACAGAATACTCGTGGCGCGCCTACCCGTACCACTGGGCCTGGCTGCCGCAGGCTAAGCAGCCGTTCAGCCACGAGACTAAGTGAGTAATAACTACAGAATACTCGTGGCGCGCCTACCCGTACCACTGGGCCTGGCTGCCGCAGGCTAAGCAGCCGTTCAGCCACGAGACTAAGTGAGTAATAACTACAGAATACTCGTGGCGCGCCTACCCGTACCACTGGGCCTGGCTGCCGCAGGCTAAGCAGCCGTTCAGCCACGAGACTAAGTGAGTAATAACTACAGAATACTCGTGGCGCGCCTACCCGTACCACTGGGCCTGGCTGCCGCAGGCTAAGCAGCCGTTCAGCCACGAGACTAAGTGAGTAATAACTACAGAATACTCGTGGCGCGCCTACCCGTACCACTGGGCCTGGCTGCCGCAGGCTAAGCAGCCGTTCAGCCACGAGACTAAGTGAGTAATAACTACAGAATACTCGTGGCGCGCCTACCCGTACCACTGGGCCTGGCTGCCGCAGGCTAAGCAGCCGTTCAGCCACGAGACTAAGTGAGTAATAACTACAGAATACTCGTGGCGCGCCTACCCGTACCACTGGGCCTGGCTGCCGCAGGCTAAGCAGCCGTTCAGCCACGAGACTAAGTGAGTAATAACTACAGAATACTCGTGGCGCGCCTACCCGTACCACTGGGCCTGGCTGCCGCAGGCTAAGCAGCCGTTCAGCCATGAGACTAAGTGAGTAATAACTACAGAATACTCGTGGCGCGCCTACCCGTACCACTGGGCCTGGCTGCCGCAGGCTAAGCAGCCGTTCAGCCACGAGACTAAGTGAGTAATAACTACAGAATACTCGTGGCGCGCCTACCCGTACCACTGGGCCTGGCTGCCGCAGGCTAAGCAGCCGTTCAGCCACGAGACTAAGTGAGTAATAACTACAGCAGCCACGAGACTAAGTGAGTAATAACTACAGAATACTCGTGGCGCGCCTACCCGTACCACTGGGCCTGGCTGCCGCAGGCTAAACAGCCGTTCAGCCACGAGACTAAGTGAGTAACAACTACAAAAAACCCCAAAAACACTTAACCATCCTAGGTTAAGTGTGTAATCAGACGAAAAATGCTAATTTGGGATGAGGCATCTGTATGCTAGTATTATATTATCTGTGGTATAGTAGTCAGATTTTGAGGGTAGACGAGCAGCCGAAAGTGTACTGTGCAGATAAAACGCTCCTCAAAAATAAATCATTTTTATATAGTTCTTAAAACGTTTCGGCTCAGTGTTGGTGATATAGTTGTGTTTGGACATTAAGCGCTACATGTGAGTGAAAGAATTTTGCACATACATAACAAAAAGGACTAATTCATAAAATAATAAACAAACTTTTTGTTAAATTACCCAACCGCACACGGAATACAGCGCCCTTGAAACGAACGCGTAAGCGACGCTGTCTGCCGCGCACTTACGACCTTTTGGTCGCGAACGCCGAGGCACATACTAAGTGTGGGCATTTGTTAGTGTGCACTTTTGGTCGAGGGCCTTTGTTCGTGTCTGCTTTTTTTTTGGATGACATTTTCGAACATAAAGAGCTATTTTCAAAGAGGTTGCGTGGTGTCTCATCTCTAGTTCAATATACAATGGAAGAATTAAAACAAATGTTAATAGGAATGCAGCAAGATATGAAACAACAAAAACAAGACATGCTAGAAATGAAGGAAGATATAAAAAACACAATAATCAACAGCATTAATGAAAAAGTTATTAGTCTAGAATTGAAAAACGAAATGTTAGAGCAAAAAGTGGAGGAACAAAACACAAAAATAAACCACTTAGAAAGACATATTAGACGCAAAAATCTTGTCATGTTTGGAGTAGAAGAGTGTGAAAAATCCTATTACGAACTAGAGGACATGATGATCAACATAGTAAGCACTAACTTTAAACTGCCATGTGACAGAAACAACATTGAAGCTGTCAGAAGATTGGGGAAGAAGGGCGAACATATCAGACCGGTCGTAATATCATTTACTACGATGGGTTTTAAAATAAAGATTCAGAAAAATAAGTCTTGTCTACAAAACACTCCGTACTATATAAAAGAAGACTACCCAATAGTTGTCCTAAACAAGCGCAAGGAACTACAAGCTCAACTGCAGAAAGAAAAAGAGGCAGGCAACACTGCTTTCATTAAGTACGACAAACTTATAGTGTTAAGCGGCAACAAGCGTAGCCCTCGCAACCAGTCGCATAAGAGGAACCTGTCTGAATCCCCGGTAAAATTACACCCTAGCGGACCAAAATCTCAACACGAGAATAAACAGCCGCAGAAGAAAAATAAAGTCACCAATATGAAAGACTATATATTACAGAAACCAAAACTTAACTTCAATAAGACAGATGCCTCTCAAAGTCAAGCGAAGACACCACAGCACAATATATCTTAGCAACCACAGTCGGGCCCTCTTCTCCCTCCCCATCTCCCAGTACGTCCGGTCAGCGCGGGAGAGATCGACCATAACCCTTCAAGGGAAAATAAGAATAAGAAAAGCATTTTCAATATTTGTACCTTAAATGTAAGATCACTATCTTCAGAACCTAAACTTATCGAGCTAAAGGCAGCGCTACAAAATATTAACCATGATATATTAGGATTGTGTGAAGTCCGCCGATTAGGTGAGAAGATCATCGAAGATGACGATTATATTATGTACTACATAGGCCAAACCAAAGGCTTATATGGTGTGGGTTTCCTAGTCAAGAAGAAACTTAAAAATAATATTGTAACATTCACAGGAATATCAGAGAGAGTTTGTGTACTGGAAATAGAACTAGAAAACACACCATTTGCTATAATTCAGGCGTATGCACCCACTGAAAGCTCATCTGAAGAGGAAATTGACAAGTTCTACGAAGACTTGGTGAGAGCTCACAACTCTACCTCCACGAATTATATCATCTCTATGGGTGATTTCAATGCACAAATAGGAACGCCCAAAGAACATGAGCAGTCAGTTACCGGCAAATATGGCTACGGAAATAGAAGCACTCGCGGAGAGAGACTTATTAATTATGCACATGAGCACAACTTAAAAATAGTGAATACAATGTTCAAGTCCAAACCAAAGAACAGATGGACATGGGTCTCTCCAGACAAAATTACAAAAAACGAGATCGATTATATTATGACCACTAAACCCCACTTGTTTTCGAACTACAAATTACTAGCGTCATTCCCCTTCGGTTCGGATCACAGATTGCTGAGAGCTACAATAAACCTGAAAACAAATAAAAAAAGTAGGCGCAATTTTTCTAACACACCTGGAAAGTTGAAAACGTTGGCAGAACAAGAGATTTATCTTGAAAACCTTAATACATATATTCCTGAACTTATAACGACAAATAAAACCTATAAAGCCAAAGAATATTGCCAAAAAATCGTAAACTCTATATAAGAAAGTTTAAAATACATTAAAGGGTCAATAAAGCGCAATATTTTATCAGATAAGGCGATAGAACTCATGAAAGAAAGGAACAAACTTCAGAATAAGCCTAAATTGAGCAAAATCGACAAAGAAAAACTTAAAACACTCTACAAAACCACCAACAAAGAAATTAAAAGAGCATCTTTTAATTTCTTTGTTGGTACCTACAGGATTAATACCATACAAAGACACCTAGAAAAATCTAGATCCACCAAAAAAGCTTACAAAGAACTGAATAGGACAAAAACATGGATTCCATCTCTACAGCCCGGCTCTGCCAATAGTAAGTCCCGAATGGAGGTTATAAATGCAGCAACAGAGTTTTACAAAAAACTGTATAGCCAGCCAGACTCAATAAAGCAAATAAATGCCGATAACCAATGCATGGAAATCTCACCTACTCCTGAATTCACAGAGCCAGAAATCCTAAAACAAATAATGAAGCTTAAATCAGAGAAAAGTCCAGGACCAGACGGTATCACTAATGAGCACATCAAATTTGCAAGGACTCTACTACTGGCGCCAATTACTCTTCTATTTAACAAGATATTAGAAGAAGAAGCTGTGCCGCCCATATGGACCGAATCTGAAATTATCTTGTTATACAAAAAAGGCGACCCGGCCGACATAGGGAATTACCGCCCAATAAGCCTCATGCTTGTTGGAAAGAATATCCCTAGACATAGACGCAAACCAGCCCATTTAGAAATGAACCCTGATAAGACGAAAGCCATGACTAACCACCACAAGACACCCATCTCGATAAATAATGTCCCTCTCGAATTTGTAGATAAATACGTCTACCTAGGCAAACAGATATCTTTTAGCAAAGGAAGGGGTGCTGAAGAAATAGATAGAAGAGTAGCGATCACCTGGAAGAAGTACTGGTCTCATAAAGAAATATTCAAATCGCAGCTTCCACTGCCTACCAAGAAGATAGTTATGGACTCTGCAATTCTACCATGCCTCACCTACGGTTGCCAAGCCTCATTGAGACATTCGACATTCGATCTAAAAACTAAAAACAAAATCCAGACTACTCAAAGAAGAATGGAGAGAAGTTGTCTAGGCTTAAAAATAAAAGACAAAGTGAGAAATGCAGACATCCGCATGAAAACAAAAATAACCGATGCTCTTACTTTCTGCCTTCAAAGAAAGTGGAAATGGGCAGGGCACGTGGCCAGGTATACCGACGACCGATGGACACAGAGAATAATAAAATGGTTGGGACCGCGAGGCACCAGAATGAGAGGCCGGCCTTGTGCTAGATGGGCAGACGAAATAGCGGCAGTGGCGGGCCGTGAATGGCTAGAGACTGCAAAACGCAGAGAAAAGTGGAATTCCTTGGAGGAGGCTTTTACCCGTAAGGGGTCCATACAAACATAAAAAATGGATAGCAATATTATTTTTATCATAATTATTTAACCAGTTTTACTAAATATAATAAGAATATGACAACGTACCAATTATTAATTAATTAAATCAATGTTTTATTTATTATTTAATACAATTTTTTTCAATTATTTTTAATACAAATTTTCAATTATTATTTAGTACAATTTTCAATTAATATTATTAATTATTGCGAATTTAATTGAACGATTTATGATCTACTCATTGTAATTGTTTGCATGGAATGAATTAAAGCTTTTTTATTTTTATTTTATTTATTTATTTTATTAGTAGTCACAGCGGATCTTTGTGACTCTGAAGTGGCGTGGTGGAGTACAGCCCACTCCCTCTCTATGAAAGGTAGCGTGAGTTCCAGCACCACATTAATAGGTGGATTAAGCTTTTGCTATGAACAAAACTAATACGAACTTTCCTTTATTTCCAGGGAGTTAGTGCTTCCGTTGTTATCAGACATGAACTTCGTACAAGAGCTGTGTGATGAGCTACGAGTGTTATTCAAAGTAAGTTGCTAAATTATTGCCATATAAATAAATAAGTAGATTTATTTGTATGGCAATATTCCTCAATTCTAATAGACTTGACAATACATTTTTTGTTAGCCTTTTTCTGTCTCATATCATTCATTCATGTCATATTGTAATACATACACAGTTACAAACAATAACTAAAAGAAATTATAATATTGCTGTCAAAACATGAAAACATACCAGAAAACGTCAATTTGAACGACAGACATACAGTCTTTTTACAGTCAGTTCAACCGATTTTGAGTTCTATCGCGTAAATATAAGAATGGAATAAAGAGCATATACCTGTTACCAAAACTAACTGTTTAATACAGTTGCCATTTGTCATATCACCTACGCAATAGAAGTCAAAATCGGTTGAACGGGCAGTAAAATGGGATTATATAAATGTCTATTGTTATCTCAAATGGAGTATAGTTGATTCGTGTGAGATGTAAATCATAGTGTAGTCATTCCCATTCAATCATTTTAGTTGCTAGAATGCATGTCAGTACCATATCGTTCACAAAACAAAACTGACCTTTGTCACAGCAGGATAAGGGCTTCGACAAGAGCCTGTTCGAGCGGCAGATGTCCGTCATGCGGGGCCAGGTGCTCAACCTCACGCAGGCCCTCAAGGACAACAAGAGCCCTGTGCAGCTGGTGCAGATGCCGGCCGTCATCGTAGAGAGGTATTTATTGAGTTCTTAGGTCACTAAACCGCCTCAGAACCCAAGTAAGAAAGTATAACTCCAACCTCTCAAAATGTGCTACCTCGAGAGAACAGCGGCAGGGTGTGCATGTGTACCGAGTCGCAAACTATGATCCACCTGTTTGCTGCGTCCCAAAAATGCAACCAGGGCAGTTTGGCCTCAAACTGACTCAAATCGAGCGGCAAAACTCGAAATATAAGTTCCCAAGTGGAATACGACAGCGCAATATAAAAGCCACGCCTCAGTGACAGTGTGAAAATGGAGACAGATTGACCTCTTATAGGAACTTTACAGTATTAGTACATTTCGTGTCGAGCATAAAATGTCGAGATTTTAGCACGAGCGATGTACCCAATTTCGACGTGAGCCGAAGGCGTACGTCGAAAGTTACATGCGAATGTTAAAATAAAGCCTTTTTATGCGCGACACGAATGATTATTTTTCCACTACCTGATGAGCTTACTTAATTAAATGCAAATAAGTTCCAACACCAATTTATTAGAAACGTTCAGACTAAAAATCACAGACTATATACACACAATCAACGCGCGCTTTTTCGAGAGGTAACAGGTTCAGTATCATTCTGCCAGTTACATAATGATATCAAAACTCCATACAAAAGTCATTTCGTAACTGTTATTATGTAATTTTGTTTTATTTTTATTTTATAATCTTGTGTCTAAATGTTCATACCTATTTCGAAACGAATTTCTTAGGCAATGTGTTAAATAATAGACAAGGTAGTGAAAAAAAGTGTATTATCAACTGGGACTGTAATGTGCCCCACAAGCAACTTGCTTGAAGTGCACTAACCTAACCAACTTTTTGAAAGATGTGGGCAGAATATCTTTCCAAGAATGTAGTTAAATTCAATGTTCATTCTTACATATTCGACTGCGGAATCATAATAATGTATTAATCACGTTCAATGTCTTGCTTACAGGTCCAAGAGCGGGTCCACATCGTCTCGGTTCTTCGACTCGTTCCAGCAACGCTTCCAGCACAAGTCACCCTTCTTCTCATGGTGGTGAGGCTACGGCCGAGCCGCTAGATAGGTGAGCATACTGACTATATCTTCTCATGGTGGTGAGGCTACGGCCGAGCCGCTAGATAGGTGAGCATACTGACTATATCTTCTCATGGTGGTGAGGCTACGGCCGAGCCGCTAGATAGGTGAGCATACTGACTATATCTTCTCATGGTGGTGAGGCTACGGCCGAGCCGCTAGATAGGTGAGCATACTGACTATATCTTCTCATGGTGGTGAGGCTACAGCCGAGCCGCTAGATAGGTGAGCATACTGACTATATCTTCGACTCGTTCCAGCAACGCTTCCAGCACAAGTCACCCTTCTTCTCATGGTGGTGAGGCTACGGCCGAGCCGCTAGATAGGTGAGCATACTGACTATATCTTCGACTCGTTCCAGCAACGCTTCCAGCACAAGTCACCCTTCTTCTCATGGTGGTGAGGCTACGGCCGAGCCGCTAGATAGGTGAGCATACTGACTATATCTTCTCATGGTGGTGAGGCTACGGCCGAGCCGCTAGATAGGTGAGCATACTGACTATATCTTCTCATGGTGGTGAGGCTACAGCCGAGCCGCTAGATAGGTGAGCATACTGACTATATCTTCGACTCGTTCCAGCAACGCTTCCAGCACAAGTCACCCTTCTTCTCATGGTGGTGAGGCTACGGCCGAGCCGCTAGATAGGTGAGCATACTGACTATATCTTCTCATGGTGGTGAGGCTACGGCCGAGCCGCTAGATAGGTGAGCATACTGACTATATCTTCTCATGGTGGTGAGGCTACGGCCGAGCCGCTAGATAGGTGAGCATACTGACTATATCTTCGACTCGTTCCAGCAACGCTTCCAGCACAAGTCACCCTTCTTCTCATGGTGGTGAGGCTACGGCCGAGCCGCTAGATAGGTGAGCATACTGACTATATCTTCTCATGGTGGTGAGGCTACGGCCGAGCCGCTAGATAGGTGAGCATACTGACTATATCTTCTCATGGTGGTGAGGCTACGGCCGAGCCGCTAGATAGGTGAGCATACTGACTATATCTTCTCATGGTGGTGAGGCTACGGCCGAGCCGCTAGATAGGTGAGCATACTGACTATATCTTCTCATGGTGGTGAGGCTACGGCCGAGCCGCTAGATAGGTGAGCATACTGACTATATCTTCTCATGGTGGTGAGGCTACGGCCGAGCCGCTAGATAGGTGAGCATACTGACTATATCTTCTCATGGTGGTGAGGCTACGGCCGAGCCGCTAGATAGGTGAGCATACTGACTATATCTTCTCATGGTGGTGAGGCTACGGCCGAGCCGCTAGATAGGTGAGCATACTGACTATATCTTCTCATGGTGGTGAGGCTACGGCCGAGCCGCTAGATAGGTGAGCATACTGACTATATCTTCTCATGGTGGTGAGGCTACGGCCGAGCCGCTAGATAGGTGAGCATACTGACTATATCTTCTCATGGTGGTGAGGCTACGGCCGAGCCGCTAGATAGGTGAGCATACTGACTATATCTTCTCATGGTGGTGAGGCTACGGCCGAGCCGCTAGATAGGTGAGCATACTGACTATATCTTCTCATGGTGGTGAGGCTACGGCCGAGCCGCTAGATAGGTGAGCATACTGACTATATCTTCTCATGGTGGTGAGGCTACGGCCGAGCCGCTAGATAGGTGAGCATACTGACTATATCTTCGACTCGTTCCAGCAACGCTTCCAGCACAAGTCACCCTTCTTCTCATGGTGGTGAGGCTACGGCCGAGCCGCTAGATAGGTGAGCATACTGACTATATCTTCTCATGGTGGTGAGGCTACGGCCGAGCCGCTAGATAGGTGAGCATACTGACTATATCTTCTCATGGTGGTGAGGCTACGGCCGAGCCGCTAGATAGGTGAGCATACTGACTATATCTTCGACTCGTTCCAGCAACGCTTCCAGCACAAGTCACCCTTCTTCTCATGGTGGTGAGGCTACGGCCGAGCCGCTAGATAGGTGAGCATACTGACTATATCTTCTCATGGTGGTGAGGCTACGGCCGAGCCGCTAGATAGGTGAGCATACTGACTATATCTTCTCATGGTGGTGAGGCTACGGCCGAGCCGCTAGATAGGTGAGCATACTGACTATATCTTCGACTCGTTCCAGCAACGCTTCCAGCACAAGTCACCCTTCTTCTCATGGTGGTGAGGCTACGGCCGAGCCGCTAGATAGGTGAGCATACTGACTATATCTTCTCATGGTGGTGAGGCTACAGCCGAGCCGCTAGATAGGTGAGCATACTGACTATATCTTCGACTCGTTCCAGCAACGCTTCCAGCACAAGTCACCCTTCTTCTCATGGTGGTGAGGCTACGGCCGAGCCGCTAGATAGGTGAGCATACTGACTATATCTTCTCATGGTGGTGAGGCTACGGCCGAGCCGCTAGATAGGTGAGCATACTGACTATATCTTCGACTCGTTCCAGCAACGCTTCCAGCACAAGTCACCCTTCTTCTCATGGTGGTGAGGCTACGGCCGAGCCGCTAGATAGGTGAGCATACTGACTATATCTTCTCATGGTGGTGAGGCTACGGCCGAGCCGCTAGATAGGTGAGCATACTGACTATATCTTCGACTCGTTCCAGCAACGCTTCCAGCACAAGTCACCCTTCTTCTCATGGTGGTGAGGCTACGGCCGAGCCGCTAGATAGGTGAGCATACTGACTATATCTTCTCATGGTGGTGAGGCTACGGCCGAGCCGCTAGATAGGTGAGCATACTGACTATATCTTCGACTCGTTCCAGCAACGCTTCCAGCACAAGTCACCCTTCTTCTCATGGTGGTGAGGCTACGGCCGAGCCGCTAGATAGGTGAGCATACTGACTATATCTTCTCATGGTGGTGAGGCTACAGCCGAGCCGCTAGATAGGTGAGCATACTGACTATATCTTCGACTCGTTCCAGCAACGCTTCCAGCACAAGTCACCCTTCTTCTCATGGTGGTGAGGCTACGGCCGAGCCGCTAGATAGGTGAGCATACTGACTATATCTTCTCATGGTGGTGAGGCTACGGCCGAGCCGCTAGATAGGTGAGCATACTGACTATATCTTCGACTCGTTCCAGCAACGCTTCCAGCACAAGTCACCCTTCTTCTCATGGTGGTGAGGCTACGGCCGAGCCGCTAGATAGGTGAGCATACTGACTATATCTTCTCATGGTGGTGAGGCTACGGCCGAGCCGCTAGATAGGTGAGCATACTGACTATATCTTCGACTCGTTCCAGCAACGCTTCCAGCACAAGTCACCCTTCTTCTCATGGTGGTGAGGCTACGGCCGAGCCGCTAGATAGGTGAGCATACTGACTATATCTTCTCATGGTGGTGAGGCTACAGCCGAGCCGCTAGATAGGTGAGCATACTGACTATATCTTCGACTCGTTCCAGCAACGCTTCCAGCACAAGTCACCCTTCTTCTCATGGTGGTGAGGCTACGGCCGAGCCGCTAGATAGGTGAGCATACTGACTATATCTTCTCATGGTGGTGAGGCTACGGCCGAGCCGCTAGATAGGTGAGCATACTGACTATATCTTCTCATGGTGGTGAGGCTACAGCCGAGCCGCTAGATAGGTAAGCATACTGACTATATCTTCGACTCGTTCCAGCAACGCTTCCAGCACAAGTCACCCTTCTTCTCATGGTGGTGAGGCTACGGCCGAGCCGCTAGATAGGTGAGCATACTGACTATATCTTCTCATGGTGGTGAGGCTACAGCCGAGCCGCTAGATAGGTGAGCATACTGACTATATCTTCGACTCGTTCCAGCAACGCTTCCAGCACAAGTCACCCTTCTTCTCATGGTGGTGAGGCTACGGCCGAGCCGCTAGATAGGTATACTGGTTAGCTACTCCCAAAGAAGTCGGTAGAACATGTTTCAGCTATACAAGGAGTCTTCGTGAATAAGAGTACCTTGGATTCACTTGGTACATATATGATTCTGGGCCTCCTGGCGTTAGAATATTTTGATATTTTGTCAGTTTTTTCCAAATATTTGAAAAAAAAAACTTATGGATTCCCCTTTTTCACAAAAAACAGCTACATAAATAAAACTCGAAAGCGCTGTCTATCAGCTGATCTCCTAAAGATCACAGTCGAGAATAAATAAATAAATAATTGGGTTAGTTAGGAATAACGATTATCGAAAGATTACAGTAAAAAATAAATTGTTTTTCAAAAAGACTTCCTGGATCATCTATTGAATCCTTTATCCTTTTGCATTTTTTTTCCATGGTACGTTGGTGTCAAATACATACAGGGTAAATAAGTTAAGAGCGGCCAACCCGTCATACTTTTCATACAAACGCTCGTACGTGACTATGCCGTTGTAACACATCTATGTTTTTTTTATTAGTTCTTTAGTTAGTAATTAGTTAAATAGTTAGTAGTAGTGATTTTTAAGAAAGCAAAAAATTCTAATCTGGAAAAACAAATTCAGTATAAGTCTCCAAAAATCTGCTGTTTTACATAAATTTAAAAATGGCGTTCATAATGTACTCATAAATTGTAAAAGTAAAGAAAGCATCTATCATCGATAAAAATCTTGCACATGTAATGGAGATTCTAAATTTCAAATATTTATATCACAAACTTGTAAGTCTTTTTTTTTTTTTTTTTTTTTTTATTTATTATTGATAGGCTTGCGCTTGACCACTATCTCACCTGATGGTAAGTGATGATGTGGTCGACGATGTAGCACGCTTACCTAGAAGAAACCTATTCACTCTTGACTTAAAGACTCCCAGGTTGTAGCTATCAGGAAATACAGACTCCGGCAGGGAATTCCACTCCTTAGCTGTACGCATAATGAAAGTATTCCCAAAACGTTTGGTGCGTATGGGTGGGATGTCCACCATGTACCGATGACGCATCGCCGTACGTCTTGTAGTCCGATGATGGAACGGGCTAGGAGGAATTAGTTCATGCAATTCCAACGCACACTCCCCGAAATGTAACCGATAAAAAACCGACAGACTGGCAACTTGGCGCCGATGTTCAAGGCTCTGAAGCCTAGACTCGACCAGTATCTCATTGCCGATGAGCCTCTTGGCCCGTTTTTCGATTGACTCTAGTGCACCCAGCTGGTACTTCGCAGATCCGTCCCAGAGATGAGAGCAGTACTCCATGCATGACCGAACTTGCGTTTGGTACAAGTTGAGCAACTGTTCTGGCGTGAAGTACCGTCTCACCTTTGCAAGAATCCCCAACTTTTTGGCAGCCAGTTGAGCTTTTGCCTCAATGAATGGACCAAAATTGAGGGTCGATGTCAATGTAACGCCAAGAAGTTCAAGATGGTCCGTTATCGGCACGGTCACATCACGGAAAGAAGGAGCCGGGTGGAATTGGCTCCTTTTAGCGGAAAAAAGACACGCCTGGGTCTTAGTAGCATTGAACCTGACCAGATTGGCATCACCCCACTCGGAGACTGCCTTCAAGGACAGATTCAAGCGCCCAACCATGGCCTCCCGGAGAGACTGGATCTGAGGCCCAGTAGCACGCGCGTCGGATACGTATCTCTCAGCAACAGTGCTGTCGTCTGCATACCCAAAGGTGCCGGGTTTTAACAGATCATTTATGTGCAACAAGAACAATGTTGCTGAGAGTACCGATCCCTGAGGGACCCCGGCATTGATATCCAGTTGGTCAGATGAGCGGCCATCAATAACCACTCGTATAGACCGGTCCCTCAGGAAGTCCGCGATCCAATCGCACAGTCCACTGGGCAGACCGAATGAAGGAAGCTTACCAATAAGGCTCTCGTGCCAGACTCTGTCGAAAGCCTTCGAGATGTCGAGGGCGACGGCTAGCGCTTCCCCGTGCTTCTCGATGGCCTCACTCCAGATGTGAATGGCATACGCTAGAAGATCCCCAGTTGACCGATTTTGGCGGAAGCCATATTGGCGGTCACTGAGGATGTCGTTAGCTTCTAGGTATGCCAGGAGCTTGGAGTTGAGCACCCGTTCCATACTCTTACAGAGAATGGACGTAACTGAAATGGGTCTGTAGTTGGCCGGGTCAGCCCGACTGCCCTTCTTGGGCACAGGCTGAACGTTAGCTTGCTTCCATGCATTCGGCACTTTTCCAGTCTCATATGAAAGGCGAAACAGGCGTGTCAGGATCGGAGACAGTTCAGGCGCACAAGTTCTCAGAACAATTGCCGGTATCCCATCGGGGCCACTAGCTTTGTTCACGTCAAGGTTGCGCAGCACCCTACGGACGTCCCCTTGATGGATGCGAATGTCCGACATACTCGTCTCGCATCCGTCAAGGGAAGGAGGGGGCTGCGCGTTACCAGAATCCAGGCGTGAAGATTCCGCAAAAAGAGAGGCAAATAAGTTTGCTTTCTCCTCAGCGGAGTGGGCCAGTGTTCCGTCGGGTTTCAGCAGTGGTGGTAGTGAGGGACGGCAGAAATTCGATTCAACCGACTTAGCCAGGGACCAGAACGCTTTACTACCGGCTGGGAAGGAAGCAAGTTTGGTCCCAATACGGCTTATGTGGTCAAACCGAGCCCTTCGCAATACCCTCTTGCAGGACTTGGCAGCCCTATTAAAGGCTCTCTTCCGCTGGCTCACGTCGCTAGCCTTGCGCGTCCGAGCGTCGACCCATGCGAGGTACGCCTCATGTTTAAGCGTGTTGGCGCGATTGCACTCGGCGCCAAACCATGGCCGGTCAACGCTAGACATTGCTACGTCAGAGAATGGAATGTAGTACTCCATTCCCTAACGCACCACATCGGTTACGGCGTCCGCACACGACGAGGGATCAGCTGAAGAAAAGCAAGTGGGCCGCCAAGAATAAGAAGCGAAAAACGAACGCATCCCATCCCAATCTGCTGACCTGTACCGCCAAACCCGCCGAGTGCCTCTTGGGCTGGGATCGGGCGGGGAGTAAACGGATACAGACTTCACCAGACAATGGTCGGAGCTACCCAAAGGCGAAGATACCGACACAGAGTAGCGGTCTGGATCTGTTGTCAGCAGAAGGTCCAAGCAATTGGCAGTGTGCGAATCAACATCCGGCACCCTCGTTGCTCCCTGGACCAGCTGGGCGAGATTTAACGCAAGCGCAAGCTTTCGCGTCTCGTCCAGCATGATCAGTGTACTGGTATGGGAAGAGCCACTCCTGGTGGTGGGCATTGAAATCCCCCAGTATCACTAATTGGGCAGAAGGGTACCGCTGCTGTGCCGCATCAGCCGCCTCACACAGATGCTCCGTAAGCCTGGTTGTCTCCTGATCTCCACTGTGCGATCGGTAGACACAGGCGTAGATAATTTTATCTAGGCCTGTGTCAACCAGTGCCCAGAGCACGGAAAACCTCGAGTCCTCAAGGTTTCGGAGACGCCGATAACAGATGTCGTCTCGGGCGTACATGCAAACACCCGCGCGTGGTTTAAAATTGTGCTCCAGGGTAAACCCTGGGTATGATAAGTACGACACGTCTGACGGACATCCGATCTGCGTCTCCGAAAGGAAAAGAAGAGCTGGTCTATCAGTCTCCAGGTGGTGATGGACTGCTTCGAGATTTGAGTGCAGCCCTCTTATATTGCTGAGGTGCACTTTGTGTGACAGGGAGTGCTGCCGCTGTACAGCTTTTCTTCTGTGTTTCTTCATTTCATTAGTTAGAGTGAAAAGGGGAGGAGAAGGCAGTGAGATGAGGTTCCACGCTGGTAACCCACAGACACGCACTGACAGGACGCCATCAATAGAGGACTGGTCTGGAGACTGCGGGGACGCCCGAGCCCCCCCGGGAATCGGGCCCTGTCTTCTGTCAGTCTTATTCAAAAACACGTATTTCCTGGAACAAGTTTTATCAAGTTTTCGAACACTATTTTCTACTATCTCTCCCTTTTCGCTTTGCCTCTTTTTCAAACATTGCGCTAGGTGAATCACAATCTTTTCGACCATGCGTTGGCGATAGACGGACCGGGAAGGGCCCTCTTAAGAAAACTTTACAAACGTACAAGTTTCGATATCAAAACAAGTAAAAAATTTACTGATTTTTAACGGCATAGTTCAAGTAACAGGGTCGACGACCGCAGGTATTGCAGCAGTAAAATTAGAATATTCGGAGTTGCCTACAGTTATCTATATAAATAAAAAGAAAAGTCCTGACTGACTGACTGACTCATCAACGCCCAGCCCAAACCCTTAGACCTAGAAAGCTGAAATTTTGCACAAAGGTTTCCTTTATAATGTAGACAAGGAATAAGGAAGGATTTTTTGAAATTCAAACCTTAAGGAAGTTAAATTGGGGATGAAAGTTTGTATGAAACTCTGTCATTTTTAATTTGAAATAAATGAAATATGGCATTTAGTCTCTAAATATAAAATAAATTATTTCTTTTTAAGGATTTTTTGTATTTCATCCTTTAAAGGGGTAAAAAGGGGTGTTAAAGTTTGTAAGAAAAATAAATTGTTTATCATCAAAATTACTTGAAACTTAGTATCAATCTAGCTCTTCAATACAATTAAAAAAAACGTACTAAAGCATTTTTTGAATTTCATCCCTTAACGGGTAATGTAATTTTTATAATTCGATAAAATAAGAATTTGAGCAAATTTTGTACTCTACGAGAACAAAGACGCGGGCGGAAATCTATGTTTGGATAATAATTTGCAGTATCCCGCCAGAACTACAAAAAACGAAACAGCCAAAATCGTGTAGTCCACGCAGGAGAAGCTGCGGGCGGAAAGCTAGTTGACTAATTAACTCAAAATCTAACCATAAAATTTCTCTCTTCCCCAGACGTATATCAAAAAATGGTGAGAAGTTCCACACTGAAGCTGATAACACATAGATGTAAACACAATTGTATGTATATGTATGTAAAATGTAACGTAGATTAGAATTATTGTAAACTAGAGAATTACTGCTCGATGTAGATCAAATACGTTGCTGCGTGCGATATGTTATAGCAACCCTATAATACCTACCTTTAATGTTAGTTTGTGATTTTCTTTAGGCTATTTTCTTGTCTTACTTTTTTAGTAAATAATTCTTCGAGCTATACATTACATTACGCCTGTAGTCTACCAGACGATAGGCAGAAAGTATACCTATATTTCGCACAGGCGCGGATACAGTGGGGGCGCAACAGGGGCAATTTTCTCCTCCCCGGGCCTCGACCAAACTGGTAGTATGAATGGTCTACAGAAAATCGTATCTAGGTCCGAGGCGGGTGCAAAAAAAATCGATTCTCTTCATCCTCATGCTTTTGAAGAATGGTCAAAACCTGAGCTATATTATCTATCTAAGAAGCCTTCAAATTTTCGTGAACCACAGTTTTTTAAAACCACTGTGGTTTTCAAGCTTGAATTTCATCAAAAATGCTACTGGAAAACTAAATCAAACAGGTTATTATTATTTTTTTCAATGACCCCGAGAGAGCTATTTGAAAAGTGAATTTAAATGTAGCAAAGCGTCGAGTTCGTATATTGTTTTGTATTTAATAAAAATAAACACAGGCAC
Source organism: Anorthoa munda (assembly GCA_945859665.1). Lineage (NCBI taxonomy): Eukaryota > Metazoa > Arthropoda > Insecta > Lepidoptera > Noctuidae > Anorthoa > Anorthoa munda. The sequence goes on along the minus strand of OX243916.1, from coordinate 19,553,841 downwards.
AGAAACCGTAACCTATTTAATCGAATCGATTATCGAAAGTTTACGTTGCTGCCATCACTAGTGCCATCTGTCAACTTGGACAGAATATAATAGCTCTGAAAGGGACCTCTCCTTAATGAGGCCCTGCCTTTCATATTTGTAAATAAAATATCCTGGTGTGTTACCATAACTATGAATGTTATTATTCTTCTATTAATAGTTAAATCATATTCACCACATTCTTTTATAAATAGTTTTAATTGTTTCACTCTACTTTTATTTAGAAATTATAATTGTATCATTCTTCTAAACTATGACATATCGTATGCAATCAGCGTTATACTTATTATATTTTTTATCAACGACATTGCCTACAATCCTTGGCTAAAAATGATTATTTTCGTATAATTTTATTTGTGATTTAAGCTTCGTAGGGAAATGAGAGCCCAAGCTCTTAGATTTAGTTTCTGATTTTTTTGTGTAAAGTTGTTATGGAATCCCGCTAGGTGGCGGATTAGGCGACTGGGGAATCACACTTGAATTAGATCAATTATTTTACATAATTTCATCTGTTATATTCCGCTGTTAAGTGTTTATGATATTAGAACCTCTTGTATATGTTTTAATAATACAAAGATTCAATAGTGCTATTAAATATCTGTACAAGATGTGTTACAGAAGATTCAGTCAAAAGTTTTCGCTTAACCGCTTGAATACCCTAATTACCGAAGTAATTAAAAAGCCATTGTGTCTCGCGTGGATCCACGTTTCAGGCACTCAAGCGGTTAAACTTTGACAAATCAATAGCTGTTGAGAGGAGAGTTCTATCTGGGAGCTCTTCCGGTCATAAATACTTTAAATAAACTAAATTCAAAATGATAAACCAAAATGTACATAGCTAATTGGCCCGTATCTCCACAACGTAAAGTCGTGTCAAAGCGACGCGTCAAATTCTGTAGGATAAGCGCGAATTCGTACGCATTCGATCGAATGCTCACGTCTTTTGTTTATCTTGATAGGAATGTGTGCATTACGTGCTGGAGATAGGGGCCAATCTGCTATGTGCATTTTTAGACTGATACGTCGCACATAGGAGTATTTGGCTAATAAAACCGGTCAAAAATATCTGAGGCGTTTTTTTATATGAATTCGATTTAAACATTATTTTTTATTACAAATAAGTGTGCATTAACAATTAATCTCATTAAAACTCTTCATTTTCAACTTCTTCGTCTTCATTTTCTTCATCTTTGTCTTCATCTTCTTCACCGTCTATATTTTCACCGTAATCTTCTTCATGAGGAGTACTTGCAATCATCAGACTGACTGCCTCTTGCGCAAACGGCTGAGTTCTTTTGTGCTGCCTTGGTCGATTACTACTCAGATATGGGTCGGAACTTAGTAACAGTCTATGTAATATGTCTCTATTACAATCCACCCGTGAAAATTTTCGTGCAAAATTCAATCTGTATTGCCGGAAGTGCTTGTTACGCGCCTCAGCTGCCTCCTCTGATAACTGGCCAATAGGAAGGATTGCATGAGATATGACTTCAGCTCCATGCATTAACACTTTGTGAATTGTTGGTGACATAGGGTGCCAACCATACAAATTTGTGTACATTTTCGCAGTTTCATGTGCATAGGCTTCAAACTTATCAACATCAACGCTGTGTCCACTTGAAATCACTTCTAAGATGACTTTAAATCTTTTTATTAAATGCACATTGACGCCAGTGATTCGAGATGCACATTCTGGGTCGGCAAAAAATCTCCTTGACGTGTTACCATCATTTGTGTTCCCAAATCCTGCTTTGGGAACATCTACTAGTAGTCCTAATTCTTCTTTGAAATCTTTTTGAAGTTTTTCTTTTCTTTCTTTCACAACTTTTTTTTCTTCAGCTGAACGCGCTTGCCACTTTTCCAATGGTAATTTGTAGGCCAAATGTAGTAATGATTCGAAAAAGCGTATTCTTGCATGAAGAACTGAGAGTCCAAACTTAAGCGTTTCTACATTTACCTCTTTTTTAATTAATTTATTGAAATCTTTCGATGTCTGTCCACAAATATAGCATCTCATTGTGGATGCAGTATCAGTGGCAGCATTGCAGACTTTGCCGTCAATCATTGTAAGTATAAGCTTATGTTTTATTTTGCCTGCTCCGTCCACTGCTGTTTTCTTAAGCTGATCGGTTTGGTTCTCGATGTGTAGGATTTCTTCCTTTGTTACATCTTTTGATTCTTGTATGAACCGTATTCTTATAGGTCTACAGTATCTTACTGAGGATGGGACTGGGTTTTGCCACAATATTTTTTTCTGTTCTTCCTCAATAATAACTACCAGTCTTAAAGGCACAAGTGAGCTCTGAAAAATGTTAGCGTCACTGTCAGTGTTGTTCTCAAATTTTTGTTTATACTGAGTTTGCTGTGACCCATCACATCCCCATTTAGTTATTAAAACCATGTTCTGCTTTTCTTGCTCTGAACACGTTTCTACAACCTCTGCTACATATTTGTGCAGGCGCAATGCAGTGTGGTCAAGTAATGCTTGAAGTCGAATCTCAGAGCATGTCTCAGTCACGAGCATGGATTCTTTATCAGGATAACATTCCGTTTTGGCCTTTTGAATGAGCGAATAGCAGGGGTAGATGTTTTTATTAGACTTGTGTATTATTTCCCACTGTCTCCTAGTAAAGTCACCTTCAACGAAGATGGCCAGTGCTTCTTCTGGTGTATGTTTCTTCACAATTGTTTGCTTTCTGGACCTAGTAATAACTTTGCGGATTTTTGTAGCTCTCGTTGGTGAAGCAATAATTTCTTTAATTATTTTTGATGCGTCCGTATTTCCTGAAATACGCTGACTCACGCCAGCTGCATACGTCAACTCCTCCACAGGTACTTGCTCCCGTAGTTCTTTAGTTTTTCGTCGTTTGCTGCGATCGCAAAGCTCTTCGAATGTTTTTGATGGTCGTCCTGGTTTTTGAGTAGGTATTTCCGTCCAGTAAGGCAATTCAATAGAAGATGTGAGCCAGCCTTCATTAGTTTTCAAGAAACGTTCTTCTTTGTAAGTAGCATCTTTCCATTTTTTCTTGAATGTGGTCTTGAAACACCTCAAAGAACGGATAAAATTTGATTTTTCATTATTTGGACAATTAGCCAGTTTCAGAAGTCTCTCTTCTAATAATAAAAACTTTTCTTCCATTTTCTTTCCTTTAAATTCATTCAGGATGTTATACAATGCTCTTCTGGTAAATTTCTTGACAGTTCCCGAAGAATCTGTAGAAAAAAAACATAAAAAATAATGATTTAAAATAATTCACATTTTTCACTCATTAACTTTGAAGTAATACAAAACAAAATGGCGGACGTGGGCGGACTGTTTAACTACGGTGTGCAATTGTCGGAAGACCGGTTATTATGACCATGTATAAATGATAGCGGGACAAGACAGGACACATAAACAAAAACACTGTTTTCTGATAAATTTAAGTAAAAAAATATATACAAATTATGCCTGTTATCATACCCTTTTTAAACATAAAATTTAAGCAGCAGATCAACTAATTGATATTTTAAAATACAGTACATACCTTCATCTTCCATATTCAAAAGTTTTTCTTTTAAAACTCCACAACACGAGAACACAATAACAAAACAAAGTAATACTGCAACCGAGAGCGTCGAAAACAAAGACATGCGATTCTGCGAACGAATGAGTTTCGACTGACCTACGTAAACAAGTTTGAAGCTTGCGGGGATTGAATGGCTGTCATTTGATGGACCGGTTACCTAGCTAGATGAACAATAGATTCAGTGAGACTTTTGACTAATTTACTGATTCCGACTTTTGTCCGGTTTTATTAGCCAAATACATAAATGTGCGTCGCATCGCTTCGAATTCAAAAAGTATGCTTTGACCCTAATCTCCAGTAGCCTTAAACGCCATTTCTAGCGGTGGTACAAATAAATAAACAATGTTTTATGACATTTGATAGCTAATACCCTGGCCGCTGTAGGGCCCACTAGTCTGAATACTCTGAGATACGATCAGATGGGCGAGTGTAGCCTACTGTGACAGGCTTGAGTCACACAGTTTGGGAGCAACCTATCACAGAGGCCGTGCTCGCCCGGCATTTGAACTTTTCTTATACATGGACCACTTTACAGAACATTTTGACAATGTGCATGCGCTAGACTACTCGTAATTATAAGAGCCGCATCAACTTATGTTAGAAAACGTATTTGACTTAACACAATACATGCTTTGAGATCGTATTTGAATACAGAATTCGAGACAATAATCAAATTTTAAATCTCGAAGTTCGAAAGTGTATTGTTTATAGCCGAACGCGCTCAGAGTTAAGTTCTTCTCTCAATACTTTCGAAATATTGTGCAGCTACTCAATACAAACAGAATAGGATGGCATTGTTCAAATTATCTGTAAACGTCTGTAACATACTAAAGGCACCCAATGTTGCCAGCTCACAAGCTCATAAAATACTGTATTTTTTCTAACATAAATCTTAAGAAAAAATATGAAACTTGATGTGTAATCGCCAATATCGGGTGGCTTAGTATAATTTCCCGATTATAAATATTTCATTACATATTGATTGTCTAATAAAACAGAATTCGAAATAGTTAAATAAACATACTAATAGTATCTGTTTGTTGAGTAAATTGTACAGACATTAAAATAACGAAAAATTGTTTTAGGCAACTATATGTAATGTCCATGTTATTTAGTTAATATTTTCCAATTCATACCAATAATAAATAATTATACAGTCATATCTTATTATTTTCAATATAATGCAATTTTGACACAAAAAAATGACTATTTGAATGTAATTTTTTAACGAACATAATGTAGATTTTTGAATTACTGATATAGTCACCGCCAGATAACAAAAAAATTAAACTCGTTAACACCTATCTACCAATGAATGCCAATATTTCAAAACGATACGAAAAAAATGTAAAGGAAGTATCGCTAACACGATCAAAACAAACGTATTGTGGTAAGGGGCGTCCGTGACCCTTTCACTTGGCATTCAGTAATGAGTTAATATCTCATAAACGCGTGGACCGATTTTCATGATTAAAACGGATAAAATGGTTAATTTGAGACAAAAATTATCGAAATATTTAAATTAACAAAAATCATGTTTTCAAGTTACGTAAGGTACAAGTCGGATATTTTCTTGTTATCTGGCGGAGACTATAAAACATTTCGGTTTTAATTAAAACCCATTTTTACTGTAACTTTAATTTATCGTTTGAAGTTTATATAATAACAGATTGTTGAAAATTGTAGCTAAATAAATACAGTGACTTTGATACTTAGATAGGCAGTCAAATCAAAATGTGTGTGATCTTTTCATTGTTTTAAATTGTTAACATATAATTGTATCAGTTAGTGGAATAAAAAAATACATATGTTACTATATGAATATATTTCTTTTGTCAAATAAATGTGACAGTTTCCCTGCATGATACATAAAAACCGTGAGTCACTTACATTAAGCAATATTGGGCTGCGCTATGCTGGGCTGTATTAGCTACTTCGTTCCTTTTAGATTACTATAAGGAAACAAACACAACGTGCTTCGTTGCGCTTTATAGTTACCGCGTAGCTTAGCTCAGCATAGCACAGTTTTATGTTCATTCATATGCTCCGGGAGGCTTTCAATATCTTAAGCCGAAGCGAGGAGCTAAAATTATAAAAAAAAAAAAATTTGTTCTTTATTTTTCAAACTTTTCTGCTAAGTCGACAAATTTATTTTTATCTCTGTACAAATGGGCAAAAGAAAATCCATCTTATTCGAGGTGGGATATTGAGGATGTACCCCTCCCCAGAAAATAATCATGTCGGCGTCCAGGTGTTGTTTAATTACTATGGGTCTTAACCTTAATTGGGCGTGACGTCGTGTTATGATGCTATACGCACGCGCCTCTGATGTATTTTCTATAACATACGTTTCCTTTTAAAACCCGACTTGAGCGAACATAACAAAATTCACTTTCATCCACGCCAAGTGCCACTTTTATCAAAATGACAATTGTTTTTGTGTAAATAAGTTAATTTTGCCACTGGCCTTGCAACACAGGCGTATTAAAACATAGTACAATCTCTAACTTATTCCGTATTTGTACAAGTATCCAATACATAGTTTAATATAAAAAAAACCGATGTGTAACAATCAAGTAGATGGAAACTTAATGTTACATGTATGTATTTGTGTAAGTAACTGTGAGAATGTAAGATGAACGAGTGTGTTTATAGATTTTTAATTATCTACAGGAAGATATTTCTGTCATGTATTTTTTAACATTCGATGCACTACTTTGACCGTTTTCTTAAAGGTTTTTGTGATATTTGTTAAAACCAATGAAAGACGTTATTGTAGGACAATCTTTAGGAAAGGGTCAAATGTTGTGTTAAAGATTTTCTATACAACTCTGCGATATAAATTATTATTTTCATCATAACTTAGTTAATTAATAGTTTTTATAACTGCTGTAATGTTTTAGTTAAATAATACTTAATATTTTTAACTATTTAGATGTAAAGTAAGAAAGTCTTCCTGTAAATGGTTAAATGTTACAATTCCATGTTGTACATACTTTTAACAACTTTTGTTTGATAGTTATTACAATGTTTATTATGCATTATTATTTAATATTTGAGAAAAATATAATCACCATTGCATCTTATTACTTGTCTTTTATTTATCCTATGTTCACTCCTATTATGTAGGTACTCATACATAATATATAGTGTGAGTTCTATGAGGAATAGCGAAAAACACTCGGGAGTCACGAGACCGATTTTGATAAAAACTAAAACTGCATCATTGGATTTTTGAAAAATCAATATTTCTAGCCAGGAATCAAACCAGCTGAATTTGAAAAAAAATCTGGGCAGTCATGTTATACGCCACACAGCCACACTTGAGGAAAGACCTCATTTTTAACACAAATATACAAATTATTTATAGAATTCTACGAAGACTCATATCATGAGACCAGTCACTGTCCAGTGTTATCTTAGACTAGTTAGGTAGGTCACTCAAAATATTTCAAGCTTTTTGCACGCCCGATTTAGCATCGGGTTTTCATCAATTAGTGTTAGACTCTAAGGACACTGAAACAATAGCATTTAGTATTACAACAAATAGCAATTCTGGTCAATTCGAATTCACCAGATTGCCTTTCGGACGGAAAAATGTCCCTTCTACATTTCAAAGAATGATGAACTTTGTTCTTTCACGAGTCCACTGTTATATTTATTTAGATGATGACTGAACGTATAGGGGCGGCTTTATCTATAGTGCAGGGTGTACGCTGCACACGGGCGCAGCGCGACGCGCCGCGCGCTCCCTCTGGCCCATACATGCTCCGGTTTGCATACATTTTGTATGACATCTGGAGCTCGTCTTATATATTTCGAATTACAGCAAAGCAAGGCGCGCCACGAGCGGCTTTTACAATAGTAACTTTTACTTCAACGAGAAATAAACTTAAAAACAGATAATTATAGATTATATTGGTGTAGTAATGAGTGTCACATCGCTACCAAAGGCGCGTGCCCGGCACCTGTTTTAATTCGTTTGAAAACACGGCGACAATTATATTGCGAATCCCGAATTTGGCCGTGTAGAATAAAAATAAAGTTCAAATTACCATGGACGAAAGTCAGGCGCGCGACATTTCTCAAAAGCGTGTGTACGCGTGGCGCGTGGCACTTTGTGTTCTACCGCTACACGTAATTTTGCGAAGTAAGCCTTGGCAATGGATTAAGTATTATATTTGAGTAAACATGTAAATAAGAAGTCTGCTTTTCTTTTGATTAAAATATATCTATTAAGTAAGATTTGTTATTAGCTGCTACAAAGTTGTATTTTGTTATTCCCGTGTACTGCCTCTCATTTAAGCTTCCCAAATTTGTCAAATGTTCCCATTTGATATTGAACTCTGTACGTTTGACATGAGTTCGTAACTAGGGTTCTATCAGACAGAGAGCGGCCAGCGGTCAAGCATCCAAGAGGTCAGTTTTGCGTTCGAGCGTGCAGTTGCTCACGAACCCCACGCTGTTGGACGGTCTACGCGGTCCACTATTGTCACCATGATTTTTGGCGATAGTTCTTCATCGGAAGACGAATGAATGATTTTGTGGTCATTATCAGCATCAAGACGGAAAAGGAAATACTGGGTGTCGCCCAGTAAATAAGGATAGAAAACAAGATGGAGAATTTCTTAGACTTTTTTCTAAATGGGTTAAAGATGAAGACTTTTTTTATAATTCTGATCGGATGACAATTGATTCCAAAGAACATGACTTAGTTAAACAAGATACTAACTGGAGGAAAGCCATTTCAGCAAAAGATAGATTGGTGCTACTTTTTCTCGGTTTTTATAATCGTTATCCTTCGCATCGTATAAAAAATGCCTTGAACCGCCATAATTAGCTTTGCAGTCTCCATCGTCCTTCCAATTTTATCACCGAAACAGCAGAGAACGCGCGAACGCGTACTTTCTGGTAGACCGACGCGGTCAGAACCTGAACGCTGAACGGATTCTATGTAACGTTATACAACTCAACGAATGCAAAACTGACGTCTTGAACGGTTGACCGCGTGACCGCTCTGTGTCTGTCCCTTAGAAAGAATAAATTTGACAGATGTGGGAAGCTTGATGCGAGGTCCAGTATTTGTGTTAGTGTTTGTGTGTGTATCTGTTCTTTCCCGGCATCATTTAAAATTACACTATTTGCAGTTCTGCACCCGCATCTCCGTTTACTGTTGAAAGTACAAGGTGTTTGGTAAACACCCTAACAAGCCAAAACGTACCTACAACATGTTGTCAATGTCAATAAATGGAAATTGTAAAATAAAATTTCACTCTCCATACAAAATGACCTATCAGCTGTATGTATGAAAAGTAGTTTTTTTTTATAATTACCATTTTTTGACATTGATATAAGATCTATCTTTTCAATTAAACCTCCACATAATATAGTTTATTAACCATTGGGGAAATTTGACAGTTTGTGGTAATGTGCTGTTATTTGTACCCATTCCATATTGACCGCGCGCTTACTAGAGGGCGCTGGGTAATGATTGCATACGGGCGCTTCATGGACTAGAGGCGCCTCTGGTATTGTCTACTCTCGTGGCCTTGAATCTACTTCTTACACCAGTTTGTTAGAAAAATAGTTAATACATCTGAACATAAGTACGTAATTGGGATTTTTCTAGATATTTCTGGGGCTTTTGATAACGCATGGTGGCCAATGACTTACTAGACTTTATGTCCTATAACCCCTAGATGGGGCAGGCAGAGGGCGTCTACAGATGTCCTCCATCGCGATCGGTCTTGAGCTTCACGCTTCACCTCGCTCCATGTCATTCCGATGCTCATCGCTTCTGCCAACACGGTGCGACGCCAGGTTTGACGGGGACGGCCGCGCTTTCTTTTCCCTTGGGGATTCTAGTCCAAAGCTTGCTTGGGTATGTGATCGGGACCCCTTCGGAGCGTGTGGCCAATCCATTTACATTTGCGACGCTTGATCTGGCGGTCGATAGGGCTCTCGTGGCATTTCTCCAACAGCTATACATTGGAGATAGTCTCAGGCCAGTAAATTCCGAGAATGCGACGAAGACAGCGGTTGACGAAGACTTGTATTTGGCGTGAGATGTCCTTTGTGACCTTCCACGTTTCGCACCCGTGGAGCAGCACGGATTTTCGGGTCAGTTTCCGCGATTGCCAAACAGGTCTCGGCTGCGCGAAGGTTGCTCGGGCTTTGGCGATCCGTGAAGCGATGTCCTCTTCACTAGCCACAGTCTCTGACACAACACTCCCGAGGTATGTAAATTTGTGGACGCATTCCACTGCCTCTGTGCCGATTGGCAACGAACTTGAACCTTGCCTATTGCCTTCACACCAGTTCTTATTTCCTGGGTCTTCCGGATGTTAATTTTGAGCCCCATTTTGCCGCTTCTGAACATAAATACGTAATTGGGATTGTTCTAGATATTTCTGGGGCTTTTGATAACGCATGGTGACCAATGCTATTACTTAAAACAAAAACTCTAGGCTGCTATAGAAATATATACAATTTAGTTCACCTACTCTTATTTTTAAATGGTTCCGCGAAACTCGAACTCGGCCATCATTCCATGTCGAAGTCTCTCACCATGGGATGTCATCAGGGTTCGGTTATTGGTCCGCCTTTATGGCATTTAGGCTTAGATGATTTCCTCACAATTCCGCTTCCAAACGGCTGTTCATTAACCGGTTACGCGGACGACGGTCATTCAATCAAGTACTCGAGCTGGACTCGAGAACTTGGCTGACACTTGCCTACGATTAATATCTCAGTGGGGCGATCGAAACAGCCTGACCTTTGCTCCGCACATAACTTATCAACTCATTTTGAAAGGTAATCTTAAATCGTGTCCTGCTATTAAATAAAATAACGTTCCCGTAAAAAGGAAGCAGTCCGTGTGCTTTCGTGGAGGAATTAATTTTTAGTGAGGAATTTTGCATTTATAGATCGTATTAAAATAGTCGGTGAAAAAGAAAAACAAAACTCTAAGTTTAAAGACTATTTATGGGGTTACTTACTTGGGTTTTATGTGTTACGGGGCGCCTGTTTGGGCTGATAGGGCCACAATAGGGGCGGTACCACGTGAGCGTTTAGCTTTGATATTCTTATGCAAAGCATACAGGACGGTTAGTACTGAGGCCTTACCGGTACTTGCTGGCGTACCTACTTCCGGTCGAACTTGAAGTGCAGCGACGTGCTGTAATGTAGTATTCCGCACTAGAAACCATGGACGCGGACTTTTTAACGCGGAGTGACCGTGAGAAAATCTCTAGATAATTTAAACCACATATTGACGTCTAGGAAGCACTTTTATCCGAATGGCAATGTTTTTTTTATCTATTATAGTCTCGCGCTTGACAGTGGTCAAGCGCGAGACTATAATAGATAAAAAAGAGATAGTGATCTCACCTGATGAAAAGCGATGATATAGTCTACGATGGAGCACGCTTGCCTAGAAGTAACCTATTCACTCTTGACTTAAAGACCCCTAGATTGTAGCTATCGGGAAACACAGACTCCGGCAGGGAATTCGTCGAATTCGAATTAGCTGTACGCATAATAAAAGTATTCTCAAAATGTTTAGTGCGTATCCCACCCGATGTCCACCATGTATCGATGGCGCATCGCCGTACGTCTGGTAGTCCGATGATGAAACGGGCTGGGCGGAATTAGATCATGCAATTCCATCGCACACTCCCCGAAATGCAATCGATGAAAAACAGCTTTGACTTCACCAGTGCCTCATCGCCGATGAGCCTCTTGGCCTGCTTTTCGATCGACTCTAGTGCATCAAGCTGGTATTTGGCAGATCCGTCCCAGAGATGAGAACAGTAGGCTGCGTCAGGAGTTGTTTACTATACGAACCTTGTGGCAACTATAACAAAATTTCGTGCGTTCAAGCGTTTTTGCGATACCTATTATTGGAAACAAATATAGCAGCTCACAATGTTAGGACCCATTAATATTATTGCAATTTTTTATCCGTGGCGCTAGGCAACTGGGCTTATTCCATTGTAAACGACCCTTTGTGCCTATTGGCCTTGTTTGTTCTGTCTCCTGCTTGGTATGGAGGGAAGTGGAAATTTGTATATTTTCCTACTCCTCCGTTATTCTTTTCTGATTAATTTCGTTGCGGGATCCGACAGTTAAATTCATTCTCCGGGACTTCGTCGAGCTTCACTGCCTCGGTGCTTTTCTGGTGGTCGCCACTGTTGATTCTAGCTTTCAGGAGTTGCAGTGGTTTGGGAATAGTGCGGTGGGATTGTCCATTACGACATTCAAAGATCTACCGACAGCCTGGGACCAACAGGTTAACGTACATTTCGAGGCACGGAGGAATTTCGATATGTTAACTTGATCACCCATCCACGGACCAAACTCGGTGTTTCGTTAATTAATTGTTTTATTGTTATTGTTTATTTAAGAAATGTAAATTTATTGTTTTAATATTGTTGACATTATCCATGTAATCCGAATGTAATTTATTTTAGTGTATAAACTGTAATTGTGTATTTTTTGTGTAAATTCAGATACAAGTAATTGTTTATGAATAAATGACTAATGACTAATGACTAATTTCTTAATCAACTATGAAGATCGACCTCTTGCTTGATCAAATCTCCAGATTGGTCAAACTATAGCCCTCGATGATTTGGAGCTAAAATTGAGGTTTTTATGTCTTTCATTATAAGGAATCTAATTAATGCATCTTTTTCATAGTTACCGATAGGAAAATAAATAAAAGAAATTGAAATCATTTCACATTTTATTTCAACAGCAAATTCAGGCATTTATTAGATAAACAACAAGTATGTATTTGTGCAAACAAATAAAACGTATATTATTGAAACCAAAACACTTAATACACTGGTTTGTCTAAGGAATGTTTATAAAAATATATTGCACTGATGAATTCTATAATATACATAAATAATTATTTATTGGGCTGTAGGCCTACCCCTGTATGACGGGCTCGAAGCGACTTTGGGACAAATAACACTCATTCAGAATCGAAGCGAAGACACACGTTAGTCTGAAATCGTACCTACATAGCATTTTGACCCCTGTCTCCACCATGTAATGTACACATTCCCATTAGAAAAATAAAAAATGGAAAGGCAAATTCGAGCATCTTACAGAATTTGTCGCATATCTTCAACTAGGCTTTACAGTTTGGATGCAGGGGTCAATATCGTATGAACATTTTAAGACCGACTCGTCGCTTCATTTCGAATCTGTCTTATACTATTTTGACCCTTACTTTCGGGCTCGAAACGACTTCGAAAAATCAAAATATGTAATGGCAGCATTGGCAATATCGGAATTTATTTCAGGCTCTAATCAGAGTAGGCTCACAGTTCCCTTTCAGACTAGAATTTATACTGACAAGTGGAACACACATTGGATAATATACACATCATAAACTTTGTTATAATATCAATACAATATAATTATCTAGTATAATGAAGAATGATTAACACGGAAATTAAAATAAAGTCTTATTGATTGTCACAAGTTTGGTCTTGTATCCACATTGTACTTCTCGATATTAGTTTAGTACAGTCTATTCCACAGAGACACGCAATTCTTCAGAAACTATATATTAAAAACACCGGCCAAGTGCGAGTCGGACTCGCACACGAAGGGTTCCGTACCATTATCGCAAACCACTGCAAAAAAACAATCACGTTTGTTGTATGGGAGCCCCCCTCAAATATTTATTATATACTGTTTTTAGTATTTGTTGTTATAGCGGCAACAGATATACATCATCTGTGAAAATTACAACTGTCTAGCTATCGGTTCATGAGATACTGGGAGCCCCACTTAAATATTTATTTTATTGTTTTTAGTATTTTTTGTTATAGCGGCAACGGAAATACATCACCTGTGAAAATTTTAACTGTTTAGCTATCACCGTTCATGAGATACAGCCTGGTGACAGACGGACAGACAAACAGAGGGATCGCGGAGTCTTAGTAATAGGGTCTTTACCCTTTGGGTACGGAACCCTAAAAATAAGCTATTACATTATATACCAATATTTTACAAAGAGTTTAGATTGCCTAGTATACAGGCTAAGTTTTTCAAGTGGGCGTGGGTCTCAATAGAACATGTTAAAAAAAAAACACGTTCTTATTATTCCACCATTCCATAGAGTCGCTAATAAGGATCTAATTCTGGACAGTAATGACATACTGAAAGAGCTCATTTTTAACAAAATACTTATTTTTCCTATGTTAATAAGTACGTCCCTATAAAACCGTAAGTGATGAAATGATGTACATTACGGAAAACAATATATCACGGGAATTTAACGCGATGATTTAGATTATTTATTTACCTATTTAACCCGACGTTTCGACCGTGTTGCAACGGTCCCAGGTAGACTGGTGTCTCTGTGTACTGGCTCCGTTTGGGCAAAAAATTCTTCTCTTCCCCTAACATTTCTACACATAACACTGACCGTGTCCTTATTCTGTAAGTTCACCGATTGCACAAAGCGAGGTAATGTTTTTTGAATCACTGGATTCCACGCTGCGGATAATTTGTAACCGTCATCCCGATTGAATGTTTTGTGTTTTCCCGTGATATATTGTTATATCAAAATTATAGTTATATTTGCAATATCAAACGCGGAAGTTTTAAAGTTAATGATGTCCATTATTTTCAACAAATAGCCAGATTACATTCAGCATTACAATAATTATGATTCCCTTTAGAATATTCTGAAAAAAAAAAAACATTTCATCAACTGCATGAAACAATCATAAAAAATGAGGTCTTTCTTCTAGTTGGCATATAACATTACTTCCCAGAATTTTATCATTATGAGCGACACTATCGGACGGTGTAAATAATACAGCATGATTTTTTTTCGAAATTTGTAGCTAGGAATATTAATTATTCAAAATTCCAATGATGCAGTTTTAGTTGTCATCAAAATAGGGCTCGTGATTCCTTTGAGAGATTTTCGCTATTCCTTATAGTTTCGCATTTGGCCATCCATGCCCACTTGAAAACTCAGCCTGTATAGTTAGATTTTGGCATAAGATCCATAATAAACGTCGTCAATGTTGAATTTTGCAAAGCCAAAGTGCTGATAGTTCGAATTTACGACCAGAATTTTGGAAAAAAATACATAGAGTGTTCAATGGACCAATTATTGATACAATTATTATTTGGCCTTATGGTTGAAAGAAGAATGTTTATAGTTGTCATCAAAATCGGGCTCGTGATTCCTTTGAGAGATTTTCGCTATTCCTTATAGTTTCGCATTTGGCCATCCATGCCCACTTGAAAACTCAGCCTGTATAGTTATATTTTGGCATAAGATCCATAATAAACGTCGTCAATATTGAATTTCGCAAAGCCAAAGTGCTGATAGTTCGAATTTACGACCAGAATTTTGGAAAAAAATCCCCAATTTATAATAGGGATAGTTCCTGGGTAGAAAAATGTTGATTCTTCTTTAGTACTTCAGTGAGATTATCAAATAATATTGGACCCGTAGTTTTTGCTTTATTTAATAGATAAAGCGCATCAAAGTTCAGGAGTGGGGGCTTGTGACGTCATTTTGTTAGTATAAAGTGAAGTCACACGATATTTCAACGCACTATATCGTCGTAATTTAAGTACGTGGTGAAAGAAAAAATACGTGTTCAACATTTTTAGATTACCTAACTGACGGAGTAAATAGATATATTTTGTCAACTACCCTATTTAGGCACAAGTAAAGCATGTAACTATTTGTATAACAAAATTGATAAATATTTATATTTTGTGCTAATAATATTAAATAGTAGAATATCTACAATTCGAACAGAAATTCAGTCAATAGATATAAAATACATAATTATACGAAATTGCTATGTAATATTAATATTAAATAAAAAGCACATATAATTATTTTAATTGATTAGTCCTTACCTGCATATTTGCTCATCGTCGTTCGTAAATTTAAGATTTTACATTATATTTTAGGCAAGTAAAATAAATTCTAAGTTTTTCTACAAACAGAAATAAAAACCTAGGAAAACTTAATAAAAAATCATAATTCTTTGATATTTAATATCTAAAGCTTTCTGGTTATTAGCAATTGACTGATCTTATAAAATATTAAAAAATAAATAAAATTACTAATAAAGCAGTTCAACTGAAACAGCAAACTTAGGCTTGAAATGCATAAATTTCCTCTTTGTACTATATCTAATTTCAATATAAATAACATTAATACTTTAGCGACCTGTTACACATAATTATTAAGTATATGACTTGCAAGCTGAATATTTGATGCAATTCGTCTGCAAGTTACTAGCAAGTGTACACTGCATTTTGTGTAGTCCCGATTATGTGAGTGATGAACAATATATTAGATAAATTAAACTGTAATAAATTGATTGTACTCTTTTGATTCGCGATTCATGTTGAAACGAAACTCGAGCATATTTTTGTCATCTCATCATAGGGCTCCCACACATAACGAATTCGCAACGCATTGCAAATGTCTGCGAGCTCGCACGAATACACCGCAAGAACTGCCGATCTGATTCGCATCGCGCATTCCTGCGATATTACATCACACTTGTTGACGCCTCGTTTAGTCCGCTCTGAGACTAGGCTTGTTCTTACTCGGACACTGAACGGAACTCTCCTAACTAGTAAAATCGTTTAAATAAACTAAAAAATATTTTTTTTTTATCTTACTCGAAAATACTATGCTTTGAGAATAGACTCAAAGCATAGTATTTTCGAGTAAAATAGTTCCCATCAGCGTTTATAATCATAATGAATGGATGAACCTAAAACCTTCTTAATCTTCTATTATTAACAATAACAACAGTGCAACAATCTTTTTGCGATCCATGTCACTATTCCTAAAAACACGTCCAATACGGCTGACTAACGTTGAAGGTATGGTCACCTGAACCAACGATTTGTCGGACGAAATCGTATCAATTCGCATCGCAAGTTCCTGCGATGCGTCGTCGTATCACATCCCATCGCAGTTATGTGGGAGCCCTTAATCAGTGCTACACATCTATATCGCGATATACAAGTAGGTACCTATACAAAGGATATTTTTATCTGTGCATGTGTAAGGCGTGTTGGTACTTGACGAAGGCAACAGCTGCCAGCTCCTTGCAGAATTCCTCCAAGACTATTAGACTTTCTACTAACTGGTTGTGGTCGGCACTGAAAAGCAAAAATTAAAACATTACCTTCCATCTAGAGCAGTCGGGTTAAAAGTTAATTATAGCTATTGTTGCAGAGTCATTTTTATGTTGGTTCGTTCATCCAAATAATTGTGGGGATATTCGAATCTGCGACTTAAGGCTTCAAAAGGTTCTCAGCTTATATTGCGATAAACCCACACCAATTTTGCTTAAGAAAGCTTATATTACTCAACTATCTTGCGGAGAAATATACTTTAATAATATTATTCATTAAAAAATCTTTTTTTAAACAAGCTTTTTTCGTATTCTTCTCAGCAAACCCTTTCATTTGATACCCATATCATGACAGTGCAAAAAAAATAACTAGTCCGCCATCTCGGGTCGTCCACCATATTGGATTTAGAATGACGTCACTAAGTTAACCAAACAAACCTGTATGCAAAATTTCATCTTAACCGGTGGAGGATAACTGCTTTAAAATTCAGTTGCAAGATTTGACCCTAACACACTTACATACATACATTACAATTTAAATAAAAGCTTGTAAAATAGGAAGTAAGAAGGCCGATAAATAATGAAAATGAATCAGAGGACATCAGATTATTCAGAGGCAGAATTGTATTAGCATATAACTTTTTTCCTTAGAATCTATGACAAAAAATTTACTATTAATTCTTCATCTGCCCCTTATTTCGTAAGTATTTGGTGTGGGCTTCGCCCGCGTCAAGTGTTTTTTTTTTATCCCAAGAGAATATTATACCGGAATTATTCCAGAATATAATCTATATCTGTGCTAAATTTTATCCAGATTTCTTCAGCCAGCAGCTTCAGCTACCTGATGAGCTTACTTAATTAAATGCAAATAAGTTTCAACAACAATTTATTAGAAACTTTCAGACTAAAAACCACAGACTATATACACACAACCAACGCGCGCTTTTTCGAGAGGTAACAGGTTCAGTATCATTCTGCCATAATGATATCAAAACTCCATACAAAAGTCATTTCGTAACTAGTTATTTTGTTTTTTTTTTAGTTTTTATTTTATAATCTTGTCTAAATGTTCATATTTCGAATTGAATTTCTTAAACTATGTGCTTAATAGACAAGGTAGTAGAAAAATAAAATATGGATATCATACTTACTTTTCATCATAAGTAGGATCCTCACTCATGAGGCAGAGCCGTGTATTCTCAATGATTTTCTTAAAATTCCTTAACCTCGGTATTTCCATAGTCAACCTCGTCGCTACCTCCTGAAGCGTTTTGAACAACGTCGGCGTTTTTTTAGCGGTCGGCAGTATTGGGTTAAGCAAATACTCGTGCAAATTCGGATGGGGAAGCAACGCTAACTGAGATATTATTGACGTTAAGTGAAGATTCACTTGGTAAGGCTGATTAGGCATGTTAGCAAGTAGCTTGAAGATCATTTTGAAAAATGGTCCTTCATCGAATTCTTCCTCTGAAGTTTGGGACGTTAGGTCTCGGCTTCGAAGGACCAGTTTTTGTGAGAAGTGTTTAGGGTCATGTTTTATTATGTTGTCGGGTTTGAGAGGTTCGAAGGCATCGTCGAGGTGTATGTCGGCTTCTGGTCGGCTGTCGTAGCTGTGTGTGGAGCTGGCGGTCGTGTCCACCCAGTTGTGGTCGGAAGGCCAGTGGAAGGTTGACGTCGCGTCTAGCCAGTACTGCAACGATTATGTTTTTTTGGTCATGGCGTTGATCTTATATTTCGAAATAGTGATCTTAATAATGAACATCGACACTAATTCAGGTTTTCTAATGTGTGTCTGTTGTTAACTTTATACATAGATTTGGCAAGGCTTAAATTCTTTATGAATTGAATTTGAATCTTAAGGAGCGTCCTCACTGAGAGCATTCTTTCATGAGCATTTGTAAACAAGCAATCATAGGCGACCAACAAGTGCTTCCCTGCGAGCTCAGCATTCACTTTCGAGCAAAACTATGAACGTTCGAGTCGAACATTCCCTTGCGAGCTTGGAGCATTCGTATACGATCTCGTTGAATGCCATTCATTCTATAATACTATTGACCAAGAAGGACACAAACACTTAAGGTCAAGGCACTGTTCCTTGCTTTACAAGTGGCCAGTAATATTCTTACATACATACTCACTGATTTCATTATATGAGTACTCGCTTTCGAGCGTTTTATTTGCGTAAACATTCGAATGCGAGCCGTTTCTGTGAAAATCGTTGCGACGTCCACACCGGCCGAAATTCGCGCTTGCGTGTAAGCTTTGTAACGCTCGGCTCATCGTCCACACCACTCGAATATTCGACGTCGAATGCTCATTACAAGTGAATGCTCTCAGTGAGGACGCTCCTTTAAGCAATTTGTAATATACTGTCAAATTCTCTGGCGCAAATTGAAAAATGTCTTCAATTTTATACCATCACAGCACAGACTAAAATATTTTTGATAAAATTTCGCTGCTTTTTTATTTGAGGATCGAATCTAATAACAACTGTTACCACAATCAACTTGATATTTATTGATTGATTTGTTGATGATCATTCTACATATATTTACTTTCTGCCGTATTTTGTCTATGTTTTTCTATCTACATATACTTCTATCTTTCTACGCATATTTACCTGGTACCGCCTATGTGCATCGTGTATATAATGCTCGTAGTCGGCTCCCACCGGGTCGGAGAGTATGGCTCGCGGCAGAAGCAGCAAGAAACTGCAACGAAGGGGGAAAATGAAACACACGCTCGCTTCCAACGCATTTAATCTCATATGTACAGATATGTATAACACTCGAAAAGCATACAAAATCACAGATCTTATAATGCTACCAGATTTTAATGTTTATCACAAATTATAGTTTATATTAGTAAATCACTCTCAGAATCGCTGTAAATAATTAATAGAAGTTGCTGCCAACACGTCATATTTACTCTAAACAATCTATGTGAATTAAAAGAAATAAATCCAAACGGCAACTGAAAAGTGTGTACCTATTGGTAAAAAGGAGTTTCTAAGGGCTTTTCAATAAGAGTAATTTACAAATATAAGACTATAGAATTCAAGACCGTAGCCAGAAAGATTGCATATACACACAAGAAAAATAGAAATAAAATATACTTAATCAGCATAAAATTATTATGTTCCTATTCTACCTATCCTAGTGCCTACCCTAGTGTATTGAAATAAAGTCTTGAATAATGTTCCCTAGTTACGGGCTCAAATTCATTTAAAAAAAAAAATACAATATTATAACAAATTAATAAATTCTATAAAAGTTTCATCTCGACCAGATTCTTAAATTCAATTCCTTTGAAAGGATAATTTTAATAATAATTATATTTAATAATTAATATACGTAATACGTATATAAATTAAATATGGCATCATTATAAATACAATATCAACTTTATAATTATTTATAAGTGGTGTGTTAACTATTTAGGCATGTCGTTCAATTAAAATATATAAATGTAATATTTTTATATTTTCATAGATTTTATACACATATATATAATATAAATTAATATTTACAGTATGAGCAACCTTCATTAAGTAAACGGCAGATTTCGTGTTAATTATAACGTTTATAAAGGTACGTATTGTTATCACATATTTACCGGAAATTTAATAAGTAGCAACACTTGCTAAAATAAATATAGCATTATAAACTATTTCTTTCTGTCTAATTGATAAATGAGATCGGTAAATTTTGTATGTAATTGTGATTTTATTTAACGCATTAGAAAAAAAAACAGATCTAAAATACCACTGTCTCAATTAAATACAACTTTTAAAAGTACTATTTTTGTTTACACCGCGAATTATACCCTAAATGCGATTTATCTTTATAAATATTAATAATTAAACTACCTGCATAATAATACAACTTAAGAACTTAAAATAAATGAGATTATGGCAAGTTTGTTTGTACATGTGATGATTATGACAGCCATATGTAATATCTTATCTATTTTAAAATATTTAGTATCCCAAAACCAGTATCGCACTGACTACCCTAAACGAAAACTATTGCCATCATTTTCTCACATATAAAACTGAGATAGAGAAAAATAAAGCTACCAAAAATGTGCCAGGAAATACAAAATTTTTGTAAAGGAGTTTAGAAAAAATGGCATTTCCAAATTGAAAAATTTGGTAAAGGAGTTTAGATGAAATGGCATTTCCAAATTGAAAAATTAGGTAAAGGAGTTTAGATTAAATGGAATTTCCAAATTTAAAAAATTAGTAAAGTCGTTTAGATGAAATGGCATTTCCAAATTTAATAATTTGGTAAAGGTGTTTTGATGAAATGGCATATACAAATTGAAAAATTTGGTAAAGGAGTTTAGATTAAATGGCATTTCCAAATTTAAAAAATTGGTAAAGGAGTTTAGATGAAATGGCATATACAAATTGAAAAATTTGGTAAAGGAGTTTAGATGAAATGGCATATACAAATTGAAAAATTTGGTAAAGGAGTTTAGATGAAATGGCATATACAAATTGAAAAATTTGTTAAAAGAGTTTAGATGAAATGGCATTTCCAGAATCTAGCTAGCATAAGCTTGATTGACTTCAATATGGGACTAGTGAGATACAGGTCGGTGAGAAGGGAATATGAATATGCCACCTAAAACCTCACGTCTCTTTTGCACCCTAGCTATAAGAAAAATATAACAATAGATTTAGTTTAGTTCAGTGTATACTTAATTAAATTTTAGCGCCATTTATTAATTCTGTGATTTGTGCTTTACAGTATCTAGCTTGACAATGGTCACCCTATTTAATTCTTTTTAAAAAGAGACTAAAAAAATACTTTAAATAAAATCTTCTTCTAAACATGGCACTTAAACATATCTGGGTTAAATTAGGAACACTCTGCGTACCCCTTTAGGGATATAAGCGTGGTGCTTGCAGCCTAACCTTACGATGTTAAATATCGATATTAAATTATAATAATTAAAATATAATATAGTTTTTTAATATCACTTTTTTCAGGAATTGAGAATCAATAAAATACTCGATTTATGCAAAAATCAACTCTCAAAAGAGAAAAACAAATCAACTGTTTCCCACATTTTGTCGAGTTAAGTGACCAAAAGTGTGCTGAACGGCGGATATTTCCTTTTCGTTTTACAAGCTTCAAAATCAAATCAAAACTTGAAGTTTAATTTTCGAGCTGACAGAAAACTCGTTTTTTTTATGCAACAATTCAATTTATAATATAAAAGTTTATTTTAAGAGTCGATTTGTGCATAAACCGTACTATTTTAAGATAGGCTTAACCTTAAAAAAAATGGACTGTGATAAAAAAATCTTCTAGTATTAAATAAATAATATTAATCGTCATTTTGAATGACACTGGCAGTACTGTCGGTGGGTACGAGTGATTCCTTATTCATATTATCTTCGATGATCTGTTTGAGTCGTAATAGCCGGCTAGAAATATTGAAGCTCTGGTTAAAATTGTTGCGAGAAGCGTTTGCAAATTAATTTAGATTTTATTTTAGTGTTTATAAAGCTGTTTATTCATTGCAAGCAGTAACCAGCCACCGGTAGCTATTCTGTGATTGGTTTTTAAATTTGGGGAAAATTATCAAAGCGTTTGGTTATGCTGTCGGTCGAAATTTGTATGAGAATTTTTAAATATTGCATAATTTTGTTATTCTGAAACCTTTTCTAATCATAAAATAGCCCATAAAACATATCAGAATAGAATCCTATTGAAGTTATTAAATGTGCATAGTAATACATTTATTTATATCATATTTTAAGCACTTTGTGTACTTAAGGGTACACTAGTCGAAAATTCTTCCATACAAACGTAGTCTGGCTTTTACTCCACTGTTTGACGATGTACGTTCAAAATAAAAAATGATATCAATTTGTTTCATCATTATCTAGTCCTGTATGGAAGCAAAAAATTAAAAAAAAAATTACTTGAAAGTTATGATCTTCGAAAGTTCCATATTTTAACACTAATTTTAACGCATCTTTGGGCGCAAATAAGTACCATAAGAAGAAGGAAAATTGAAAAACGGCCTCCATACAGGGATAGATTAGTAGTTCAACAATGCAAATAACTTTATTTTGAACAGATACATCCAGTCGTTTTTTCATGATATCCAGACTCCCAAGAGTCTGTTTATAAAATTACGCGCGCTCGTTTTCGTTCTAAAACATCATCCATTTCGCTACAAATTTGCAAAAGTGTGTATTCGTACGCGAACTAGTTTCTCACTGCTCATAACAGCATCTATATGTTCCGCACGTGTTGTCTGTTATAATAGCACGCATTTTAACCCCGCGCACAAAATAGTTCGTGCCGTCGACTAGTGTAACCTTAAAGTACAGAAGCGGACTTAATGGCTAAGGGCCGATTTCACCAATGAAACTAATCGCGATTAGTTCAACTAAATTCAGTTTATGCAGTTTACTCAGTTTAACTTTTCTATGGACTATGTAATTGTCTGAGAATAAACAGTATTTTTTTTTAATGTAAATACACCAATTCTACACGGTCGTAAGGGAAGCGCTGGACAGAAACCGGTGGAGGCAGATCATCCGCTCCAGATGTAACCCTGATGCTGACCACGATCCTCAGACATGAGGGACCGATTAAGAGAGAGATGTAAATACAGCGTTCTGACTGGTTGAGACCGCTGAGAAACTACCAATCAGAACGCTGTATTTGTATAAACTGAGTTAAGTTAAACTAATCCTGATTAGTTTCATTGGTGAAATCGGCCCTTAGGCATTTTCTACCAATCAATCTTTCATATTTGATCTACATCTCGGACAAAAAAATCTGGCTCTCAACCTATTTATCATGGATAAATAGGTTGAGAGCCAGATAACCCTGATGCTGACCACGATCCTCAGACATGAGGGACCGATTAAGAGAGAGAGAGATGTAAGTACAGCGTTCTGACTGGTTGAGACCGCTGAGAAACTACCAATCAGAACGCTGTAGTTGTATAAACTGAGTAAAGTTGAACTAATCCTGATTAGTTTCATTGGTGAAATCGGCCCTTAGGCATTTTCTACCAATCAATCTTTCATATTTGATCTACGTCTCGGACTAAAAAATCTGGCTCTCAACCTCATGGTCTTTATGAACGACACAAAACCCAGGTCATCCTTGCATGACACTTTCATTCGGATTGTCTTACTGATATCTATCCCAGTGACTGAGCATATTTTCAAGAAAACCCATAGAACTATTTTACAGAAATAAAAAAAAAATCTGAAAAAACGCCAAAACACATACAAATTTCAACAGAAAACGAAACAAA
This sequence comes from Anorthoa munda, assembly GCA_945859665.1. Lineage (NCBI taxonomy): Eukaryota > Metazoa > Arthropoda > Insecta > Lepidoptera > Noctuidae > Anorthoa > Anorthoa munda. The sequence continues at coordinate 19,529,789 of OX243916.1, read as the reverse complement.
CTGGAAGTGTCACATCAAAGCGGTGTACTGACCTATTGATGACTCTGTGTATGTTGTCGGAGCCCTCGTCGTGGTGCTTCGGGTCGAGCCCTTCGTGCGACAGGATGTCTGTGATCTGCTCGTTCACGTGGTCTTCGTGTTGCAGTTGTTTCATTGCTTCCCTGTGAACAATTGAAGTTTAGTTTGCTGTGCCATTGGTGTCAAAAAACAAGAAACGAAATCAGTAAGGCGATGATAGCTCAGTGGTAGTGACGTCGGATACCGAGACGAAGGTCGCGGGTTCGAATCCTACAATGAGCTTGAGCTTTCGGTGAAGGAAAACATCGTGAGGAAACCATAGCACGGTGGTAGGGTACTTTGTAGTACCCGCCTGGCTGGCAACCACCCTCAAGTTGAAAATCTGTCGCCAAGCACCTTCCGGTGTGTTCCGACAGCAGCACTTGAGAGCCAGTTCCCTTCTAGGCTTTGTGTGCTTACCACCATCGGCCACATCATCACTGACCACGGTGAGATTGTGGTCAAACACAGGCCTATACATAGTAAAAAAAAAAAAAAAAAAAAAAAAGTAACACCCACTTCCGAAATTGAAGTTATTTTCACTTTAATAATTTTTCAATTTATAAAACACTAGTTTTTATTGGGAAATAATAAGTCTAGCCACAAAATTATTTATTGGACACGTGATTAAACTTCTAATTTTATAACTAAGCAACGGGAAAATGACATAGCCTCTAATAAACTAATTCGTCTTTTTTGCAACGCCAACTAAATATTCTACAGAAAGCGTCAAGTAAAGATCATCAATTATTGTGACTTGTCCTTCTTATTTATACATTGCCACGTAATTTACTAACTCGGCCACGGATTTTATATCTTGTCACCATTTTACGTTTTACAGCTTCAACGCAATATCCTCAAAAAAATATAATTCAAGCTTCTATCGAAGAAAGAAAGAAAGCATAATTTATTATAACTTAGCATGTAAAACAATACATCATATTCTTTTATCGTGAAAATAGCCACTGCATGATTTGGCGCGAGTACGCGAGACGACAGCGACCGGCCATTTGCACCAATCAGAGAGCGCCATTCGATTCATGTGACGACGAGTTGAGTTGATCACATCTCGATTCGACGAGTTGATTATATTTAAAATAATAAATGACGGTCAATGAATAAGTCCAAGAGCGAGCGTAGCGAGCTCGGGAGCTTAGGGCACCCCGACACGGACAGGTTAGGTTCGAAGGAGATGACGGGAGCTGAAGTGAGCGAGCAAAGCGAGCGAACTCAGCTCCCGTCATCTCCTTCGTGTTAGGTTACTTTAAACCCTGCATACAGAAATAGGAGCCCCGCGCAGCGGGGCTCCGTCGACTCTGTCGCATAAATACTAATCCAACTTGCACCTATTCTATATTAAAACCAAAAAATATAGTCTTTTATTTTGTCTCTCCTCAATAGCTTCTGGTAATATTAGTGGCCAATATACTATTTGATGAAATGTTTTTGCAATTTTTTTACGATCAATTAATATGGGATGAGTTACATTTTAAACGTACTGAGTTAAAAAATTAGAAGCTAAATAAATATATTTTTTGATGTCATTTAATAGTATTTTAGAAATTTACTGTTAGAATGCATGTTAAAAATTTTACACGTAAGTTACATTTTAAACGTACTGAGTAAAAAAATTAGAAGCTAAATAAATATATTTTTTGATGTCATTTAATAGTATTTTAGAAATTTACTGTTAGAATGCATGTTAAAAATTTTGATGCTAAAAAATAACCATCATGCTGAGTTGTATTTAGAGTGGTTTACATAGAAGATAACTAGTGGCTAACATAGTATTATTTAGATGCTCGTTAATTGTGGCTGACTTAGTAATTTAGAAGGCAACATACATTTTTGGGGGCGAATAATGATATTAAAAAGAAGCCTGTTTAATTAGCACCCGTTTTTATTTAGAAGTCGATTATATTGTTTTGTAAAAAAAAGTGTTTTTATCACATCATCACACGGCACACTAATATTATAAAGGCGAAAGTTTGTGTGTGTTTGTTACTTCTTCACGCTCAAACGGCTGGACGGATCTGGATGAAATTTGGCACAGACATAGATTATAGTCAGGAATAGTTCCCTCGGGATCATTTTCGACGTCCACGCGGGCGAAGCCGCTGGCAGAGGCTAGTTAAATCTATACAGGTCAGCGTGATTTTTCAAATAGAATAAACCAATCAACTTTTATAGCCTTCTAATCAAGTTATATGATGTTAGCTACAAATTAATTAAAAATAAACAATAATAATTTATTAATTAGAGTTCATGGCAGCGCACATAAAACGCGAGAGTGAGATGGCAACAGATACAGTGTGTATTCACCGCCATATTCGCACTTTTGACTGATTTTTACGTATAGATACAAGTAGAAGAAATGTTAGTAGTCAGACAACGAGATCCGCACACAACCTTGTTGCTATCGCAGGTAGAACCAGGATAAGGGTGGCTGGAATATGCCTAGCAGTGGGCATATTCCTATCTTTTCTTCAAATCAGGCTTGCTATGATGAAAGGAGCAATACTGGTCTGTACCTTTTCAATTATTTGATATCGTTATATTCACCTGTTGTACTCGCGCTCTCGCCCCAGAGACAGGTCGTTGAGTCTGTCTCGCTCGTCGTCGTCCATCAGCGGCTGCGGCGCGAAGTACCCGCGTGACGTCACTCGCGCTAGCACCACGCGGTGTATACTGTGCTCTATCTATTATTATATTCACCTGTTGTACTCGCGCTCTCGCCCCAGAGACAGGTCGTTGAGTCTGTCTCGCTCGTCGTCGTCCATCAGCGGCTGCGGCGCGAAGTACCCGCGTGACGTCACTCGCGCTAGCACCACGCGGTGTATACTGTGCTCTATCTATTATTATATTCACCTGTTGTACTCGCGCTCTCGCCCCAGAGACAGGTCGTTGAGTCTGTCTCGCTCGTCGTCGTCCATCAGCGGCTGCGGCGCGAAGTACCCGCGTGACGTCACTCGCGCTAGCACCACGCGGTGTATACTGTGCTCTATCTATTATTATATTCACCTGTTGTACTCGCGCTCTCGCCCCAGAGACAGGTCGTTGAGTCTGTCTCGCTCGTCGTCGTCCATCAGCGGCTGCGGCGCGAAGTACCCGCGTGACGTCACTCGCGCTAGCACCACGCGGTGTATACTGTGCTCTATCTATTATTATATTCACCTGTTGTACTCGCGCTCTCGCCCCAGAGACAGGTCGTTGAGTCTGTCTCGCTCGTCGTCGTCCATCAGCGGCTGCGGCGCGAAGTACCCGCGTGACGTCACTCGCGCTAGCACCACGCGGTGTATACTGTGCTCTATCTATTATTATATTCACCTGTTGTACTCGCGCTCTCGCCCCAGAGACAGGTCGTTGAGTCTGTCTCGCTCGTCGTCGTCCATCAGCGGCTGCGGCGCGAAGTACCCGCGTGACGTCACTCGCGCTAGCACCACGCGGTGTATACTGTGCTCTATCTATTATTATATTCACCTGTTGTACTCGCGCTCTCGCCCCAGAGACAGGTCGTTGAGTCTGTCTCGCTCGTCGTCGTCCATCAGCGGCTGCGGCGCGAAGTACCCGCGTGACGTCACTCGCGCTAGCACCACGCGGTGTATACTGTGCTCTATCTATTATTATATTCACCTGTTGTACTCGCGCTCTCGCCCCAGAGACAGGTCGTTGAGTCTGTCTCGCTCGTCGTCGTCCATCAGCGGCTGCGGCGCGAAGTACCCGCGTGACGTCACTCGCGCTAGCACCACGCGGTGTATACTGTGCTCTATCTATTATTATATTCACCTGTTGTACTCGCGCTCTCGCCCCAGAGACAGGTCGTTGAGTCTGTCTCGCTCGTCGTCGTCCATCAGCGGCTGCGGCGCGAAGTACCCGCGTGACGTCACTCGCGCTAGCACCACGCGGTGTATACTGTGCTCTATCTATTATTATATTCACCTGTTGTACTCGCGCTCTCGCCCCAGAGACAGGTCGTTGAGTCTGTCTCGCTCGTCGTCGTCCATCAGCGGCTGCGGCGCGAAGTACCCGCGTGACGTCACTCGCGCTAGCACCACGCGGTGTATACTGTGCTCTATCTATTATTATATTCACCTGTTGTACTCGCGCTCTCGCCCCAGAGACAGGTCGTTGAGTCTGTCTCGCTCGTCGTCGTCCATCAGCGGCTGCGGCGCGAAGTACCCGCGTGACGTCACTCGCGCTAGCACCACGCGGTGTATACTGTGCTCTATCTATTATTATATTCACCTGTTGTACTCGCGCTCTCGCCCCAGAGACAGGTCGTTGAGTCTGTCTCGCTCGTCGTCGTCCATCAGCGGCTGCGGCGCGAAGTACCCGCGTGACGTCACTCGCGCTAGCACCACGCGGTGTATACTGTGCTCTATCTATTATTATATTCACCTGTTGTACTCGCGCTCTCGCCCCAGAGACAGGTCGTTGAGTCTGTCTCGCTCGTCGTCGTCCATCAGCGGCTGCGGCGCGAAGTACCCGCGTGACGTCACTCGCGCTAGCACCACGCGGTGTATACTGTGCTCTATCTATTATTATATTCACCTGTTGTACTCGCGCTCTCGCCCCAGAGACAGGTCGTTGAGTCTGTCTCGCTCGTCGTCGTCCATCAGCGGCTGCGGCGCGAAGTACCCGCGTGACGTCACTCGCGCTAGCACCACGCGGTGTATACTGTGCTCCGTACCTTTTTCTATTATTGTCTGTGGGATAAATAATAGAACGAATATAGTGTCATTAGCAGCGTGGGTTAGTGTCAGAGGGCATTGAAAAATAAACCTAATACTAGCAAAAGCTAGATTGACCCGACAATATACCGACCGAAGACATTCTCGGGCTATGGGGACCCGGGATGAGATTAGGATGGCTATGAAGCAACAAAGCTAAGACGGAATTACGACTGAATTCCTGCAAGGCGGGTGTCCTATACCTTAAGTTTATTAAGGCCCAAATTGTTTTGAGGTATTGTTGGACCTGCTGAAGACTGTATGAATTATTAATATTTGCATTGTATAAACTCAATTTCCTTAGTATTGTATAACTGCACAGCACGTGTGTGAGTACTATGTACCCAACTGTAAATCTACCATTTACTGTACCTATGCGTCGTTCGTTGACTTGTGTGTGCCCTGGCTGTTGAGTGTGTCATGCTCTCTCAAATGTCTCTCTGATGGTGGCGCGTGTGTTGGATCATCCGGTTCCCTTCATGATGGTTGAGTTGGGATTGGTCATAACTTGACTGCTTCGGATGTTAATGTTTTTCTAGTATCTATTATATAACTGCGCAGTACATGTGTGAGTACTTCTAATACTTTATGTCTGTAGGTGGTATAGTGGGTAGTGCTATTCTGGGTGCATTGTCCTCACATGTATGAATTTAATAATGTATGTAGGATACGGAATGTAAGTATTAGTGAAAGGGATGGATGTATCGAGAGTGAGAGAGAGAGAGGATGTACGAGAGATGGAAAGATGGCGACAGACGTTAAAACGTAAAGACGTGTGCTAGAAATATTGTATTAAAATAAAGTGAGAATCAGTTAAATAAGAACTTGTTTTACTCTGAGTCCACATTCCCACAAATTTTGGGGGCTCGTCCGGGATTTGTGCGGCCCAGAGTCACAAGGAAGTAAAGTTATAACGACGAAGACGACCGGCGCCGGAGTGCACGTGGTGTGGTGCGCGTACGGTGTTCGAAAGACGACGATATCACGATAAGACGGAAGACGAAGGCGATATTTTCTACGACACGGCGGCGGATCACCTGCCTACCAAGACGAAGACGGCAATGACGGACGACGGTAGCAAAAGTGGTGGCGCGAGCTCACAGGCAGCGGTCGCGGCGGCGGCCATGTTCGGCAATTTCGAGAGCGGCGTCGCCCAATTTGACGGCGAGGATAAAACATATTCCTCCACCAAATGGGCCCAAGACATTGAGGATAATGCGGAAGTGTTCAACTGGACATCGCAACAAAAGCTGATTATCGCGCGGCGGTCCCTCATCGGCACGGCCGGGCTATGGCTGAAATCCGAAAAGGTGTTCAAGTCGTATGAAGAACTCCGAGCGGCCCTAGTGAAGGAATTCCCAGAAGCAGTTAACTCTAAGGAGATGCACGAACTGATGGCAGCGCGTAAAAAACGGCGAGAGGAGAGCTGCTACCAATACATGCTCATAATGAGAGAGTTGGGTAAGAGAGCTAAATTCCCTGACTACGTAGCTATTCAGTACATCATCGACGGTATTGAAGACCACCAAATAAACAAAATGATACTATACGGCGTTACGACGTACGGCGCGCTCAAAGAAAAATTACTGATCTATGAAAAGATGAAAAGTTGCACGAAGAAGAAAGAAGGACGAGTCGACCCAGCCACTGAAAGAAGAAAAGAAGCATCCACGATTCCCAGTTCCACGCGTCGTTGTTACAACTGTGGAGAGAAGAACCATTTGTCGAGCCAGTGTGCCAAAGGAATCAAATGTTTTAGTTGTAACGAATATGGCCATATTGGCAAACAGTGCCCTCTCATTGGCGGAGGCGATACGTCGGTAAAACAGCCGGCACTCCAACGACGTGAACATCGTGCGGTCGGTAACAGCCGAATAGCAGCGGGCGCAAGCGAGTCGGTAAAACAGCGTTCGGCTCAAGGATCGGCTATGTTCGGGACTACGACCGGTCCGACCAATCAGTGCGCGTGTACGAGCGGCCATGACATCGACAGTGGATATGTCATCGACACGTCAAACATAGTGTCAATGGTGTCTAGCAAGAATCAAAACAAAGACTTAACGGCTATCAATTTACGAAAACCGGTGAAAACCATATTAGTGGCGGGCAATCACAGTTCTAGCGCATTGATCGACTCAGGAAGTGATGTAAACCTGATATCGGCGGAGCTGTGTACTAAACTATTTAATGTTAAGTGCAATGTCGGTGGGCTAACGCTAACCGGACTAGGACGTTCGCAAGTGCGGTCGTTAGGTACAATTACGACGGTGATCGTCATCGATGGACAGTACTACAACGATGTTACGTTTCACATTATACCTAGAGACTGTATGCCTTATGATATAATAATAGGTCATGAGTTTTTGAGAAGTGTGACAGTGATAATGAGCGATGGATCTGTGGACATATTCAGAGATGAATGTGAGTGGTTTCATAAAGTAAATTGCATTACAGGTGACTCGGAATCGCTGGTAGAACATGTCAGCAGTCCATCAGTAAAACAGGAAGCTTATCAGTGTGTTGACATGTACAATCCAGTCCAAGTAAAGGAAGCCCCGTTGGAGCTCAAGATTGTGTTAAAAGACGATATACCAGTTGCACAACGGCCCCGGCGACTGTCATACATGGAGCAGGGTATTGTAGAAAAACAAGTCGATGAATGGTTGAAAGACGGCATAATAAGGGTAAGTTTTTCTGAATACTCTAGCCCACTAGTGTTGGTAAAGAAGAAGGACGGGACAACTCGTGTATGTGTTGACTACCGGCAGCTTAATGCAAAGATTGTGAAAGACGAGTATCCTCTTCCTATTATTGATGATTTAATTGACAGGTTATCTCAAGCGAAGGTGTTCAGTGTTCTTGATTTGAAGAATGGATTTTTCCATTTGAAAATCAGCGAAGAGTCCATACCGTATACTTCATTTGTTACCCATCATGGGCAGTTCGAGTTTCTGCGAGCACCGTTTGGACTTTCGATCTGTCCAAAATATTTTATGCGGTTTGTTGACATAATTTTTCGGGATCTGCTTTCTCAGAAGATAATGATGATTTTCATTGATGATATTATAATTCCAGCTGTTGATGAAGAGCAGGCATTGCAACGACTAAAGCAAGTTCTGGAAATAGCGGCACAGTATGGATTGAGAATTAATTGGAAGAAGGCAAAGTTGATACAGCGTGAAATAGAGTACTTGGGCCATATGATTAAAGACGGTGAAATACGCCCAACTACTGAGAAGACGGATGCCGTGGTGAGATTTCCAGAACCCAGGACAAGTAAGCAACTTAAAAGTTTTTTAGGTTTGACTTCCTACTTTCGGAAGTACATAGAGCAGTATGCTGTTATTGCCAAGCCTCTAAATGATTTGTTAAAGAAAGATGCGGACTTTGTGTTCGATAAGATGCAACAAGAAGCTTTTCATATTCTAAAAGAAAGGTTGTCTACTGGCCCAGTATTAAAAATATTTGACCCTAACTTAAAAACTGAGTTACATACAGATGCTTCCAGCATAGCTATAGCGGCTATCCTTATGCAGTATCACCCTGATACTGGCTTGCACCCAGTTCAATATATGAGTGTTAGGACTAATGAAGCACAAAGCAGATACTCAAGTTATGAACTAGAGGCATTAGCTGTAATAGAAGGCGTCAAAAAGTTCCGCCATTATTTATATGGAAAGCACTTCAAAATAGTAACTGATTGTCAAGCTTTTCAGCAAACCCTGATGAAGAAGGACCTCACAGCAAAAGTAGCAAGATGGGTGATAATGCTGAATGAGTATGACTTCGAGGTGGAGCATAGAGCTGGAGAAAAGATGCGGCATGCAGATGCACTCAGCCGTAACCCCTATGTGGCCACAGTTACGTCCTTAATTGATCAGATTAAGCTGGCACAGGATCAAGATGATGGTGTAAAAGCTATTAAAGAGGTGCTGAAAGAAAAGTCTTACAAAGATTATTTTATGGATGGAGACATACTCTACAAAGGCCCTGGCAAATTGTTGGTTATACCTAAAAATTTAGAAAAGGAGATTATCGTGCGAATCCATGGTAATGGACATTTTTCAAAGAGAAAAATGAAGGATTTAATATGTCGAGACTACTATATAAAAGATTTGGACAAAAAGTTAGAAGAATTTGTATTAGCCTGCATACCATGTCTGTTGGCTACAAGAAAAGAAGGCAAGCAGGAAGGATTTCTCAACCCCATTGGAAAGGAAAGCATCCCGTTAGACACCATGCACCTGGACCATGTAGGACCATTGACGGAGACCAGGAAGCAGTACAATTATATTCTTACAGTGATTGATGCTTTCACTAAATTTGTATGGTTGTTCCCTACAAAGAGCACATCTAGTGCGGAGACACTGAATAAATTAAGAATACACCAACAAATATTTGGAAATCCAAGAAGAATTATAACAGATCGTGGAACAGCATTCACCAGTCATGATTTCCAGGAGTACTGTAATGAAGAAAACATTCAGCATGTAACAATCACCACAGGGATACCAAGAGGAAATGGTCAAGTTGAAAGAGTCCATCGAATAATAATCCCTATGTTGACTAAACTTTGTATTGAAAACACGGGCATGTGGTATAAACATGTGAGCAGAGTTCAAAGAGCATTGAACAGCACATTTCAGAGGAGCATCAATACCTCACCCTATGATTTATTAATTGGCACCAAGATGAGATATAAAGAGGACATTGAAGTTTTCAAATTACTTGAAGAAGAAACTGCAAGACAATATGAGAGTAATAGAGAAGAGATACGTCAAAAAGCAAAAGAGCAAATATTGGCTGTGCAAGAAGAGAACAGAAGACATTATAACAAGAGAAGGAAACCGAGTCATAAGTACCAAGTAGGTGACCTAGCAGCTATAAAGAGAACCCAATTTGGTTCAGGGCTCAAGCTGAAAGCTAAGTACCTAGGACCATACCAAATTACCAAGGTTCATCCAAATGACCGCTACGATATGGAGAAAGCCGATAGTGCGACTGAAGGTCCCAATCGCACTTCCAGCTCAGCTGATCAAATGAAGAGGTGGCCAGACAGATGTACCACAGAATAATTATGTGAGTGAGTAGCTAAAATCGGTATGCAATGGTGATGAATGGTATGAAAGTGTTTAGTGTAAGGTTATGTTAAGTTTACGTTAAGTTTGTGTGTAAGTATTAAATATTGCTAAAACTAACATGCATTATCCATGTAATGTTTAAGAGTTATGGTATCATGTACCTACCTAGTAAGTAAGTATATTATGTGTAGCATTGTGTAATTATAGTGCAAGGTGCTGTTTATACTTGTACTCTACTACTACTCCACTATTTTCTATCTAGTGAATTTGACGAGTTAAATTATGTTTAATTTGTAAAATAATTCAAATGAGTGTAGTACCTAGTATTAATCTATGTAAGTAATTTGTTTGTTTGCCATGTAAATAAAACTAAATTATATACTTGAAGAAATGCTTAATTGTGTAATAAAATTTATTCGGTAGATGCTAAGAGTGTAAGATAGAGGTATGTAGTGTAGAATGAATGCGGAAAGGAGTGTCTGGGGACAGACAAGAGAGCAGGACGGCCGAATGTAGGATACGGAATGTAAGTATTAGTGAAAGGGATGGATGTATCGAGAGTGAGAGAGAGAGAGGATGTACGAGAGATGGAAAGATGGCGACAGACGTTAAAACGTAAAGACGTGTGCTAGAAATATTGTATTAAAATAAAGTGAGAATCAGTTAAATAAGAACTTGTTTTACTCTGAGTCCACATTCCCACATGTATGTACCTATGTTCCTAAATATTGTAAAAAATCATTTTTATTTTTAAAAAGAGTAAGTATGGAGTTTCTTGTGCATTCTTCTCCATAACAAGCTACTTTCCGAATGCACGGTAGAATCATTTTAATGTAACGTTCAAAAGTGCCGCTTGGTGACCTAGTTGAAATAAAATATCTTTGTCTTGTCTTGTCTTTGCCCTTCAGAAGCTGTTTGATTCCGTGGTACTCGGGGAAACGCCGCTTGTGCTGTTAGGTAATTCAACTTTTATCATATAATTTTCTGTTTTGCGTACCTTTCGATCTGCCCGGAGTCTAACGTGTTGTCCTTAGTAAGCGATCAACGCGAGAGTACGCGAGATGACGGCGTGACAGTTTTGACTAACAAACATATTATGATCGCTTCCGATTATAACAGCGCCTTAAAGACTTTTTTTGTGATTATGCTCAAGAGAGAAATATATATAACTAACCTCAAAGAACCGTAGTGTCTCGAGCGTGAGGTCATAGTTGTCGGTGAGGCAGTTGTTGATGAGAGTGTGCAGCAGCGGCCACTCGCTCATGTTAGTAACTCACCTCAAAGAACCGTAGTGTCTCGAGCGTGAGGTCATAGTTGTCGGTGAGGCAGTTGTTGATGAGAGTGTGCAGCAGCGGCCACTCGCTCATGTTAGTAACTCACCTCAAAGAACCGTAGTGTCTCGAGCGTGAGGTCATAGTTGTCGGTGAGGCAGTTGTTGATGAGAGTGTGCAGCAGCGGCCACTCGCTCATGTTAGTAACTCACCTCAAAGAACCGTAGTGTCTCGAGCGTGAGGTCATAGTTGTCGGTGAGGCAGTTGTTGATGAGAGTGTGCAGCAGCGGCCACTCGCTCATGTTAGTAACTCACCTCAAAGAACCGTAGTGTCTCGAGCGTGAGGTCATAGTTGTCGGTGAGGCAGTTGTTGATGAGAGTGTGCAGCAGCGGCCACTCGCTCATGTTAGTAACTCACCTCAAAGAACCGTAGTGTCTCGAGCGTGAGGTCATAGTTGTCGGTGAGGCAGTTGTTGATGAGAGTGTGCAGCAGCGGCCACTCGCTCATGTTAGTAACTCACCTCAAAGAACCGTAGTGTCTCGAGCGTGAGGTCATAGTTGTCGGTGAGGCAGTTGTTGATGAGAGTGTGCAGCAGCGGCCACTCGCTCATGTTAGTAACTCACCTCAAAGAACCGTAGTGTCTCGAGCGTGAGGTCATAGTTGTCGGTGAGGCAGTTGTTGATGAGAGTGTGCAGCAGCGGCCACTCGCTCATGTTAGTAACTCACCTCAAAGAACCGTAGTGTCTCGAGCGTGAGGTCATAGTTGTCGGTGAGGCAGTTGTTGATGAGAGTGTGCAGCAGCGGCCACTCGCTCATGTTAGTAACTCACCTCAAAGAACCGTAGTGTCTCGAGCGTGAGGTCATAGTTGTCGGTGAGGCAGTTGTTGATGAGAGTGTGCAGCAGCGGCCACTCGCTCATGTTAGTAACTCACCTCAAAGAACCGTAGTGTCTCGAGCGTGAGGTCATAGTTGTCGGTGAGGCAGTTGTTGATGAGAGTGTGCAGCAGCGGCCACTCGCTCATGTTAGTAACTCACCTCAAAGAACCGTAGTGTCTCGAGCGTGAGGTCATAGTTGTCGGTGAGGCAGTTGTTGATGAGAGTGTGCAGCAGCGGCCACTCGCTCACCTCGCCGTCACCCACCAACCAGTTTGAGAACTCTGAAATAGTTTCATACAATTTAGTATCACAAATATGGATAATCAGACCCCAGGAAATCTGCTTTCCAAAGGGGTGTCCCGCGGGTGACCCGATAGGCAGTTGCTCAAAACTGGTACTCAGCTGCATCCGATTAGACTGGAAGCCCACCCCAACATGGTTGGGCAAAATTAGGCAGATCGAGTATCATATTAAAAATAATCGCGAATATTATAGGAAGGAGGATATTTAAAGGTATGCGGAATAGGGTGTAAAGTCCACCAAAGCTCCATTGATAAGGGAGGATCCTCCGACGAGTTCTAATCGCGCCGAAAACTTTGCTTGCGCGATGCAGGATTCATGTGACGTCGTGTCAGTAGTTGGTAAGCGACTCGTGTAGATGAAAAGATGAAAACAAGAAATTGAGATCGTCGGCTTCCAGCCTAATCGGATATTTTACATGGAGGGTCTATCTACATAGACCACCACAATCCAGTAACTGGGTAACACGATAATCCTTGGGAAGCCTGGTGTCAGGGTTTCTGGCTTCTAAATAATCGCAACAACTGTCTAAGATCTTTACATGACAGCCGAAACACGACAAGCCGGCTTTACGTGCTTACTGAAGAACGGGGGCGATGCAGTATGTAATGGATGGCCACCCATCTATGGGTCGACCTCGGCAAGCGTTGTTTAACCTCTAAATTGACCCTGTGCGTCTTTTATTATTTAGCCACGAACTCTAAAGAAATAATAATAGTAAGTAATTCAAACATTTCATACCATTTATAAGATCAGGCGAATCCACAACTTTGAGACATTTAGCTAGTATGGCGGTGACGATGACAGCGTGGTGGAGGTCCGTGATGCCGTTCTCTGCGACGCCTTCGAGGAAGTTCTGCCGGAATGTTCGGGACAAGTGAGCCGCTATCGTTGGGTGGCATTCCTGGGTACAACAGAAATATTCATTTATTGAAGTTCGTGCAACACAAAAATAGCTTAATAGGTGTTCACTTACGCAATTAGGCTGCAGGTTTGGCGGATAGATAACATGGCAGGTGCTGTTTTTACGAATAATTCTTGTTACATGTGATTTCTATGGTCATCTGATGAGGAGGGATGAAACGCATGTTACTAAAAGAGTTATGAATATAAATGTGGATGGATGGAGAGGGAGGGCACGGCCAAAGAAAAGATGGATGGACTGTGTGAGGAGTGATATGAAAGAAAAGGGAGTCAGTGATAGCGTGATGGGGGACAGGATGGTATGGAAGAGAAAAACGTGTTGCGCCGACCCCAAGTAACATGGGACAAAGGCAGGAAGATGATGAGATTATTTTTATTCACTAACAAACCACAGAAAAAGCTTTTACCACTGAATAAATTTTGCACTAAAGTTCCTTATTTCGTGAACGCAAGGATATACAATATCTTTGTTTAAATTTAACCAGCTTTTTCCTACGGTTACACTTCTGTGGCCTATCCCACACGAATCGTGCATTTTTCTGGAATAAAACGTCGCCTATGACATTTGGGGACAGTTTAATAGTAGTTTATGCAACGGCCATAAAATAGGGGTTATTAAAACACGAGAGTGATAATAGTATCACACAAGTGTTTTAATACATAATTATATGCCGTTGCATACACTATTTTATGTTCACTCATACAGTTGAAATAAATCTAAAGTGGAAATGGAAAAAATATGTGGTATGACGGAAAATTTAGATTCTCAATGCGCAGCGCGCGCATCCATAGACAATGACACCATTTTTTGCCCTTTTTTGCATTTTGCATACCATAGTCGTGATAGCATTTATCATATAATTTTCTCGACTTTGCTGGATTATGATTAATTTCTGTCGCAGCATCTAAAATATCGGGTGGAGACAAATTTTCTTCACATTCACTGATATCAGACATTTTTAAGCAAGAATTAAAAAAACTCATGAAATTCAGTACAGCAAAACGTATGAATGGCGCCAAAACCCAGCACATCAACGCATTAACCGCGCATGCGCTAAAGCGGGCGTTGCCACATACAAGTAAAAATTGGAATCAAAACTTTTTATAATAGGTATAATTAAAAATGGCGCGCCCAACATAAGCTTTCCATTAAAAAAAAATTTTGATGGAAAATCCTTGGTGATATTAACTACTCGGATTTACCCAATATCGTAATAGAAAAATAATTGTTTTATAGCATTATTTTGTTAGAGAAAAAGTGTTAATAAGAATCTGTTTTTTAATTTCGGTATTATGTTTATAAAGTATGTCAATATAAACTCGCTTTGAAGTTTATAATTCGAATATTACGATATGAGTAGATAAAAAATATTTAAATGCGTGGTATTAGTATTACAATATGACTTATTAGGCTTCTGTGTATACTAATGTCGAATAATCTACAAATTTGTTACTTATATAACTTTAAATATTATTGTATGGTATGCGCACTTACCTTCATTAAAGTATCACAGTAGTCTAGCCAAGAGAAGAAACTCGTTAATTCTTTATATCCGTGGAATTTGCTGTACGATTTATCACCGAAATCTTGTGCAACATATCTGAAACAAAATGAAACATTTGTTTAAAATAATATTTCGTTCAAATGTGTTTTTTTATCACTCAAGTTTGCTCCAAACATTGTAAGAATCGATGATAAAAGATTTTCTAATAACAGCCGAGAAGAACGGCTATAACTTTATGTCCGGTAGACCAGCTCGGTATTAAATAAACGGTCTGGAAATTCACAAGGTTAGCTTAACCGTGATCGGTCGACCCATGAGGTTACTGCTTAGCCATGAGCATCCTTTGTACTTTATACATACTGATAAAGACGACCTTAGTACAGACCAACGAACTTCCACATCATTTCACTTTTAAAGCGTCCTTATTTCGTCCCAATAAGGGCGATTTTACTGATGAATATTATAAGTATACTCACGCCCAGGAGGAGGGTAGGCGCCATTGCTACTGTTAACATCGTTCTCCGTTTTATTTTACGTTTTTAAAAAACAAATAAGTACAGTTTCTTTGTTAAAAGAAGAAAAGTGTTTAAAGACCCAAAGTTCTCTAACATACATTGTGGACACTGATCCATAACAAGTGAAAGACGATAAATAGTGAAAATAACACAAGTGAAAGAAATCGCCCCCGAGTGCTACCTCGCGATCACTCTGAAACATTAATTACCAAAATAGACTTGTGAAGCCGTGAAAAAAGTGTGGACTAAACATAAATAATTATTGTGGATGATAAATCAAGATTTAATTATTGTTTAAATAATCAAATCCGATACTCACATGAATTCGCAAAAACGTCAACTTTAGTACGTAAAAAATATAAATATTATATTGGACGAGAAGTTCAAAAAAATGGAAGAAAAGTTCCAAAACCTCAAGAATAAACAGGAAAATCAAGAAAAAAGAATATATTTCCTTGAGAAACAAGCAAGACAGAGGAATATTGTTCTTTTTGAACTGGAAGAAACCGAAGCGTCGTACTCCAACTTGGAAAAGAATCTAGTTGGTTTCTTAAATGAGCACTTTTCATTGAATATAGATTGTAGGGATATACAAGAAGCCAAGAGGATCGGCAAAAAAGGAGACAGACCTAGATCAATAATCATCACAGTTCCAACTCTGGGGATAAAAATAGATATACTTAAACAAAAGAAAAAATTAACCGAAACTCCATACTATATTAAATAAGATTACCCAGACTATGTCCTGAAGAAAAGGAGAGAGTTACAAAAACAAGCCAGGATCGAAAAAGAGAAAGGGAACTCCGTAATGATAAAATACGATAGATTAATAATTCTTAACAAAACTAATTGTACATCAAGCAATAAAAAAAGAATGCTGTCAAGCTCTCCAGAAAACAGCGTCAGCAAAGAACAAGAACAAAACGCAGAAGAAGAACTTGGAGTTATTTACATGACTTACAAAGATCGTCCAGTCTATCTGAGAAGCCAGCAAAACCAGGATTATTAAACTATTTTAATGCAAAAACTTCAAACAAGACTGATGAAAGATAAGATAAGATAAATTAAGAAAACAAGCAAAAACATGTAGCAATCAACCCCCTCTCACATGGAAAATACACAAAAGTATTTATAAGGAAAGAAACATCTCCCAATCCGGCCGGTCACCGTAGGAGTATTAGACCAAAACCCTCCAGGGTAACTAAAATTATGTCAGAACCCACGAATAAATAACCTGCTCGTTATAGTACTCTGGAGGAGGCCTTTACTCACAGTTGATGTGAGGTTCATGCATGCCACGTAGGTATATTTATACGGTTTTTGAATAGTTTTAAGAATATTGTAACCAACTTTAAAATTTTATAATGTTTGCAAAAAAATTATGATTATGAATATTATTTATGATTTTAATGATATACAGTGTATAAATTATTAGATTATTGAAAAACCAAATTTAAAAAAAAAGAAACAATGCAATTATTGATTATTTATTATTGGATCTTTTGATCAAATAAATGATATTGTAATAATTATTAATGAAATAATCGCTTCGTTTATTAAGAATTGTTATACAAATGTTTGAACCAGTGTCGAACCAAAATATTGTTGTATTTTTTGTATACCCTCAAAATTTAATTTAATTAATTACCTACCTCTGTATTTACGCCCAACAATATTTAATCTACCTACTGTTATTTTTAATATTCACATGTAAGTGAATTATTGCATTCTTTTGTGAATAAAGATTTCTCAAACCTCAATATAAATGATTAATTGACTTAAAATATAACATGGACATATTGAATATTAATTGTATTAAATATAAACTATAAATAAACTAACTGTAATACAAAAAATTAAGCAAATAAATTATTAATCAATAATTATTCATAATTTAACATGAACATAGAAAGGAACAAACATATTGGTAGATTTAACCAAATAAATGCAGATAGATAGGAAACGAATGACTGAAATTTTAATTATAAAGGAAAATATTAAGCGCTATTCCTCTCTCCTAGACACTTAACTGTATCTAGAATGTTGCTGTGCCCGACAGGGTCCATAATTGTTTCTGTAACTAATAATTTTACCACCTGTATGTACATTATGGATGCAATAAATTTAATTTGAATTTGAATTTGAAATAACATGAAATAACCAATTCCACAGTTTGAAAATTGAATACAAAATAATAAAAAAAAATGGTAATGAATATTTTTATGTGTTTGATAATTGATTGGTATTAGAGTTATTAGACAATGTTTTTAAGTTTTGCTGACATCACCTTGATTAATATATGATTAAACAAAATTTCTAAATGAACAATCTAATTAAAATAAATTAACAATCTGTTAAATTTTGCTTTGTTAAATTGGCTTTTTTATTTTATTTTATTTATTTATTTACTCACGCCCAAATAATATTGAGATGGTCCACATAGCTGGCGACCACGTTGGCCGGCACACACTTGTACTTGGCGGCCAGCTTGTCCACGATAGTCCCACACGCAGGGCTGCAGCTGGTCACCAAGTTGGCTATGTCGTCTTGTAGTACGACATACTATCACTAACATACTCACTCCTACGTAATATTGAGATGGTCCACATCGCTGGCGACCACGTTGGCCGGCACACACTTGTACTTGGCGGCCAGCTTGTCCACTATAGTCTCACACGCGGGACTGCAGCTGGTCACCAAGTTGGCTATGTCGTCTTGTAGTACGACATACTATCACTAACATACTCACGCCCACGTAATATTGAGATGGTCCACATCGCTGGCGGCCACGTTGGCCGGCACACACTTGTACTTGGCGACCAGCTTGTCCACGATAGTCTCACACGCGGGACTGCAGCTGGTCACCAAGTTGGCTATGTCCTCTTGTAGTACGACATACTATCACTAACATACTCACGCCCACGTAATATTGAGATGGCCCACATCGCTGGCGACCACGTTGGCCGGCACACACTTGTACTTGGCGGCTAGCTTGTCCACGGTAGACTCACACGCGGGGCTGCAGCTGGTCACCAAGTTGTCTATGTCGTCTTGTAGTACGACATACTATCACTAACATACTCACGCCCACGTAATATTGAGATGGTCCACATCGCTGGCGACCACGTTGGCCGGCACACACTTGTACTTGGCGGCTAGCTTGTCCACGGTAGTCTCACACGCGGGGCTGCAGCTGGTCACCAAGTTGTCTATGTCGTCTTGTAGTACGACATACTATCACTAGCATACTCACGCCCACGTAATATTGAGATGGTCCACATCGCTGGCGACCACGTTGGCCGGCACACACTAGTACTTGGCGGCTAGCTTGTCCACGGTAGTCTCACACGCGGGACTGCAGCTGGTCACCAAGTTGTCTATGTCGTCTTGTAGTACGACATACTATCACTAACATACTCACGCCCACGTTATATTGAGATGGTCCACATCGCTGGCGACCACGTTGGCGCCACACACTTGTATTTGGCGGCTAGCTTGTCCACGGTAGTCTCACACGCGGGGCTGCAGCTGGTCACCAAGTTGGCTATGTCGTCTTGTAGTACGACATACTATCACTAACATACTCACGCCCACGTAATATTGAGATGGTCCGCATCGCTGGCGACCACGTTGGCCGGCACACACTTGTACTTGGCGGCCAGCTTGTCCACGATAGTCTCACACGCGGGGCTGCAGCTGGTCACCAAGTTGGCTATGTCGTCTTGTAGTACGACATACTATCACTAACATACTCACGCCCACGTAATATTGAGATGGTCCACATCGCTGGCGACCACGTTGGCCGGCACACACTTGTACTTGGCGGCCAGCTTGTCCACGATAGTCTCACACGCGGGGCTGCAGCTGGTCACCAAGTTGGCTATGTCGTCTTGTAGTACGACATACTATCACTAACATACTCACGCCCACGTAATATTGAGATGGTCCACATCGCTGGCGACCACGTTGGCCGGCACACACTTGTACTTGGCGGCCAGCTTGTCCACGATAGTCTCACACGCGGGGCTGCAGCTGGTCACCAAGTTGGCTATGTCGTCTTCAGGGAGGGAGGAGACTATCATTATGCCTTCGCAGGCTCGGAGGACCACTTGGTTGTCCTGGAAAATATTATATGTAGTGTTTAAAAGGCCTTAAAGTTAGGTTTCTTTAAAGTTAGGTGAACTGCAGGCGGTCTGAAAAAAAACATTGTGCCAAATTCAGATTTTAACAGTTAAATGAAATGGTTGACATTACTGTTTATATTCAAGTTAAACAGCCCGAGACAGAATTAAATTCGGCACTCGAAATTTAACTTCATAAAAATCTCTTCAACGCGTTGCTAGTCGCTACGACTGCAAGCGTAGTTATGACGTCACAAAGTCATCTACAATTTCCTTTGGTACATCTATGTTACGTTTGTTCCCTCTGGTTCTACTGAACAGTTCAACGGTTCATACTCAATTTGAAATAACAATCCCTTTTTACAGCCCGTTCAACCAATTTTGAAATCTATTGCGTTGGTGATATGACAAATAGCAGCTGCAGTAAACAGTTTGGACTCGGTAACAGGCTTATGTCATCCTTATGTTTAAGGAATACAACTCAAAATCGGTTAACGGGCTGTAAAAAGGGATTATTTAAATTTCTTTTTTTTTATAGCGACTTCGCTTAAAACGACGTCACTGGGTATAACGATGGTATTTACAGATCCCTTCAACGTTGTCTTAAACGGTTTTGACTGTATCTTAAATGGAGTCTAGAACAAAAAGGCTTGGCATTGAGCTGCTCCAATTAATTTAGTTTTTTTTTTATATATTTTTTTGATTTTCTGCAATGACAAGAATATTTACTTTTCAAAGTATTACATTATTTTATTTTAATTATTGTGAATGTGAAGACTATGTGGATCATTCTCTTCTTTCTTTTTTTATTTTAATTTATCTTAGTTAGTTTTTAATCATGGTCTGGCAGTTTGAGTAGTTTATGCGGCCTACCCGGATGTCCTTTCTTTGGTATTGTTCGTCGAATCGTTGAGCTCCTTAAATTCTGAGTTGAGCTGCACGGTTATTGACAAATGCGTGCACTGACTGGACAGGTCCACTCAATCTGGCTGGTTCTTTCCTCAAAAGACCATTTCAGACATTAGTCTACATGGTCTTCACATGATCTAACCAAGATTTTGTCTGGACTTTAAAAGAGACTGTGACCTCTTCAGTTTGTTTCGGCCTTTCTTCTCAGAGTAGTCAGACAGAAAACGCCGACCTCATCTAGTTTTAAAAAATATGATCGACATGTAAAAGTGTTTGTACAAACAAACTTACAGAAATAAAATCATTTATCAACATAAAATTTATACTCACAGCACTATTCAAATAAGACAATAACAGATCAATGAGTAGGAACTTGTCGTTATCGTCGTACACCGTCTTGTGACTCTTACAGGACGCGTTGTCGTCTGCAGAGCTGCTGGACGTGGCGTTACAGGTGTCGTCCTTCCCTGTCCTTATTATAGACACGTTTTGTAAGGGATTTGGCGGTAGCTCTACCTCGAATAGAGGGTTTTTCTTTGGTGTTTGAATCTGAAAATTCAAACAGAGACACATTAAATTCAATCAATAATTCACAGATACAAAAATTAAAACGGAGATTTAAGAAAGGTTGAATTGTAAAAGTTGTTAATAATGTTATTAATTTTAATAATGATGGTAAATTGTTACCATCATTATTAAAATTAATAATCAATTATCCATAAATTAATTATCCATTTTCAAGAATAGGGTAGGTAAAAACTAAGCTTAAAGTTGCAATAGTTGAGACAAGGAATCATAAATGGAAAAACATTTGGAAGTCATAGATCAAAGTACAAAAACAATCTTTTGCCCCAATTTCGCAAAAAGATTAGTTTAATTTACCCCACTCGAACAACCTAAAATCACTAACAACACAGATTCGTTTAAAATTAAGAATAATAATAACGTCCGGTCCTTATTTCTCAAATGGTTAAGCACAGGGAAAAATGGCCTTTAACAACTGGCAAGACAGTACAAATTCGCTAAAATATCAAAGTTAGTTCTTACCTTACTCCTAATCGGGATTAACTTCTGTATATCCTCGGGTATACTAAGTAAAGTAGACTTGTCTTCAACGAAGGGCGTAGTGAATATGTTTGCAAGTCCCGGTTCCTTACGCACCAAGCCACAGAGAGTGAGTAAAAGTTCCACCTCTTCCTTCTCTGTCGGTGACGCGGGACTTTCGTTGCATTGTATTAGCATCCGCTGGAAAATAAGGTTGATTTCAGCTTGACATATTTGATTGCGGAGTTTTAATTCGAAGATATAAATGGCCAATGGTTAAAAAAATAATTAAGAAAATTAAAAAACGCAGGCGCGTTTTTTAATTTTCTTAGTTAGGCAGGCGCCTTGTCAAAAAGTGAATTAAAAAATTTAAACTAAAAAAATAACAAGGTAAGTACTAAATATATTATAATATTTACTGTGCAATTAAACCGCCATTGTGGCCAAAAGTGGAAAACTGAAAACCAATATTTTCAGCGAAGTCGGGCGACCTGTAAAGAACTGTTTTAAGGAACCGTCCCCCGACTGCAATGAAATGAACCTCCGATTCCGAATTCGGTTCCGATATCATCACTTCCGTAACATCCCTAGGCATGAACACTGAACAAATTCACGTTTGTTACATTTGTCGTGTGAATTAAACTACTAGAATAATTGCTTACGTGCCTTTGCGTTTCGGAAACACTTTACAAGTTCCCTCTCTCTCACATTTTTAGAAATACACACTTGCAATTAATATATTATAAAGCGCTGTCCACACATTTCCGGGTTTCCGTCAATGACGGAACACGGCAGGAATCGGTTACACACTATTTGTACGAACTTGTTCACACATCTCCGTATCAAGGTGGATTCGGATCGTTCGTACAAGTCGTATGTAAGGCGATACATACACTGCGCTATACGCTGCGGGGTGCATGGCAACGAAGTCACGACACTGCACGTGAATGCGTTTTCTGTGTGTTGCACTACGCGTGTTTTCAATGCAAAGAGAGATACTTTCAAGCAACATAAATACACGCACTCCCGCGCTACGCTGCGTGATGCGGTGCGGTGTGCGAATAGCCTAAGTGTTCCGTCAGAGACGGGAACTGGGAAATGGGTGGACAGCGCTTTATTTTGAAGTCACGAAATGTAAAATCCCCTATATTTATCTTGGACTTATTGCCAACTCTACGGTTACCAACTGGCTTCTTACACTGGACTATGATATGACCGAAAACCTAATAATATAAAAAAAAAAACTAATACATATCTCTAATTATATATTTATTATTCTATATCACAAACTTCCACATAATCATATACATTCTCAGGTATAACAATCAGACACACTCTCAACACCAACACACTATTTAATTTCATACAACCACACAAACACACACTATCACACATACACACACATCATAAGTACATGCATAACTATACTTACTTGGTTATATACTGTTTTCTTTTAGTATTAGCTTTTTATTTTATATTCCTTTTCTTGCAAATTACAAGTAGATTAGATTTAATTAACAACTAAACTAAGACTGTATCTTATTATATTAACTATTACATGAACAGCAATAAATGTGAACGGAACGAAGGAGCCTGGATCTCACGACACAGGGAATCCTAGTGTGAGTTCCAGGAAGCAACACATTTGAATGTAATTTCTTAACAATAAAAATTATTCTATTCTAACTCTATCCACAATCCATATATGGGATACGGAAATAGCGTTTTCCCAACCTCTACAATGCGCAATTTCCCTTCTACATGTCTATAGGAAGCAATGGATCCAAGATTTGCTACGCTATGTTGACTTTAAACTGTGCTCAATCGTTTTCCGTAACGTTCTGTTGCGTGATCGCTTCGCATTTGTTGATCTGACAGGGACAAGATAAGAGACGTACGTTACATTTTAATGTTGCAAGAAAACGATTAAGCTTAGACATAAATTCTTCTTTATTATTAAAATTGACTTTAATGCGTTTATTTATCAGCTTAGTCCGGTGGCATCGCGGCAGTCTCAGGTGAAAATGTTGGGACGAGCTTGATGCCTATCGAAAGTATTGGTCCACAATTGCCCTAAACCGGGCAGATTGGAATGTAGAAATGGGGAGTTTTGTCCTGTGTCTGACCCAGAGGGACAGAATAGGCTAAAAATAAATAAATTAGCCATTTGTCCCATTTCTTTTTTTGTGACAATCCCACCGCACTATTACCAAACCACCGCAACTCCTGAAAGCCAGAATCAACATTGGCGACCACCAGAAAAGCGCCGAGGCAATGAAGCTCGACGATGTCCCGGAGAATGAATTTAACTGTCTTGCATCCCGCAACGAAATTAATCAGAAAAGAATATAGGAATATCCACTTCCCTCCATATCAAGCAGGAGACAGAACAAAAAAAGGGCTAATAGGCAAAAAGGGTCGTTTACAACTGGGATAAGCCGGACAACGGATAAAAATTAGCATTAATATTAATGGGTCCTAACATTGTGAGCTGTTATATTTGTTCCAATAATAGTATGGCAAAATCGCTTGAACGGACGGAAATTTGTTCTAGTTTCGACAAGGTCCGTATAGTAAACAACTCCTGATGCAGCCTGTACATTATTCAACATAATATTTGTCCCATTTACCGCGACCACCAACTCCTTTGGAAGGAATCAATTAATTCCTTCCAACCGTTTAGCTGTCCTTTATCAATCTTTCAAGCATTTTTTCAACGATGATAGGGCTGGCTTCCAGCCCGTATTTTACATGGAGCGACAAGAATCTGATCACCACAATAAAGTAACTGCCCTGAAGAAAAATTTTAAGTATTAGAACCACGATAAAAGTACTACATGCCATTTACCTGCAGCGGCCTATAAACATGTGCACTATTAACACAGGGCTGGCGCGTCCGCCTGAGTAGCGCAGTGCCCGTCGTGAGCGCCAGGGCTCTCGCGCCCGGCGGTCGCTCTGCCGCCGCGAGCGCACACAACGCGTCCAGAAGGCAGATAGAACGCTGTACTATGGCCTCCATACACGGCCCTACTGTGCCGCCTTGTTGTTCCTTCTCTTCGTCGACTATTAGCTGTGGAAGGAGAAAACAAAATAATTGGTCAAATGAGTGTTGGTGTGAGGTCGATTTAAACTTAAAGGCATATGTGAAGTTCGCTTTTCACTGCGCGGTACCCCATCCAGCAGCGTCTCACCTCGTGTGCCGAGCCGCCATAAAATTTGGATTTACCTGTACTTATAAGTACTTCTGCCGTCTGCATTACCCTTCGTGGAAAACAGGCATGATGCTAGAAGTCGGTTAAAACATTCCGATAATTGTATTATCCGAATTATAACTGTTTCCATCATTTTTCATTTATAATAAATAATTGCACTTGACTTTTTGAGTGAAAATAACTGCATAGCCAATAGCTGACTTTAAATAATTACTCAAATTGGGTATTAATTTGCTATTTTTCTGTAACGCATTTTCGAGAGGAGTTGTCCAGTGATTGACGTATTTCGGCTGGATTATGACGGTTCAACCATACCAGTACTGAAACTTCTGGAAACAATTTTAGTATCTACTTACATCTACGTATATAAATAAATATTGTGTATTATTCATGTATACTAATCTATACTAATATTATAAAGATAGAAAGTTTTTTTCGTTTGTTTGTTTGTACCGAATAGGCTCCGAAACTACAGGACCAATTTAAAAAATTCTATCACCAATAGAAAGCTACATTATTCCTGAGTGACATAGGCTATTTATTAATCCCGATAACGGGTCCTGTGGTGTGGTCCACGGGAGCAAAGCCGCAAGGAACAGCTAGTGTATTATTCAAAATAAAACTTTTATTTCCAATAAACTTTTTTAATAGGGACTGGGTGGATGACTGCACCAGAATAAAAAAGTTAGAGGCAGCCCACCAATGACTATGGTGGTCCAATAAAGAAAGATACCACAAGCAGGCCCAATTGCTTGAACAGACAACCCAAGACGAATAAATTGGACCAGAAAAGTGCGGAGGCCCGAGCCCAAATAATGGACCAGGGCAGGAAGAAGAAAAACTGAGAGAACCACTTTGAAGCCCTGAAAGCCAGAAGGCGTCGGTAGACCACGCAGGAAACAGCAGAATGAGCTAGAACAAATAAATAGACAATCGTCCACATTCGCCCAGGAACCAAGGGCGTCGCCAAGGGGGAGCAGGTAGTTGCCAAATCAAAGTCCTAAGTCAACATAAACCCAACCCACCTAATCTAGCCACTTGTTGATGTCCTAAAAGAGTACTAAACGCGTTGAAAATTTTGTTCGGTCTACCAAAATCAATCGTTATGCATCCTCAGAAGACTTAAAACCTGGTTAATAAGTACTATGCATGTGCACAGAAACTTATAAGATTTACATAATTAAGTGGGCGAAAAGTTTAGCCAAAACCCCCGATGATTGAGCTCGTAGAACGTTCCCCATTGGACTTTATTCGTACCACCAGCTTCATATGCTTTTGACTGTACCGTATTTATAATTCATACTTTTTCCCGTCCTCCATATTATCAACTTGCCCGCCCGTGCTCCATCGGCTGGCGATGCCCTTGCCAGGAACGAAACAGAAAAGAAGCCTTGGACCAGCAATGGCATGATGCAGGCTGGCAGCCAATAACCATTAACTATATTATAAACTACTTCATAAAAAAACTCTATGCACAATACGACTGTGCAACATAAACGCTATTCATCAAAGAACAAATACATCTACTCTATGATAATACCGAATATCAAGGTCAACGATACAGTTAAAACTCGCGATACCGTGAAACTCAACTGTGTTGCATTGCATTTAAATATCTGCCTAGAGAAAGTGATATTTCACAATTAATTATTGCTTTTTTAGTGTAATGAAAGTTGGTGTGTTATGTTTGGTTTTTACCCGATTACGGCGAAGCAAAAGGGAGGGTTTTGTTATTTTTAACTAAAAGTAATCAATCTTTTTTCCTATTATAATCGAAGAAGGATTATTTAAATTTCAAATGTTAATTTTCCTGTAGGATTATGCGATAAAAAATATGGTGCATGCATGTGCTATAGTTAATGGGTTCACTGAATTAAATCGTTAATTTAAAGTTGAAAACCATGATGTGCAGTCGGAGGATACATGTTCGCGAGCTGGCTGACCAAAAATAACAGCAGTCGGGTTTTTTGGATTTTTAAATAACTTTTTTGATTTATACCTTTTTACCCGACTGCCGAAGGAGGGTAATGTGTTTATCAGTCTATGTATGTATGTATGTTTGTTCCTATGTGGCGTTCTAGAGACCAAACGCGTTGGCCGATTTTGATGATTCTTACGTCAATCGATTCGTCTTAACCCTGCGAGTGTCACTGGCTACATTAAAATTGGAAAAGAAAAAAATGGCGGATTTTGGGCGCCATAGACTTATAAACACATTACCCTCCTTCGGCAGTCGGGTAAAAATAGATAAAAAGGATTAGTTTGTTTTTAGTCAGTGAATTGATTGTGTTCGTAGATTTAAATATTTGGAAGAATAATCTTAATCTATTCTAATAAAAAGAGGTAAAATTTTATGTTTATTTGTAATTGATAATCTCTGAAAGAACTGATCCGATTTCGCAAATTCTTTCAGTGATAGAAAGCAACATTATTGCTTAGTGTCATATGCTACTTTTTACCCCGAAAAAATTAACGTGTCTTGGGGGGCAAGCCACGGCAGGGAAGCCGCTTGGAAAAGGTTATAGCACTATATAGAAGAGTCTCACTAATCCGAGACTTCAGTACTACGACTTAAGATCCTATATCCCCTAGCTGTTCCACAGTAGTCTTTCATCTCGACCGGGCTTGAGCCTCTCGCTTCACCTCGCTCCATGTTATTGCGATACTCGTCGCTTCAGCCATAACGGTGCGTCGCTTCGATCAAGGATCCTTGATCGAAGGTGCGTCGCCTCGCCAGGGTTGATGGGGACGGCCTCGCTTCCTTTTTCCTTGAAGATTCCAATCCAAGGAAGGAATAGGATCGTTTAGGAATGTGATCGGTATCCCTCCGGAGCATGTGGCCAATCCATCTCCATTTACGACGCTTGATCTGGCGTTCGATCGGGGTCTCGTGGCATCTCTCCAACAGACGGCATAGGTTGATGAAGACCTGGCTTTGGCGCGAGATGTCCTTTGTAACCTTCCACGTTTCGCACGGATTTGACATTGGACCCGAAGATTTTGAGTTTAAACCCTTCGCGTCAGTTTCGGCGATTGCCAAACAGGTCTCAGCTGTGCGAAGGTAGCTCGCGCTTTGGTGACAGTTCGTCAGTACTACGACACATCCAGTAATCCTTCACTCTCCGCTCACGTCTTCCCCACTGTTCCCTATATATTTCCTTATGAAATTGGTACATTATCATAGTTTTATTTTAATTATCTGGATTTTTTCTATACAATCCAGTAATCTGAACATTCCAACAAACCAGGCTCCTGGGTTTGAAAAGTGCCAGATTAGTGAGACTTGATATTTTTATGGCTACTATGACTAACTTACACTATGTCGACGCGTTCAACATAGTGCAAACGCCTAGTCGTCTGAAGACTCAGTTCAGAGCCGCAGAGAAACGGCGCAGCGCTTCCAACAAGCCGCTTCGGCACTAACAAGTCGTCTGGCGAGGTCGGCTAACCTAAGTCTATGTTTAAACTATAAAACAATTCAACTAATGTTTCATTTTAAGCGACACTAGATAACTGATATGGGCAGTTACTTTACAGTGAAATATAATACTATATTATCAACTAATTGTTATCATTATGTTGTTATGTTACTGTCGCAAAGTTAAGGTCGAACAAGGT
Organism: Anorthoa munda; assembly: GCA_945859665.1. NCBI lineage: Eukaryota > Metazoa > Arthropoda > Insecta > Lepidoptera > Noctuidae > Anorthoa > Anorthoa munda. Next base: position 19,501,625 of record OX243916.1, on the reverse strand, counting down.
AAAAGAGATTATAATGTAAATATTCATTTACGTTAATGACTCATCCAGGGATCAACAAATGGCGTACCGCCGACCTATTTTGTGTGGATTTTAAGTAAACAGTACAATATAATTTACTTGTGTTACTTGAGTACGTAACGTCTTTACTGTCGGCAGTCAAGTAGCTGCCGTCGATTCGACAAAAGAAGAATCACCTTATCAAAATCTTATCTCTTTATTGATATTGTATCTAGTTTATTATTTCAATTTTAACAGAGTAAATACACGTGACGATGTAAAGGAGGGCAGGTTGGGGGTTAGTAGGCTTTAAACCTTACGGACAGTCATCGTTTTAAAAAACTGGCCCCAAATGAAAGTAATTGGTGACCCCTGGCAGTGGTGTCTTATCCCATACAAAGAAACCGTGCCGACGTACTGTGCTGATTATTTTTTGTACATCGATCGCGTTCGGTTCCGTTCCACGGCGATAGATAGATCACCATCTATATCCGTGGAACGGAACCGAACGCGATCGATTTACAAAAAATAATCGGTATAATCAGTACAGTACGTCAGCACGGTTTCTTTGTATGGGATGAGTCATCTGTATGCTAGTATTATATTATCTGTGCCCCTGGACTAATGTATTATCAGTAGATGATCAAAAGGAGTAATTTATGTTTGCAGAAATAATATTGACAGATTGCAGGTTCAACAGCCGTATTTCTATTCTAAATCTATTGCTAACTAATATTACCTATAAAGAGTTAAAAAACAAATAGTTTAATTGTGGGAGGAAATCTATTGCAGCACTGATTTAACTACGAAAATTCATTTACTGGGCTCGATGTTTTATCCTGGAACTATGCATGGTTTCTGTGAGTAAGCCATGGCAGCAAAGTTGCTGAAAATGGTGGAAATACTATTAGGTTTTCCAAATTATCTCAAAAAGAAACTCAAATAAAGACTGAGTTTCAGAATAAAAAAATGGTGTATCTAATCTAATACCTTTAAACAAGCAATTAGCAGTATGTATGTAAAGCTTTGTATTTGAATAAACCTATCTTAGGTTTTGTGATTTACTTTAAATATTGCACCTACCACTATTTGTCTCTGCATCACCCAAAGGTTGACTGGTAGAAAAGACCCAAGGCATTAAGTCTCTGTACGTTTGTGTGCATAAAGTATTAAATAAATAAATAAATTCTCGTATATACAGGGTGTCCCAGAAATCGACGTCAAGCCGTAAATGGGTGATAGACCAAGTTATAACAGTTCTCAGAAAAATACGAAAAAAAATCTATCTCATGTTTTTAAAAAATTATGTTCACTTTAAAAATTTACTAAAAAAATCAATCCCTGTAATGGTTCTTTAACTCCAATTGCTACAAATCCCATAAATTATCAATTTTTTTTATTATTATGTAATCTTGAATAATGCAAAATGAGGAGCAGTGGTGGCCCAGCGGTATCGACCGCGACTTACAAGTTGTAGGTCGTGGGTTCGAGCCCAGGCAGGCGCTTTACTTTGTGTAAATTATTTCATCACCACTGCTCTCAAAACGGTGAAGGAAAACATCGTGAGGAAACCGGCATGTCCTAGAACCAAAAATTCGAAGACATGTGACATCCACCAACCCGCACTGGGCCTGCGTGGTGGATTACGGCCCATTCCCTCTCACAGAGAGGAGGCCTGTGTCCCAGCAGTGGGAACATTAAAAGGCTGTGATGTGATGTGTGTGATGTGTGAATAATGCTTGTGTAGATTTTTGCCTAAAATTTAAAGCCAACTCCTCCTACTTAGAAGAAAATTAAACTTTTTCAAAACCAAATTATTCAAATTTACTGTTTCGCCCAACTTTAACTGACTGTACTGAAAAAAAAATGTACTACGCTAGTTTGGCAAGTAACATGAAAAATTGGCGCATTTAATAAGGATTCAAAAATGGTGTAACACTTGCTAGATTACGTTTTCAATAATTGGTTAAATTTTTTTTTGTAAATAGTATCGGTTTTTACCCAAAATGTCCATACTTCCTTAAAATTACTTTAGCTTACCTAAAGCTTTGTTAAACTCCGTTTCTAGTACGATAGAGACGGAGAGAGTCATTTTACGAAGTGTGAGCGAGATAAGAAATCGAAATTTTACGTAATTTAAGAGCAAAGTTATGATAGTGACTCAACCTTTTTACTTTAAGTCAGGACCAGTTTTCTCATCTTAGAAAAAAAAAACAAATTATCAGATTTAATTTTTTTTTATTACAATAAATGTTCAAACTGCCTTCCTTCGACGGATTGCCGTCGAAGGAAGCTATACAACAACAACAACATTTATTGGTGCTTGCATTGGCAAGCACCAATAAATGTTGCGGACGTAGCGAGACGTAGCGAGCTGCGGGAAAGAATAACGGAAGCCGTTGTCTTTGTAAATAGGGGAAGATTTGCCCGGAAAATAACCAGATCTTTTTTAAGAAGATGTCGTGCTTGCATTGCCGTCGAAGGAAGGCAGTTTGAACATTTATTGTAATAAAAAATAAAAAATCTGATAATTTGTTTTTTTTTTTCTAAGATGAGAAAACTGGTCCTGACTTAAAGTAAAAAGGTTGAGTCACTATCATAACTTTGCTCTTAAATTACGTAAAATTTCGATTTCTTATCTCGCTCACACTTCGTAAAATGACTCTCTCCGTCTCTATCGAACTAGAAACGGAGTTTAGCAAAGCTTTAGGTAAGCTAAAGTCATTTTAAGGAAGTATGGACATTTTGGGTAAAAACCGATACTATTTACAAAAAAAAATTTGACCAATTATTGAAAACGTAATCTAGCAAGTGTTACACCATTTTTGAATCCTTATTAAATGCGCCAATTTTTCATGTTACTTGCCAAACTAGCGTAGTACATTTTTTTTTCAGTACAGTCAGTTAAAGTTGGGCGAAACAGTAAATTTGAATAATTTGGTTTTGAAAAAGTTTAATTTTCTTCTAAGTAGGAGGAGTTGGCTTTAAATTTTAGGCAAAAATCTACACAAGCATTATTCAAGATTACATAATAATAAAAAAAATTGATAAATTATGGGATTTGTAGCAATTGGAGTTAAAGAACCATTACAGGGATTGATTTTTTTAGTAAATTTTTAAAGTGAACATAATTTTTTAAAAACATGAGATAGATTTTTTTTCGTATTTTTCTGAGAACTGTTATAACTTGGTCTATCACCCATTTACGGCTTGACGTCGATTTCTGGGACACCCTGTATATATATATAATCTGAATATCGGCAACAGCTAAAACGATTTTCATAAAATTTTGTATGCAGTGGGTTTCGGGCGTGATAAATCAGTCTAGCTAGGTTTCATTTTTAGAAAAAGTTATTTTCTCTATTTTCACCCGAGCAGAGGTTGGTCGCCAAGGTACTTATAATATGTGGCAAATAATAGTTTACATAACAATTTAATATACCAAACATTTTCTTTTAAAAACACAATACTATTCTAATCAGACATGGCAAAGCAATATCCTGTGTTTACATATTATGTATTTCAATATGTTAATGATTTTACTGTATGTATAATAGATAACACTGATTAAAATTCTGCTCACAATTAGATCATGACTCTAACACTGTGCAGAGAGGATTTAACATTGGCTACAACGTTTGGATTGGAACTAGACTGTGTGACTGACAGTCACTGACTGTAGGTTGTCCAAGGGCAGATAGACGGGCAGATAATATTGTCATTGCATTGCTACTGTGAATAGAATCCTGGATGAGAACGACATAGGAGCATGGAGATTAGTATTAGTATGAAGGAGAGGCCTATTCATTTAAATTTCATGTACTAAGTTTGTACATAAGTGGAGTTTATCTCGCAAAGCACACTCTAGTAGTCAAGCTTTGGGTTTAAAACACAGTATTGTGGGATAGCTATAGTGTATTCCCAGCTGTGGGCAAAGTCGATCAATAGATGATAACGGATGACAATGTTTAATTAAGTTTTCTATTAGCCAACATAACATGGCAAATTGAATTGTGTTGTTACAACTGTTATCTGTTATCAGCAGATAGATTAATTAACTGTTCTGTCGGAAATGGATATGAATGGCATTTCTTAACATTTACACACCCACTTGTATAATAGGTTTAAAAAAACAAGATTTGGTGGTACATTATGGTCTGCAAAAAAGAACCCAATTTTTTTTTAATCTTTATTTTGCGATTCAGATAAAAAATATATTTTGATGCTAAATCATATGTTGCAGTTTGTTCAATCACTTTTTTGCAGTAATTGATAATTTTGGTCTGTATATAGTGAATTTAAATGAGAAACATTGCTAGAAATATAATATGGAAACAAAACTCAACTGATCAAATATGCCATGTTATGTAAGGAAACAAATACAACATTCTACATCTGTGTTCATATTAGTCCACATACAGCCGGGTTAAAAATAATTTGGTAATAACTGACATAATTAGTGCTCATAACCAATGACACCATAAAAATAAAATCGTAGATAATCTATTTTTATCAGTGCAAAACATGATTGATTATGATTTTTTTTTCATATATAGAGCATAAGTAGGTATGTGTGTCAGTACTGTGTTGTTTAATTTTTTTTTTATTGCAAATTGAGCACTTTTTAAATGAATCTAGAACCAAAACTGCTTTTATTACCTCCACGTATTCGCTCAAGCAAATTAATTCGGCTAAATTCAAACGAAATTGTAATTTTTCGGATTAATTAGTAATCAGTCACATACCTGTAACATTTGATGTAGATGGTGCGGTATCCTTGTCTCCTCAACGTGCAGTTTATTATTCTCGTCATAATTCTGGTAAAAATTCAGTATCATCTTCCAGTGATACTCAAAATCCTCCAACCGTGTAGCTGGAGGTGCCAGCTGAAACAATCAAACCTCATTAATTAACTCACTACACCGTACACGCACATTCGCCGATAATATTAATTATTTTGCTCTTACAACGTCCGCCGCAGTTTGTAGTACGTCCGAAAAACGACTCAACATTTTAACGAAATAATTTTACAAGTTATCCACACATAACACAAGCCTTGATTATAAGTCACTCAAGCGATCGCAGATTGTATATAACATCAAATCATTTTATCTGGCTCTAAAAAAATTAATATTCTATCACAACAAGTAATAATCCGAATAAATACAGAAAGAAATGCAGAAATGTATGATATATGTCAGTGTCAAATAAGAATTACTGATTGACGTTTGGGAACAGATGAGAAATAATAGTGGAGCGCCTTTTGGAGAAAATCGATTGATTGACCCTATTTCAAGAAGTTTGCCATTACCCAGCTTTATTGGGGCTGGCTTCCAGTTTATAGCAGCAAATAAATGTCTGTGTGTGTACTGTACCAAATATATGTATATTGGGTAACTAGATAATTCCCGGCAAGCAAGAAAGATGACAGACTTTGAAAGTCCGCCTCCAGATTTATCGTCTAAGGTTTTCCTTACAAAAACATGCTTAAAACGTGACGTTTACCCGTCATATACCTGTAATGCCACACTACTTCGCTTGTCAAATTGACGTACTGTCGTCAAAAGAGAGAAATGTCATTTTCATTCATGACTTCATCACTCGGATAAACAGCAAATCGCGATTTTCCTGTAGCGCTCACGACATGCGTACAGTAATTTAATTAAAATAAAACACACTGATAAACGGGAGAGTTATCAGCGCGAGTGATTGTGTCCATTAAATACATAATGTCTTCGTTTGTGAATCACCGCGAGGACAGCACAGTGTCCGTGGAGGAAACTTCAACAAAAGATAATGTAACTTATTACAAAATAACTGTTAAAGTGGGGCCAGTGCGTTGGAACGTGTCGCATCGGTACAGTGACTTTGTGGAGCTGCACGAGAAGTTGGTTTCGGATCATGGGGTCGCAAAGGAACTGCTTCCGCCTAAGAAGGTTATTCGCAACAAAACACCAAAATTTGTGGAGCAAAGGCGAGAAGGTCTTAGCGAATACTTGAAGAGTGTTTTTAAATATTTAAAGCTCACGATGCCGTCCGAGTTCGCTCACTTCCTAGACTTCCATTTGTACGATATATTCTTTTTGCTACAAGATTTGGCCAAGACTTTGTTTTTGGAAGGTGATAAGCTGTTGGAGGATGAGAGGTCACATCACTTCACACCTTTGGAGGTATGTAGCAACAAATCTAGTAATGAGATGTTTATTTTTAGACTTATTTTTAATATCCAGTACCATTAAGTTCTTTAAGTTTAAAGTAATTATGTAACTAATATTGGTAACACATTCTGAATAATCATAATGAATAATCTTGTTCAGTAGTTACTACAACTACTACTATTGTGTTCATAGTTCGGTATACTCTAATAAATAATTTACACTGATTAGGCATTCTAATTTCTTATACAATCTACTTTCTTATCCTAAAATCCCCATTTCTTCAACATCTTTAACATTTCAGTTGCACGCAATAAGTGAAAGGTTAAAAATGGCATGCCCACCAATGGAGAAACAAGATCAGATGTATGACTTTAGTCATGTCCTGGACTTCTGCTCTCAACTACGTTCTCTGAACATCGAAGGAAGTTACGAGAAGCTGGGAACAAGTAACATTGTGCCAAACGATCTGCACTTTGATCTGATACCGTTTAAGTCACTGGTTGAGTTGAAGATACTTGGTGTGCCGATGGCTTGTATACAGAGTGTTGGTGAGTGTACCTTTGTTTACTAAGCTTGCATGACTAGATAAGAAGTTGGTAAGCATTTTATTTATGATGGCCAGTATAAAGAACTGTGTTTTAGATTTTTTTAAATCTAGTTAGTATTATATTAATAAATGGTTTGTGATTGTGGCGCCATGAAATATAAGTAGTGTTTTTATTATTTCATGATAAAATCCTGGTACCTAACAAATTATTTATTTATCAAAACTTATCCACAAGTAAAGATCACTGTACAGAAACAAAAGGGGTTAAATGCCTTAAGCATTTCAACCAGTCGACCGGTAGCCTGTTATAACCTACCTAACAGAACAGTATTATGTAAAACCCAAATTATATAGATAAAAAGATACTACCTATATAATTTTTTTTTGTGTTATTTCCCTCTCGCAAAAAGGAGGCCTGTGTTTCAGTAGGGGGAACATTCAAAGGCTGATGATGATAATTCGTGAAGGCAGGACATTTAAAAAAAAAACCGGCCAAGTGCGAGTCGGACTCGCACACGAAGGGTTCCGTACCATTATCGCAAAAAACGGCAAAAAAATCACGTTTGTTGTATGGGAGCCATACTTAAATATTTATTTTATTCTGTTTTTAGTATTTGTTGTTATAGCGGCAACAGAAATACATCATCTGTGAAAATTTCAACTGTGTAGCTATCACGGTTCATGAGATACAGCCTGGTGACAAACAGACGGACCACGAAGTCTCAGTAATAGGGTCCCGTTTTTACCCTTTGGGTACGGAACCCTAAAAATCAATAATATACTGAACATTATATATTTACACAGTTGTTTATATTTACACACAAACACACAAATACTACTCCACTACATTCTTGTTGTGCTAGTAACTCAAGTGATAATCAGAAACCTGTCATTTAGTTGTTATCTTTGAACATACCATGTCTGTTGCCACAACACATAATAATGTTTATGTGTCTGTCTGCTAGAAGTCTTAACCACAGAATAAATAATAGTACAATCTTAACATAGAGTATCCTATCCAAAGTGTCACGGTGTGTTTGAGTATCACTTATCAACAATTTTTCTGTAGTATTCACTTAATTGTATTATACTACCATGCTTGGCATTTATTCTTGTATTGTTAAAACTCGAGGGGAATGGTGCTGATAGCCGAAATACAGGCTATGCCTAGTTCGGCTACAGACGCTAATCTCTTTGCCCAAATTGAAATTGCTGCCACATTGCCATTGTAAAGTAGTAATAAGTTTTTTTTAAATTTCTAATGACACAACTATTTGCTTTTGTTTATACGACTGAAATTTGAATTGTTGTTTGCAAGCATATAGTTATCCTTAACAAATAAAAATGTTCTAGTTTCAAAACAATTTAAAATAATATTCATCAACTCGAAAGCGTGGGATACAATAATAATCCGCTAGACGTAAAGGACCGCGCGGTCCGTCCTCGTCGGCCCGCCCGGCTCGAGCTTGGTTCGCGGGTTAGTTCGTCTTTCAATTTCTTAAGCTGCCAGGGACAATACATTATATTATCTATAACGTTGATAGACCAGATTAAACACAAAAAATAACAAAAAAACGTGATGTAAACAAAGCAAAAACTATTTGACAGCAGCCATTGCGCCGCCAGCGACATCTGCGCTAAGCTTTGCGTTCACATCTCCATTGGTTTGTTGTTTGTTTTCGATTTTTGTTTTTCACTGTTATTAATTAATCTGCCATTTCTTGATTCTAATGTTTATAAATCGATTGTATTACCAAGACGAGATCATTTCGCTGCTGGAAAACAACCATTAAAATATCAGCGGTATAAGTAGTACAAAGTTAAACTGCACAATGAAAAAATTAAAGGGCTTATTACACTACACGGTATTCAGGGCCCGAAACCCTTTTTAGGGTGGTGTAATAACTGTTAGGGAGTTTAGTTACCAAAATATCGACCTTATTGACTGGAATGGTGAAATGACCCGGTATTCAGGGCCCTGAATACCGTGTAGTGTAATAAGCCCTTAAATCTATCTGTCCCACTTCAAGCCTCTGCTCATACAGAGTAGGCAGAAGAAAACTATAAGTCCTGGATGATTATCTTCACCAATGCCAATGACATCCAGGATAAACCTGGAAAGTACATGGATTGAAAAAGTTACATTGGTACCTACTTGTTGAATTTGAACCCACAACCTCAAACATATCAAAAACCCTTTATCCGAAATGGAAATATCGACGCGCCACAATCACAAATTAGACGTCAAGTGTTGATATCATCAGTTGTTAATTCGTTCAACCAAACACAGCAGATAACGCTTAACAATTTGTCACAATAATTTTGCGTAATTATTTCTAAGACCGCTCTTGATCTCGATCTCGCCTGATCGTAAGCAATTCAATTGCAAGAGCACCCCCATGGCTTTTAAAAAAATATTCAAAAATATTAACAACTTTCTGCTTAGGTCGACAAGATAGTTGTATCTCTGTAAAAATAGATAAAAGAAAACCCATCCTATTCATAGGGTGGGATGCTGAAGATGCACCCTCAGGGTCTACGACAAAGCGAGCTATCCCTAAAGATGCCTCTGTTCGCTCTTGTTGATTTTCAACCCAGAGATTGTTTGTTAATGTCTTTGTTTTTCTCCTTCAGGTGGCCTCCGCGACACTCTAGTGAGTCTATCAGTGTCCACAGCGAGCGTAGTGTCGCTAAATGAGTTCCTGCTTGTCGATATCCTGCATAAGGATCCCTCCAGCATCGCCGACACTGTTGTAAGTAAATACAAACCTATTTATATAGGGATAGAGTCTATATTGTAATGATACTCGGTGCTGATCAGTCAATCTGGGGCATGACATTGAAAATTGAATCATGCTTTGAAATTGGTATTAATGAAATATAATAATTATTAATGAATATTGGGTTCATAATTAATTGTAAATAAGGATAAAAGATGTTCTAATTTTCGTACAGGTGATAATTCCACAATCCACATATGTAGGTACCTATTTATTGGTTTTCCAACTTCAGTTTTATCATTTTTGGTCGTAGCTAACTCATATAATTATATACAACATGAACTTTGCGCTGGTTTGAGGACAATTATACCTCGTTAAAAAATCGCATTGTTTTTTTCAAATCTTCCGCAAGATGCAAGAAGATATCTAGCAAGAGGATGAGTTTCTAGACATATCATCTACTGCAGTAACAATTAACAGAGAAGTATAGAAAAAAAAAAGACATTGCGTCGACCGCAAATAAACTGTAATAAAGAAAGACTCAAAACACATGTGCCGTTATTTGTAAAAATGTCCTTTTGTTAAAACAGATAAGTTAGAAATCAACGAAGGACGATGTGTTGTATGACGTCAACAAATCGTGTAAAACGTAAAACAAAGACGCTGTGCGTCATGCATTTAAAATGTAAAAAGAAATCAATACTGAGAACATTTAGTATTCACTTAAGTAGTCAACCATATAGATGTTGCTATAAATAACAGGTTAACGTAATGCGATCAAGTAATACACGATTATAATGAAAATAGAACTAGCCTCGAATGAAGCTTCTCATTAGTGACGTCAATTTTGTTTCTCAGCTAATTTCTTCGAAACCACGCAACGGCATTAGATACGGTTTTCACTAATAGACAACCGATAAACGAGGTAGGTTTTTGTATATAATTTATCCCGTGCGAAGCTACGGCAGATCGCTAGTACATAATAATATGTTCGAAATAAAAATGTAGGCAAAAAAAAAATATAATGTGGGAAATCCTCATGGATACCTTACGGCAGAAATGATGCTCTATTAAGGGTACACTAGTCGAAAATCCTTCCATACAAACGTAGTCTGGCTTTTACTCCACTGTTTGACGATGTACGTTCAAAATAAAAAATGATATCGATTTGTTTCATCATTATCTAGCCCTGTATGGAAGCAAAAAAGTAAAAAAAATATTAACTTGAAAGTTATGCTTCGAAAGTTCCATATTTCAACACTAATTTTAACGCATCTTTGGGCGCAAATAAGTACCATAAGAAGAAGCAAAATTGAAAAACGGCCTCCATCCAGGGATACATTAGTAGTTCAACAATGCAAATAATTTAATTTGAACAGATACATTCAGTCGTTTTTTCATGATATCCAGACTACCAACAGTCTGTTTATAAAATTTCGTTCTAAATCATCATCCATTTCGCTACAAATTTGCAAAAGTGTGTATTCGTACGCGAACTAGCTTCTTACTACTCATAACAGCATCTATCTGTTCCGCACGTGTTGTCGGTTGATATAGCATGCAATTTAACCCCGTGCACAATATAGTTCGTGCCGTCGACTAGTGTACCCTTAAACCAAAGTTGGTCTAAAACTGACATATTTGATATAAACAACCCGGACATTCACCAAACCAAAATTCTTTCACATCAATATTATGAAGGCCGTTTGTACCTATTACTTAACGTAAATGTCATCGTAAATCCATGTCTGACATCGCGATGTTTGCATTATAGCCATAAAGATTGTTCATATATTTGCATCGTCGACTGCAAACCATTATCGATTTTATAATCAGGTGAGCAAACACAGCAAGTACACTAACGATAACGAGCTAGTCGTCTCCAAGGTTTGTTTTTGTTACAACAGCCGAGCCTGTCCGCTGGGATTACCCATCCTCAAAAATAACAAACTACCAAACTAATCTATGTAATCGCTTTAAAAATTTAAGGAAAAGAATTTTGAAAAACCTTAATGCTACCTTATTTTCCTTAGTATACCTTAGTTATATATATCGTGTATGTATAGTAATAGCTGGCGCCGTCCACGTGGAATTCGTACTTCCCCCAATATATTTATAAATTATAGCCTTATGGTATTATGATGTACAAATACAAGCTATATTACTACAGTGATTCATCAAAATCCGTTCAGTAGTTTTATCGCTAACAAAGAATAACATACGTCCATCCTCACAAACTTTCGTGGTAATAATCGTAGTAGAATAGGGTAGTTGACAAAAAATATCTATTTAGTCCATCTGTTATATAACCTAAAAATATTGGACACGTATTTTTTCTTTTGCCACGTAAACAAAAAATACGACGATATAGTCATAGACTAATATATATATAGAATGAGATGAGAGATACAGTGCGTTGCAATATCGTGTGACACCACAGTGTGTTACACTTTATACTGACAAAGTGAGGTCACAAGCCCCCACTCCTGAACTTTGATGCGCTTTATCTTTCTCAATTGTTATTAATTTGATAAAGCAAAAAATACGGGTCCAATATTATTTGATAATCTCACTGACGGACTAAATATAATTGTCATTTTTCTACCCAGGAAACATCCCTATAAGATTCCAGATACCCATACACTTATACCCACCCACACCTATGGCATTGTATAACTGCACTGTTTATAATTTCGCATTTCCACCTACATTCTCCAAATCGTCTAAGCTTATTAAAATGTCGCTCATTTTCATGCCTAGGTCTCCTGCATATTGTAGGTTTCAATTAGATAAGCTGCTATGCAATCCGGTTAAAAATACATACCTATAACTGCTTGATTATAATAAACTACAGCTAAGTAAAATTGTATTAATTTACCGTTGATTTAACCACTGGTTACGGTACCGACTTGAAGGTCGTGTGTCCGAAGTTCCGAACCCAAGAAGACGCTTTTATTATTTTAATAGTTTCATTTAAAAAAAAAATACATAATCGAATATATGTAACATATCACAATCCGCACTGAGCCCACTCCCTCTCACAGAGAGTATGTTTGTATCCCAGCAGTGGGAATATTACAGACTAATAAATATGCTTATGATTCTGCTTACCGTAGGTTTTATAAGTATTCATCTATGAGCAATACCGCGTGACATCATGTCCCATATCGTATAAGAACCTTTGTAATAAGTTAAGGAAAAACGTTAAATCAAAAAACCCGACTGCTTAAAAAGCGAACTAATGGTATGTGTATCCTCCGACTGCACAGTATGATTTTTTTCTTGTTAACGTCTTTTTAGTTCGCTTTTTAAGCAGTCGGGTTTTTTGAATTTTTGTTTTTTTTTTTGTATGTAACTCTTTTTAGTTAACATTTTTTTCGAATTAGGTACATTTAAACATATAAGTGTTGTATATTTTTGAAATCGACTCTTAAACCCATTTATTTTGATACCACACACGGAACAAAAAAGACATTGGGCCCCCACAGTATGGCGCCCAAACAAAATCCACTATTTTCTATTTTCCAATTTCAATGTATAGCCAGTGACACTCGCAAAATTAAGACGAATCGATTGACGTAAGTATTATCAAAATTGGCCAACGCGTTTGGTCTCAACGCCAAATAGGAACAAACAAAAAAAATAAAAAAAGGAACAAACATACATATATAGACTTATTATCCTCCTTCGGCAATAGAGTAAAAAGAATAGAGTAAGAATCGTAGCTGTTGACGTTCTGCAGTTACTGCCTAGCCCCATGGCCTTTGAGCTATGCAACTAGGTAATGTTTGAGGTTGTCAGCTCTTATATCAACTTACAGGTTGCCACATGATGTATTTAGAGCCAAACGAGAATGTACATAAATTCCTTTTCAACTGTACCAAAACGCTATACATTATCATAATGGGGCGACCTCGGCGCACGTGGCTAGTGAGTCAATAGGTTTATCAAAGTGTAATTATTATAATATCTGCACCAAATAGGTCGCACATCACATGTCTAGTGTGGGCTGATAGCAGCGTGGTTCATGTTAGGATCGAGTTGATAAAATAACAACAGACTTTGGCTCATAATTGGCGCTAGAATACTTTTTGTATTCTACAAGTTACCAAAACAAAGTAAACATTGCCGTTTTTGTAGGCTTATGATATAGGTAAACTAATGAACAATCAATTTCTTATGTCCTTACTTGATATATCCAAAAAAACCTTAATCTGGTAAAGCTCAGACCAAATTGAAGCGAATCCCGTAAGTGCTTTGGGATTGAGACGAAACTCGGTCGCACCAATTGTATCAACTAAATTGAATGGAGTTGTTAAAACTGGCGAGAACGAGTAACTTGCTAATCATTAAAACAAAAGATTGAAAAGAGACGTGAATCGATGTGGCTATCGTTTTTTTTAGGGTTCCGTACCCAAAGGGTAAAAACGGGACAGTATAAAATAAATATTTAAGGGGGGCCTTACAACACAACAGGTAGACGCTTGAAATATTCACAGAATGTTTACTTGTATATTCACTCCAAAAAAATAATAATTATTAAATTAAAATAAATTAAGGGGGGATCCCATACAACAAACATGATTTTTTTGCAGTGTTTTGCGATAATGGTACGGAACCCTTCGTGTGCGAGTCCCACTCGCACTTGGCCGGTTTTTTCATTATTAGAAAGCGTCTGTTTGTTTGGGACAAACCATGTCTAAGCCGTACGACTAAAGGAAAATACGTAGTATTGTTGTGAGTAATGACGTCATCGTTGACCTTAATCTACTTTAATATTAGTGTCAAGTTTTGGAGACTAAAATTATTAATATAAACAGACTTGATATGAGTAAATTTATTCTGATAAAATCACTGCTTAAGTATCTCTACAATAAATTGTAGAGAAGATGGGAAGAGACCAGACGGGATGACCATAATGCCTTGGAAGATGGGTAGGCCTTTGGTGTGGGATGCAACATGTGTCGACACCCTAGCGCCATCCCATCTTCTTAGCACGGCGGGCTAAGCTGGGGCAGCTGCTGCTGGTGCAGAAAACCTCAAACGGTGAAAATATAACAACCTTATTGGAAGCTATAAATTTGAGCCGTTTGGGGTTGAAACATTAGGTCCATGGGGTCCGAGTGCTTATCGAGTATTTCGAGATGTAAGCAAACGGTTAGTCGACTCTTCACGTGACCAGAGGGCTGGGCTTTTCCTTGGCCTTGGAATCAGCATTGCCATCCAACGTGGCAATGCTGCCAGCGTTCTGGGCACGTTTCACGTTGACAGCGATGTGGACGAATTTTTTGACGCCCAATGACCCCTGTCCTTTTATACGCGTTCGACGTTCGTAGTTTTATTTTTACTTAAGTGTATATATTGGTAGTTATTTTCAATTAAGTATTTTATACTATCTATGTATATATTGGTATTAAATTAAATAATCGTATAAAAAAAAACTGGACCTTGATACTAATCCATCTGCCAAAAAAACAATAAAGTGTTATGGTCTCAAATCCCACGAGAATTAGTATTGATAAATAATAGATAATTTTCTTATTTTTGTCAACAGAAATGGAAGAAGCTGTCTCTAATAAACTTCGCAAGCAACAACATACAGAACGTGGATTGGGCAATAAGACTAGTCCCAAGGCTTCAGCATCTAAGCTTATCATCCAACAAATTAAAAGAACTTTGCGACATCTCCTGCCTCCACGAACTAAGGGTGCTAAACCTCTCTATGAACAGCTTTGCGGCTTGCGATAACTGGCACGCAAAGATAGGCAACATAGTTAGAATAGACCTATCACAAAACAGAGTGGAAAGTCTCCAAGGATTCTCGCGATTATACTCTTTGGAGAGCCTCGATTTGAGCTGCAATGTCATCACCGACGTCGAAGAAGTTCAGCATATATGCAAACTTCCTTGCTTAGAGAATCTGTGGCTAACAGCCAATCCCGTAGCTTCGTCCATAGACTACAGAGTCAAAGTTCTAGAACAGTTCAACGCTCGAATGACAGAGATTTGTCTGGACAACGAAAAGGCGTCGGAAAAAGAATTGGACACGGCAAGAGTGTTGCAAGCCTTAAGAATTGTGAAAGAGGGTAAGACGCCCAGTTTTCTACAAAATAATAATACGAGTCATAGTTTTAATAAGAGTTGACAGGGAATTTAAATTTAGAATGATGAATGAAATTTATAATTAGATTTTAGGTGTTATTTTTCATGTTTTTATTTTAAATTGGAATGAAATATTCGAATTTGAAATCCGTTTTAGAAAAATAAGATGGACGTTTCGAAATGTATATTAATAAAAAGATCTTTATTTTTATATGTAATTATTTTGTTAATGTAATGTTTGTTTTAGATTTAGAATTGCGCGGCTCAGTTGAACTGTCTTTAAATGTAATTGTGCAAATTTATCTTCGACTAACGACCCCTAAGTTTCACTTGTGATTTTCAAAGATAGCTCCTGCTTTCTAGCTATCTCAAAATTAAATGGTTTCCTTCTCTTGAATTCAGAAATACTAAATTCTAACTGCAATTCATTGACAAAATACGGTTTGACTTGGCTTTTGGCCACGGTCAGAATACATTTTCAATTGTCATCATTGATATTGAAGCTAGTGCTGGTTACTTCACACATCCCTAAAGCTGCCATAATATCAACTGAATGTAAATTTATTCCAAATTCATTTGGCCTTTGGTTCGCAGTTGGAATATAGTCTATCTGCATTGAAATGCTGCGTCAGATATAACTTGTATAATAATATTGTCTCATTTACAAATGTGATATTTGATAATCGTATAGCTTTATATATATATATTATGTAATATAATACTATTGTACTGGAAATGACCAATACTAAATTAAGTCTAGATTATAGGTAGTAAAAATTCAAGATCTTTATTTTATGACTATTTTTGCCAGGCCGCGTATTTAATTTTTGTTATAAAATAAAAATCTTAAATGTTTATTTTTTTTGTTGTGCTTCTTTGATATAGTTTTAAAATTTATAGTAGGTGTCATGCATTCCGACATACCTAGATGGATGGAATGTTGATAAAAGAAATTATGAAATTAGCGTTTGGCAAAAGTGTCCTTTTTAAATCTACAGGAGTAAAATAATGATATTGTAGTAAATTTTAAAGTTTATTTGCCTCCATGATCTGAATGAAAACCTCATTTAACTAGAGAGGAAACAAAGACAATAATTCACTATGACAGTTTACATTAAAATTTATAAAAAGTAAAAGTTAAATTCTTTATTTCAACTAAGACATCACATAACATAATATCAAAGGTTATAAACTCGATATTATGTTTATAGGTTAACACTTAATGATATCAGCGGTACTCTGAACGTAAATATGTTCTAATGAGGTCAAATGTGTTGGCAACATTGTTTTCTAATCAAATATTGTAATATATGATATTATTCAAACTTGTTGTTGCTTTAGTAAATCTCTGGTCATAACATAATTCGGAAGAAACCAGAAAACGAATAAAATCGATCGAGGTCTTGGCTTAGTATAACATTATCTGCAGCCTTATAAGTGTTTGTATGTGCGTGCAATTAATTGATGTATTTTTGCAGCAAACTAGTTTAGTTGCATTATTTAAAACAATGCTTTAAAATTAGTTTATCTACTCTCATATCGTAATATTCGAATTATAAACTTCAAAACGAGTTTATATTGACATACTTTATAAACACAATACCGAAATTTAAAAATAGAATCTTATTATAACACTTTTTCTCTAACAAAATAATGCTATAATACAATTTTTTTTCTATTACGATACAGGACAAATCCAAGAAGTTAATCACAAGGAGTTTTCATCAATTTTTTTTTGTAATGCCATTTTTATAGTACCTATTTAAAAAGATTTGATTCCAATTTTTACTTGTCTATGACAATGCCCGCTTCAGGCTTAGCACGCACTGCGATATTTATTCGCGCGAATTTTGTCTCTTTCTAGATGTTCATAGAGCTCAATATTCGCGCGAATTAAATTCGCGCCGCGGTGCGGTGGATTCTGTGGCAAAACACGGATTTCTTGCGGTATTATTTCTGCACGATTTTTTACCGCAATGCGTGCAACTTCATACAATTCCATAGGTCGCAGAATAGGCGAAAAATATTCGCACGAATAAAAATCGCAGTGCGTGCTAAACCTTAGCGCATGCGCAATGCGGTGATGTGCTGGGTTTTGGCGCCATTCATATTTTGCAGGTTTAGTTGTATTGAATTTCATGAGTTTTTTGAATTCTTGCTTAAAAATGTCTGATATCAGTGAATGTGAAGAATATTTGACTTCGCCCGATATTTTAGATGCGGCGAAGGAAATTACTCATAATTTTTTACCAGCAAAGTCGAGAAAATTATATGATAAATGCTATCACGACTTTATGGCATGGAAAATGCAAAAAAGGTATTTATACTGTGATTTTTAATTTCGTGGACTAAACTGACAGCTGCTATTGACCTTATTTTTTAAAATGTTGCAAGCGCGGAGCATAGTGTTGTAGGTAAGGCTCAATCATAAGTGATTCATCGAATCGATGTGACATGACTCCTGAATTTATTTTTACTAATTGGTGTAAATAAATGTTTTATGAATATAAACGTAATGTATTTAAATATAACAGTATTCATACACATAGTACATGAACTTTTATTGTGTTAAATATGAAATCAACAATAAAATAAATCGATAAAAAAAAGTCGATAAAATTAAGTCTGACATAAATGAGTAGAAACTAAATATGGGCCGCTAGTTTCTAAACAAATTATTTTTTTATGCCGTTAAATAGTTTCATTTTCGATCTACTTCGATTTTCGATTAACTTTCGATCACTCAGGATAGTTAGGGTACGACACTATTTTAATGTAACGATAAAGTGACAACCCCCCAAATGTCAGTATAGTCCACGAAATAAAAAATCACATTATAGTAGGTTCAATCCCAATGTATGAGTGTAGATAAAGTAGTGTATGAAACTGCACATAACTAGGTATTAAAACATTCGTGTGAATACTATTAAAAACCTCGCCTACGGCTCGGTTTTTAAACACACACTCATGTTTTAATACCCCTTATTATGCAACAGTTTCATAAACTACTATTTCAAGTGTTCACACTTGTCATGATTTCCCAATTATGTCATCTTCCATTATAACCGAATACAGCTGAATACCAATAAGGTCGGTGGACCATAGAAGGCCACCATAACTAATAAACAGTTATTAATCGTTTATTTATCGGGTAAAAGAAACAAACCAATTAATGTGCGCGCGGCGCCATGTGTGCGTGCGATTGTAATTATACATTATGCATTTGTGTGGCAGTGACGTGGCAGTTGTCGTCCGAGCAAACAACCACCTACACATAGCACTAGGCTCAGAGATGTGTTGAACTATCTATGGCACTTTGTTTTATTATGTAACATATGAAACCCTTTTTTTATTGCAGATTTATTCACTATTTATTAAACTTAAGTTTTGTTAAACTCTTCCAAACGGTCTTGTTAGGCACATGGCTCCATACAAGGCCAATTTAATAAATCAGTCGTTTAACTTAAAACCAACGTTGTGACAATCAAAATATCTGGTTATACTTAAACTACATAAAAAGGTATTTCATTCAAACGAAACATTAAATGCTTGTCATAATTTATTCACTTATAAAATACTCAACGAACATTACTTGAACCTAATCGTTGTAACTAAGAATGTATTCGTAAGATTCGTATGGATTTATGGATCGGCCTTTCAAGGAACCATTTGCTTTTCTAGGAACATTATCGATATTTTAACTGAAATCGAAATAAAGTATATTTTTTTTAGTACTATAGCAAATCCTATTAATTCAGAGTAAAAAAATAATAGATTATTTACTTTAAAACTTACGTTTTGCTGCAAGGGCAATTTTAACGTCAACAACCGAAGTCAATGAAGCGAGGGACCTCGCTGACAAAATAGTCGTCTGTGTCCTTGATTTCGATGGGTGTTAGTGTGACTAGAAGGTGTTTGTCTTCAAATGGCAATAAATACGACTTTTTAATAAGTGGCCTTCGAAGGAGCATGGCCTTCCATGATCCACCCACTTTATTTTATATGGTCCGACTACCACTTCCCACTTACAGAGAGGAGGCCTGTTTCCCAGCAGTGGGAACATTAAAAAGGGTGATGATGACTACCACTACCACCACTAATCTGACATCCACAAACGTATTAGGGGGTAACACGATACCCCTTGACAAGACTGGTTGCGTCAGAGATTTTACACTCGTGTTTTATAAAACAAGGAATACGAAATTATACTCATTATAAAAAATAATAAAAGATCTGACTTTGTCAATACTTCTGTTGGGAAACCTTTTGAAAGTTCATATTATCCAGTGTTGCCTTGTGAATTATGCCTTTTATTTACAAAATTGAGTTAAATATGGCGGCTCTTCTATTCATCTCTCGCTCATACAAATTGTAAGAGCGAGAGGCGAATAAGGATGTATCTATTTTTGTTGTATACCTATTAATTTTATATTTAGTAAATGTTTATGCTAAAAGCACATTTAGTTTATTAATAGTATTAACTGAAGTATTATATATGTGATCGAAATATAAATGTATAGATTGTTTTATTTTAATTGGTGACGATTAATTTATAATTAAATATAAGTAATGGTTTAACCGAGTTGTTGTTTTTATTACTTTCCTCAAAACGATTTCATTATAAATATAAATAAACAATAGACGTTGTAGCCTAGTGGTATCTGCCCCGATACTGACAAATTGACAGGCAGCTTGTTAAAAGGCCTAAGGCCTACTAAATTGCACGTACTACAGGGCCGAATAACTGTGCACCTCGCTGAATACCCTGCGATAACGCGCGGGGTCCCACGTTCTCCTCGTGCGAAAATAGCGAGAGTCGAACGACAGAGTGACGTCACAGCGCCAGGTGCAGTTTTATTGACAGAGCAGTATCGTTCGCACAGGGCGCCTTTACATGTATTAGTGCAGATTGTTACGAACATCTTAGAACGTATGTTTCACTTCGCTACTCGATAGGCTCTACACAAGCATGCACTTTATTTTGTCTGCAATATTTTTTTTTTGTCTTGTGTAGGTATAGTGTCTGTTAAATATTATTTGGATGTTTAGGGCACTCTCCAGAATAAACACAGCTCTAAAAATATTAAGTTTATTACCTATTACAAAACGGTACCTACAAGGTTTTAACATTAATGCACGAGCGAGTGAGTCAATAGACAAAGGAGAAAAAAAAAAAATACACTACAGTTAGTAGTTACTACTGTTTTTTTTTTTTTTTGTCGGACTGGCTAGCTGGCGAGGGCGACCGAGGGGCGCACCAAGAGCGCGGGGACCACCACGCGCTCGTCGCGCGGTTCGGCAAACTTCTTCGGAGACATTTGTTGGCAGAGCGGCCGAACCATAGATTTAGATTTTTCTTGATCGGCCGAACTGTAGGTATATTTATAACCACCAGCTTCTTTATTTATCTACATTCTTATTTGATACATTTTAAATATATAAAACGAAAACTTAAAACATTTAAAAATATGAGGCCCACCAGTACCGGGAACAGGGTCTAAGCTACCGGCTGTTGCTTAGCCGGGGTCAAGTCACCAGAGAGAGGACCCTCCTAACAATACGAGCCGTGTCCAGAAGTACTTCTTTCTGAATCAAGCCCTTGATCCAACCGCATATTATTGCCACTAATCTTAACATGCGAGGAAAAACATATCGAAGAAACCAGCATATCTTAGGTATCTAATGACAACCACAGACACGCACTGGGCCCGCGTGGTGGATTACGGTTATGGCTCCCTTTCACAGGGACGAGGCCAGAATTCTAGCAGTGGGTAATTTTTAGGGTTCCGTACCCAAAGGGTAAAAACGGGACCCTATTACTAAGACTTCGCGATCCGTCTGTCTGTCTGTCTGTCCGTCTGTCACCAGGCTGTATCTCAAGAACCGTGATAGCTAGACAGTTGAAATTTTCACAGATGATGTATTTCTGTTGCCGCTATAACACACAAATACTAAAATCAGTATAAAATAAATATTTACGGAGGGCTCCCATACAACAAACGTGATATTTATGCTGTGTTTTTTGCTCGATATTAATAACGGCAACAGGTAGACGCTTGAAATATTCACAGAATGTTTAGTTGTATACTAAACATACACTTCAAAAAAAAAAAAAAAAAAATTAAAATAAAATAAATTAAGGGGGGCTCCCATACAACAAACGTGATTTTTTTGCAGTGTTTTGCGATTATGGTACGGAACCCTTCGTGTGTGACCGACTCGCACTTAGCCAGTTTCTAGGATTGTAAAAGAAAACAAAAAGTTACATTACCATTCATTTATTGTTTACCTTAACTAATATATTACAATAGGAATGCGGTTAACACACATTACAATCCTTTAACATTGTTACACAAACATTCGAAACTATAGCCTGGCTAGATTATTAGAACAATTTTAGTTAACGTACAGCACTTTAACTTTTAGAGTATTCAATACATAGTAATAACATTGGTTAGTGCAACATTTTTACAGTTTATTTTAAGTATTTTCCATATGTATTTGAAATTAGTTTTTTTTGTATTACATGTATATTCCAATTTGGTGGCTATTTGGTAGCTTACAACTTCCTTATTTTTGACTACATTGGCATTGAGTTTATCAAACATGCGAACATGCCAATGTGTTTTAACTTCGAAAAACTTAGCTTGCACATAACTTTATTTTAATAGATTTTTGTTACAAAATTTTATGTACCTACTCAATCGTTACATTTTATGATATTACTAAAATAGTTATAATATAAAATACAGCAACATTCCGACAATACCCATCTCCAGTCTTACGTTCATTAATACAATTAAAATAAAACTAATTATTTTACTTACTTAATTATTATTGCTCTTATTAATCAATCACTTTCAATAAGTACAGACAGTTCATCATTTTTATTATTAACACAATAGTTGAGAGTTTAATTTACTTTTTATCGATATAAAAATTGTAACTTTAGGATATTTTTTCGGCATTATACGAAAACAATTCGGATAGGCGCTACCCGTTAGATAAATAAAATCCCCTGCCAGATAAGTTAACCGGCACTTATCCAGCGGTGTTAGAACAAATTATTTCATTAGGCACAAAAAATCTTTGGTGGACATTGTGAAGATTCCATCTCGTTGAAAATGATTAATTTCAGCTAACTTAGTGCAAAAAATCTAGACATATCACTAGAACACTTATAATATAACGTTCAGTATAATACGCCTCTTAGCAAAAGTATTTTGTTTTATATTAAAAACAGCAATAGTTTTATTTCACTGGCTAGTGACAGTAGCTGCAAAGAATTAAAAGAAAATGCTTCAGAATACGTTACGGGTAGCTTACATAAGTAGAAAATAAGTTATTGTGAACCTAAGAATAAATACTAGGGCCCTTCTAGTAAGGGCTGTTTACACTGTTCCGCGATCAAAAATATACTAGAAAACAATCCCATACAAAACTTCTCTTTAAAACTGACGCCAATAAGGTAATTCTAAGAATCCTAGTTGAAATAAATATGCATTAATTCAAATTCAACCTTAACTGCAATGTTTAAAATTGCATTCAGAAAACTATGTGCAAAAATTAATAAAAATGTTATGAGCTTTCTACCTGCTCAACATATATCAAAACAAATTTAGTATTACACGCATGTTTTAAAATCTAAATTACAAAGTTCAAGAACAGTGGATGTTTGTTACAATAGTTGGCGCGTTGTCGACGCAAACAATCATAATATTTGGTAATTGATTCATAGTTACTATTTAATTCGGTTTTTACTTTTTGAAAAAACACTTAATGATATAAACTTACCGAAAAAAAGATATTCCTTCCAAAATCAAGGTGTTAGGGTGGTTATTTGCACAATTTTTGAACGCACATTGCGGCTTAATGTTGACTATGATTGGGCCATACTAATTTGAAATAAGACCACAACCGTATTTGTGGCCATATTTTTCGTCCCGTTTTTGAGGCGCTGACTGGGCATCTAGTGTATTATTGATCGAAGACTGTTAGTATAAAACTGAAGGCATAACCTACAAAGTCAAATGAGTAAGCTTCACAGTCGCATATGCAATTATGAACATTAACAATATTATAGTCATCGGCACGTAACTTGGCAAGAGTCGTTAGATGCACAGAAGTCGCTTTTTAGGTCTCCTTGGTAGTGAAGCGGGGCGCGGGGCGCGGGGTACAAGGTCGCGCCGACCCGAGCGCGCGATTGGTGGCTCAGTCGACCCTTGCCTCCCGCACCGCGTCCTTCCCCTCCGTTCGCTCCCGATTACACTTGTGTGCACGAAAGTTGTACCCTTTGTTTATGTTGAGTTTTTGTTAGAAGTATTTGTTATTGTTTAAAATTTTAATATTAATATCATTATAATAATATTACATATTAATATTAGTTTAAATAGGACACATAATGTTTAATATTAATATATTTTTCGAATATTTTATTCAACTTTTAACTGTGTATATTTTATTTATAACACCTAATAAACTTCACGAATTCATCTCCTTTATTTAACATTCTTCTAAACATACATGATTAAAAATAAATGATAGCGATAACCATTGAAAAATGACAAGAAATAAAAGTGACCACTTTTTTGTGGCAATAAGTGTACGATGCGCGAACTTACCCCCACTACGCCAAAACCTTGCCAAGTTACGTGCCGATGACTATAGCCTATGACATATATTGGTATAAAACGCTAACTTTATCTAAAGAAGTAAAGTGAAAGTGCGGTCTGTGAATCTCGCCCTTAGAGCCGAAGGGTAGAACTCTCCTAGGCAGTAAAGAGTACTTTATACCTTGATCCAAAACCCTGAAGCTCTGAATCTTCAACAAGATTACACAAATGAGTTTTACGAATAAAAGCGAGTCTAGAAGGCACAAGCGATATTGTTTTATTCTACGTCTATGATTACTTTATGGTATGTCATCACAAAACATCTTTGTATGCCTTTCATACTATCTTTGACCATTAAGAATACTTATCAATAGTTTTACAACTTACGGGGAAAAATAGCCACTATTAAGATCTTATGACAAAATTAAACTGTATTATTTTTTATGGAGAGAGCAGTGCAGTGGTGGCCCAGTGGTATCGGCCGCGACTTACAAGTTGTAGGTCGTGGGTTCGAAGCTCAGGCAGGCACTTTACTTTGTGTAAATTATTTCATCACCACTGCTCTCAAAACGGTGAAGGAAAACATCGTGAGGTAACCGGCATGTCCTGTCCATGTACAAAAATTCGAAGACATGTGACATCCACCAACCTGCACTGGGCCCGCGTGGTGGATTACGACCCATTCCATCTCACAGAGAGGAGGCCTGTGTCCCAGCAGTGGGAACATTAATAAGCTGAAGATGTGATGTGTGATGTGATTTTTTATGGTTAATTTTATTATTTTTTATAACGCTTTATACCTTTTCTTCAAGTTAAAGGGTCCAGTTATCATCAACATTTGATTATGCCTGGGCCCTGGACCTTCCATTTCAACTATAAAATGGCGACTACAGCAAGATTTCTTACCTCTCATACCTTCCTAGTACAAGTGAACTATGTCTAGGCACCAGCCATAGTAGATAATATAAAGTGATGATCAGGGTTGGTTTGTTGGTACAGCGGCGCACGCGCACGTACTCCGGTGGCAGTAGGTCTCTTCGACGGGTCTTCACTCAGCATCATTTTTAGGACTTCCGTCTGGGAACAAGATTAAGGTAGGTGAAATAATTGAGAAAGGATTGTAAAGGGAGTTTTTACAAGCTTTTTATTAACTTGCGATGTATGTTTGTATGTATGTTCGTGACAAATCTTGCAACAGAATTTTAAAGCAGTTATTAACCGATTAAGAGGACAACTAACGCCAACGACCTTGAGGGAACAAAACGCGCACTAGTTTGACACCCGCGCGACCTAAAATTTTGTAGTTTTTTGTACTTTCCTTATTATTCTATGACTTAAATAAAAAAAGTTAATTAAAAAAATCAAAAAACCCGACTTCTTAAAAAGCAAACTAAAAAGACGTAAACAAGAAGAAAATCATGCTGTGCAGTCGGAGGATACATACTCGCGATCTGGCGGACCAAAACCAGATGTGTGAATTATTAAGAAAATGGTCTAATGTAACATATATTTTTTCCAAAAAATTACGACTAGCCGTTTAGACGTGATTCTGATTTTGAAATCAGCTACTCAGGGGTATCTGCGCCCTCAGATAACATTTTGCATAAACGTTTGATTTAGATGAGAATGCACGGTAAGCTAAAAAGCTTGTTAAAAAAAAGTTTTTTTTTTAATTGTTAAAAAATTTTTTTTAAAGTTGAAAAGGAGCGTATAGTACCCGATCGGCAGCCATTGTTTACTTATATCGGATAGAACAGCGACTCTGCGTACCGAGGCCGACGCTCTACAAAACCGATTTTATTACAAAAACTAGGAAGTACTTTACTATGCTATACTTATTTACTGAAGCTGTGTGTAATCTAATATTTCAATAGGGCTTAGGGCCGATTATGCAATAGTCTGATAACTTTTAATCGAGAAATAAAAATTACCATTTGACATATTTTGTATACAAAAGCTGTCAAACCGCCATTTTTATTCGCGGTTAATTGAACATTTATTTATTTTTCTTCCCCCTCCCTAATCTCTCTAATTCCTTCAGTCTTGAGTTTCTCGGAGACAGCTTACTTCCTGTACTTATAATTCAAAAAGCTGTCAAGTTATTACTATTTAACAGGCAAACTCTCAGTAAAAATTCAAAGAAATGCAGAATAAGGGCGGTTACGCACTACATCCGATCCGTGTCCGTGAAATACATCCGATCCGTATGAAATTTCAGTTCCGAAGTAGCCGTAGTACTTCTTGCAGTACGCACTACATCCGAACCACAGTAAGAATATACAAACAGTATGGAAACTACCTACAAACGCTCGAAACGGCACACTCACACAAACATACGTGACCACTCGTCGCGTCGCGATGCTCAGTACTGACAGCACCGCAGAAGTGAGTGGTCTCGTCGGTGCGTATGTTTGTGTGAGTGTGCCGTTTCGACCGTTTGTAGTTAGTTTCCATACTGATTTTATATTTTTACTGTGTCCGAACTCTATTCATAATTCAGAACATTTTGAACTCGGAACTCAAATCACGGACGTGCAGTGCGTAACCGCCCTTTGTATGTTATTTCAATAAAACTGCCAACCTCTTGCGGATAGTGCAACTTAAAGTGCTCAGGGTACTGCGCCTGGCGCAACCGCAACAAGCACGCCACGCGCTCGGACTCGGTGCCGAACGGTTGCAGCAACTCGAACAGGATGAGGCCCAGCGAGTAGATGTCCACCTTGTAGCTGTACGGGCGGCCCAGCAGCTGCTCCGGGGACATGTACAGGTGGGTACCTGGGAATTAACTTTTATTTAAGTACGTTGAAACATGGAGGAGTATCCGTTGGAATCACAGTAGATCTTTAGTGCAATTGAAGAATGGGTAATATGCATGAAAAAAAAATTGTTATTTGACCAGTTTATAGATAAAAATACTAATAGTGAAAACAGAATCAAAATTTATCGAAAAACAAACTAGATATATCTGTCCTTCTCTACAAAGTTTCGTATCTGGTATTTAAAAAACCTTTTATATTTGTTTTGTTGTTGTTAATAGGTATTTCATTATAATAAAATACATGCATAATACCTATATTCTCAAATAAATTTCTTTCCACAGCAGGCAACAACAGACAGGCTTTTAGAACTGCAATTTGCTTTCTTTTTGTTTGAGAGACGGAAAATTAATGAAACATAAAAATATCTTTAAATGTGTTTCCTAGATTGTTAAGCTAGCTATTCTACAACCATCGAAATGTGCGTATCTGTCTAAACAAGATTGTTACTTTAAATTATTTCCATTTTTCTTTTATCCTAAAATTTTAATTAAGTATGTGATGATTGCTAAGAAAGAAAATTTGGTTCAAATAAATCTCACTAGATGGCGCGTTATGCACCTACATCTGTTATTGAATGTGGGTAAAATTAAAATTTTCTGGAATTGAACATAAAAATTGTATGTTCTTGTTTAATCAACTCTCCTAAGTACACAATTATGGAATATTGGGCTCTTAATTCACATTTCAAAGATTATTTGAACGGATCATTTAAAATTGATGCCAATAGATGGCGCATTTTTAAATTTCTGAGGCATTCCACTCGATTGTTAAAATTTGCATTGTAACACATTTTGGTGCAAAAAAAAACTGTAAAAACGTGCAAAAAAATAATATAAAACGAACCTTTACTGTATTAAAAAAAAAAACGAACCTAGTAAACCCTTTTACTTGCAAGTCGCTGCTAACACCATCTATCTATCACCGTGAAACAGAACCGAACGCGTTTGATGTACAAAAAATTACCAGATTAAGCAGACGAAAAACGCTAGTTACGTCGGCACGGTTTCTTTGTATGGGATGAGGTATCTGTATGCTAGTATTATATTATCTGTGGATTTAGTAATGAGCTTTGAAGGAGTGAAGTGCTCTAACACCCGGCATTTTTCCCTAAAAGGGCACTTCAAATACTAGATGTATATAGTAAACAACTCTAAAAGCGAAATTAATTATTTGTATTTTACTCCATTAACGCAGGCGTCATGTTATGCTGTATGTACTCACCAACTCTGTACGTGTGTCTCTGATGCGCATCCACAATGTCAGTCTTCTCTCCGCCCTGTGACGTGTCGCTCATGGCGGTGACCAGGCCAAAGTCGCCCACCTTGACCCGCCCATCCGGGGCGAACAATATGTTGCTGGGCTTCAAGTCTCGGTGGATGAGGCCTGCTAAGTGGACGTATTCGACCGCTGATACTATCTGGCTGAAGAGGATTTTTACCTGTGGGGAATGATGCCAAGGTAAGTTGGTTATAGGGTAGCAAATATGAGAGGGGTATCTCGTAAAATTTACTATTACATTTTTGGTTTAGCTAAGTGGAAAATCCCTCTTGGATTTTAAATAAATGAAAACCAATCTGTTGCGCATAACAAAAATATGATTTAAGTTTTAGAAGGTTTGGTTTTTATTTAATTCATATTACATATGTAGCGGTTTATAAAATATATTTATCTACACTCACAACGTAATGTTCCAGATATGAATTCAAAAAATATTGTATAAACAAGTACTTTATATTCGTGGATAGGTAAAATTAAAAAAAAACCATTACAGTGCAACATTTTCCTTCGATTTTCAAACAACTGCATCATAAAATAACTTTTTAATCTTTATAGCACACTTTTACTTTTCAATTTACTGGCGCGTGTGGGCTCATTGCACTTAATGTAGAAAAGGAGTGTCATTGTCTATGGATGCGCGCGCTGTGTAGTCATGCGCAATAAGAATCTAAATTGCCGGCCATACCGCATATTTTTTCCCTTTCCACTTTTGTTTTATTTCAACTGTATGAGTGAAGATAAATTAGTGTATGCAACGGCATATAATTAGGTATTAAAACACTCGCATAATATTATTATCACATTCGGCTTCGCCTCATGTTTTACAAACCTACGCTCGTGTTTTAATAACCCCTATTATATGACCATTGCATAAACTACTATTATTGGGCGTAGTCTATACCTAACTTGCTCTCGTGTTTTAATAAACCCCTATTATATGACCATTGCATAAACTACTATTATTGGGCGTAGTCTATACCTAACTTGCTCTCGTGTTTTAATAAACCCCTATTATATGACCATTGCATAAACTACTATTATTGGGCGTAGTCTATACCTAACTTGCTCTCGTGTTTTAATAACCCCTATTATATGACCATTGCATAAACTACTATTATTGGCGTAGTCTATACTTAACTTGCTCCCAGGAAAGTTAATACATGTACGGTCGACAAGATTAATTCATGACCCACCATAAGCAAATTTTTCTACAGACATTCTAATATATTAGAATGTCGATGGTCGAATTTTGCTTATATGTTTGTTTCCTTAGCAACAAACTTGCTATCGATTTAATAAGACAGTCCCAATTAGTTAACCTAACTTTCTGTAATTTTAATATATTTACCACCATTTTAATATCTACTAGACGTTTTAATATTTGGCATTTTTCTTTTAATTTAAAAATAAATTTCTGTAACCGAAATATTTTGTATATTGTTATGTTTTTGAAATTAATTATTGTTCTGTACCACAGAATAAATAATAGTACAAGTACAGAAGACTCACTTCGTACAACAATTCATTGAAATAGAGACTCCTGCTAGTTAACAACAAAGTGCAATTCAGCTCGCATAAGCGCTCAGTGCCTAACGTGATATTCACCTAAACGTTGCCGTTCTCTTCTAACGCGTATCTCCGTCGCTGTCTGGCGCGGTTTGACTCGGCTCGTAAGGGTTGTCGACTTGCCGCTTTCGCTTACATCCACTGTCTACCTACTTGACCGCGTAATCTTTCTTATGTTTGATGTCTATGATTACACGGTCAAGTAGGTATATAGACAATGAATATTATAGACCGTCATTTTGTTTGGTACTTAACAAATGAAAACTAGGTTACCTAAACTTCATTTACTATAACATTATAGACATTTAAATAAGCCCATTTTATAGCCTTTATTATTAGCCTTAGATTTTGACTTCTATTGCGTTGGTGATACGACAAATGGAAGCTGTAGTAAACAGTT
This sequence comes from Anorthoa munda, assembly GCA_945859665.1. NCBI lineage: Eukaryota > Metazoa > Arthropoda > Insecta > Lepidoptera > Noctuidae > Anorthoa > Anorthoa munda. Next base: position 19,471,426 of record OX243916.1, on the reverse strand, counting down.
GGTTTTGGTAAGAGATTTGTGCTTTTTATATCATCCTTATATGTACGAGATAGAACACAAAATCGGTTGAACGGGCTGTAAAACGAGTTGTAAAGACGTCTAATGTTATTTCAAATTGAGTATAGGTACCTGTACCTCTTTGTTTACTCTTTAGTGATATTTTTTGTTAGTTTATTTAAAGTTGCCTTGAAGAACTCTTAGCAAATGTTTTTTGTTTGTTCGTTAGGTATAAGTAAGTACCTAGTTTTATATACAAACGTTAACTTTAACAAGAGCGTACACTTACTCAGGCTATAGGTAAATTCATAGGCTAAGTAGGTAACTACTTAGGCAATTATAATTTATTTTAAACTGGATCTAAAGCGTTTATTTTTATGTTAACAAAACGGTAACCATTCAATAAAAAAAGAAATCAAATTATATTTGTGAACAACACGAAAATCTAAAATATCTAAGTAGGTAGGTACCTAATTATTAGCATTTCACACACCTATTCATTCTTTTAGGAACACCAAAATGCTTAAATTTTTATACAAAACTCGTACTCATTATGCACCTACTACCGATAGTTACAGATTATTTATGTAATTATTTGTTGGCTTACCTTTCAAAATCTTTCGGTACTTTAAAAAAACTTAATATCGATTCATTGTTCTTTGCTTTATTTAAACACCCGTAAACACAACAATATCTTTTAAAGGCCTTAGAAGTACGTTTAGAAGTCATCGTTATTTGCTGCATAATATAAATAACGTGGCTAACGTGCGAGCCGAGCGGTAAGCGGCAACCTAATGCGTTATTCCCTCTGCAAGGTACCGCCGGCCGATCGTACCTAAACTGCGGAGTGACACCCCCCTGTCTGTACTTCTTTCTATAAGCAAACAATGCTGGACGACAGTTAATACCAAATTCAAAACATAATTTCTGCTATATTAAATCAAATCTTTTTAATTCAATTTATAATCTACGGCAATGAACAAAATGGTCAAAATTGCACGACCCTTTGCACGTATTTACACAGTTTTTATATTATTTAAAACGTCCTAAGTGCACCATGAGGGGTATATCAAAAAAACTTGAATGTTTTTAAGTTTTCAAACGAATTATCGAATTGATTGTACCTTGTACACGTTTACTTTATGGGTTATAACAACCGCACTGGAACGCTTGACGAGGTCGGTCCGTGGATGGGTGACCATTTCAACATACCGAGTTGCCTCCGTGCCTCGGATAGCACGTTAAGCCGTTGGTCCCAGCTGTCATTTGAAGATCTTTGACAGTCGTGACGGGTAGTCAGAAGCTTGAGATCTGACACCAGTCTTGCCAAGGGGTACCGTGTTACCCAGTTACTGGGTTGTGGAGGTCAGATAGGCAGTCGCTCCATGTAAAACACTCGTACTCAGCTGAATCCGGTTAAACTGGAAGCCGACCCCAACATAGTAGGGAAAAGGCTAGGCAGATTGATTGAGGCTGCTTTTTATCATGTAAATAATGACGGTTCCCGTTGAAATGTCCTTCTTACCTTGTCAGCCCTAGCGTCGCAGCACCTATTATCTCTCAGCCAGTCGTGCAGGCTGTCCCGGCGACACAGCTGCATCTGTATGTACAGGTACATCTGTGAGGGGCCGGGCGGCGCGGGGCTCGCAGGGTCCACAGCGTCACGCACCACCATGTCCAGCGACCAGTGGCGCGTGTGGCCTTTCTACGGGGTGAAAGAAAAACAACATTTAATATTGATTGAATATCTGGGCTGTGCTTGGCCTAAAGTATAATAAACAATATATATTCGTCAAAGGGATAAGATACGCGATCGAGTCTGCTGAACGAAATTTTAAGGTATAAATAACAAAAAAGTAACTAACTCCGAGTTAAATTCTTCGTACAAGTGTGTGACACGTAGCTTTTCTACAGTACGGTACATTCAAGCTGGGAAACTTAAGAAGAATATATTCAATTCAATTATATTTATTACACTTGCATGTAGCTTTGGCTACATCGCTCGTGTTGAAATCTAGACTTTTTATGCGAGACACGAACGATTCTTTTACCACTACCTGATGAGCTTACTTAATTAAATGCAAATAAGTTCCAACAACAATTTATTAGAAACGTTCATACTAAAAACCACAGACTATATACACATAATCAACGCGCGCTTTTTCGAGAGGTATCAGGTTCAGTATCATACTGCCAGTTTCATAATGATATCAAAACTCCATACAAAAGTCATTTCGTAACTGTTATTATGTAATTTTGATTTTAATCTTGTGTCTAAATGTACATATTTCGAAACGAATTTGGCATTTTTGCAGGCAATGTGTTACAAAATAGACAAGGTAGTGGAAAAAGTAAATATCTTTTTGCGCAGGTAAAATAAATTGCGGTCTAGAAAGAAAGAAAGAAAGAAAAAATATTTATTTCTGACCCGCACAGGAGACACGAGAAATAAGCTCGGAATGCTTGGATCGAATAAAAAAATAATATAAGAAAACCTTACCTTCTTCTTCTTCTTCCCACACGAACTCTCAGTCTTATAATCACACTCCTTCACTCTCTCTAATCTCTTGTCAAAGGAAGAGTTTCTCTCCGAATTTTCCTCATTCGAATGAGCGAACACTATGAACGAATCGTCGTTGCTGATTGGCTTAGCCAGAGAAGAATGCTCGTCGCTGATTGGATTAGTGAGCGAGTCGTGGGTGACGTCAGAGGGTTTGGATGAATGGGGGGCGTTCTCGTCGAATACTATGCTGATCGAATCGTTGCAGCTTAGTGATCTGGGGACAAAAGGGATTATTTAATCGTAGATACATAGATTATCTTAATAATTACTAATTCTTTTGAGAAAAATAAATATCTTTAACCGTATCTTCATGCTTTTGTTGGCTGAAAGGATAGGTTAAAATGTTTTCCATGGCCACCATTTCCAAGCCATTTAGAACCCTATTCTGTTATATATAAGTACCTGAGTCTCTTGCTAGGCTCTCCTAGCTTCTTCTCATAGTCGAGCGCGTCGAAGCTTTCTGTGCACTTGTGTAGGTTGAGCATGACGTCATTGGGCGGTGAAGTGGCCACTGCTATACCATTTAGGAACCTATTACGTAACGTATAAGTACCTGAGTCTCTTGCTAGGCTCTCCTAGCTTCTTCTCATAGTCGAGCGCGTCGAAGCTTTCTGTGCACTTGTGTAGGTTGAGCATGACGTCATTGGGCGGTGAAGTGGCCACTGCTATACCATTTAGGAACCTATTACGTAACGTATAAGTACCTGAGTCTCTTGCTAGGCTCTCCTAGCTTCTTCTCATAGTCGAGCGCGTCGAAGCTTTCTGTGCACTTGTGTAGGTTGAGCATGACGTCATTGGGCGGTGAAGTGGCCACTGCTATACCATTTAGGACCCTATTACGTAACGTATAAGTACCTGAGTCTCTTGCTAGGCTCTCCTAGCTTCTTCTCATAGTCGAGCGCGTCGAAGCTTTCTGTGCACTTGTGTAGGTTGAGCATGACGTCATTGGGCGGTGAAGTGGCCACTGCTATACCATTTAGGACCCTATTACGTAACGTATAAGTACCTGAGTCTCTTGCTAGGCTCTCCTAGCTTCTTCTCATAGTCGAGCGCGTCGAAGCTTTCTGTGCACTTGTGTAGGTTGAGCATGACGTCATTGGGCGGTGAAGTGGCCACTGCTATACCATTTAGGACCCTATTACGTAACGTATAAGTACCTGAGTCTCTTGCTAGGCTCTCCTAGCTTCTTCTCATAGTCGAGCGCGTCGAAGCTTTCTGTGCACTTGTGTAGGTTGAGCATGACGTCATTGGGCGGTGAAGTGGCCACTGCTATACCATTTAGGAACCTATTACGTAACGTATAAGTACCTGAGTCTCTTGCTAGGCTCTCCTAGCTTCTTCTCATAGTCGAGCGCGTCGAAGCTTTCTGTGCACTTGTGTAGGTTGAGCATGACGTCATTGGGCGGTGAAGTGGCCACTGCTATACCATTTAGGAACCTATTACGTAACGTATAAGTACCTGAGTCTCTTGCTAGGCTCTCCTAGCTTCTTCTCATAGTCGAGCGCGTCGAAGCTTTCTGTGCACTTGTGTAGGTTGAGCATGACGTCATTGGGCGGTGAAGTGGCCACTGCTATACCATTTAGGAACCTATTACGTAACGTATAAGTACCTGAGTCTCTTGCTAGGCTCTCCTAGCTTCTTCTCATAGTCGAGCGCGTCGAAGCTTTCTGTGCACTTGTGTAGGTTGAGCATGACGTCATTGGGCGGTGAAGTGGCCACTGCTATACCATTTAGGAACCTATTACGTAACGTATAAGTACCTGAGTCTCTTGCTAGGCTCTCCTAGCTTCTTCTCATAGTCGAGCGCGTCGAAGCTTTCTGTGCACTTGTGTAGGTTGAGCATGACGTCATTGGGCGGTGAAGTGGCCACTGCTATACCATTTAGGAACCTATTACGTAACGTATAAGTACCTGAGTCTCTTGCTAGGCTCTCCTAGCTTCTTCTCATAGTCGAGCGCGTCGAAGCTTTCTGTGCACTTGTGTAGGTTGAGCATGACGTCATTGGGCGGTGAAGTGGCCACTGCTATACCATTTAGGAACCTATTACGTAACGTATAAGTACCTGAGTCTCTTGCTAGGCTCTCCTAGCTTCTTCTCATAGTCGAGCGCGTCGAAGCTTTCTGTGCACTTGTGTAGGTTGAGCATGACGTCATTGGGCGGTGAAGTGGCCACTGCTATACCATTTAGGAACCTATTACGTAACGTATAAGTACCTGAGTCTCTTGCTAGGCTCTCCTAGCTTCTTCTCATAGTCGAGCGCGTCGAAGCTTTCTGTGCACTTGTGTAGGTTGAGCATGACGTCATTGGGCGGTGAAGTGGCCACTGCTATACCATTTAGGAACCTATTACGTAACGTATAAGTACCTGAGTCTCTTGCTAGGCTCTCCTAGCTTCTTCTCATAGTCGAGCGCGTCGAAGCTTTCTGTGCACTTGTGTAGGTTGAGCATGACGTCATTGGGCGGTGAAGTGGCCACTGCTATACCATTTAGGAACCTATTACGTAACGTATAAGTACCTGAGTCTCTTGCTAGGCTCTCCTAGCTTCTTCTCATAGTCGAGCGCGTCGAAGCTTTCTGTGCACTTGTGTAGGTTGAGCATGACGTCATTGGGCGGTGAAGTGGCCACTGCTATACCATTTAGGAACCTATTACGTAACGTATAAGTACCTGAGTCTCTTGCTAGGCTCTCCTAGCTTCTTCTCATAGTCGAGCGCGTCGAAGCTTTCTGTGCACTTGTGTAGGTTGAGCATGACGTCATTGGGCGGCGACTTAGCCGGCGGAGGTGATGTCGCCGTGTATTCGTCTGTCATGGCTACTGAGACTCCGTCCAATTCCCTAAAACAGAAAAAAGTTATTCTTATTCTTTATTGGACATAAAAAACAGAGCCATCTATTGGAATGGATCCGTTCAAATAATCTTTGAAATATGAATGGCCAATGTTCCATCCTTATAAGAGTTAATTAAACAAGATAAAAAGAGAAGAGACTTATAATTGTATGATCAATTCTAGAAAATCTTAATTGAACATAAAATTCAATAGCATATCGCGCCATCTAGTGAAATTTATTTGAACAAAATTTTCTTTCTTAACGTTGGGACCCCCATGACCTGGTACACACAGCGGCAGAGAAACCTCACCCCATAGAAATGTATAAAAAGCGACATCTATGGACAGGAGGATATACTACGATGTGGGGGTGAGGTTTCTCTGCTGCTGTATGTACAATATCATAAGTCACAAACCTTATCCACACAGCGTCCCGCTGCTGCTGCCACAGCGGCGGCGGCTCCTCCACCCAGGCGTTGAAGTACCGCACGATATGTTCGTGCTCTAACTTGGCGAGTGCCCGCACTTCACGTAACACACGCTCGCGTTTCGATTCCCTGTAACAATACGCAAAATTCTTTATACTTGTAAAGGAAAAGCAGCGAACGGTTTGGTACAATCATTTGGTGGGCTTTTTTCTAAATATATTTATTTAGTGATTTAAATAAAATTGTTATAGTATATATTCGAACTACAAAACGGCGTTAAACAAACACTATATCGCGTAATCAAAGTTTGCCGTGCGATTTGAAAATATTATACTCTAAGTGAAGTCATTCTCGTAGCGACCCGAATATTATAGAATACTAGCTGACCCGGCAAACTTTGTTTTGCCATAAAAACACCAAACATTCATCTACCTTACCTACCCTAACAACCCTACACTACCTACCCTACCCTAACTACCCTACACTACCTACCCTACCCTACACTACCTACCCTAACTACCCTACACTACCGACCCTACCCTACACTACCTACCCTAACTACCCTACCCTACCCTACACTACCTACCCTAACTACCCTACCCTACCTACCCTACCCTACCTACCCTACGCTACCTACCCTACCTACCCAAAAATAAAAAAAAAAAATAGATGTTAGCCGATTCTCAGACCTACTCAATATGCTCACAAAATTTCATGAGAATCGGTCAAGCCGTTTCGGAGGAGTACGGGAACGAACATTGTGACACGAGAATTTAATATATAAGATATGCCGAATATTCGAGAATAATATACTTTGAAGCCACCATGTATAGATCATCATGAGCAAGGTATTAACTCACCTCCTAGGTAGAGTAATCCTCTTAACAGCATAAGAGCAGTCGTCGATGTTGTTCTTGGCCTCGAACACGACTCCGAAGCCGCCGCGCCCCAGACAGCGCAGCGGAGTGAAGTCGTTCTCGTAGCGACCAGAATATTCTGGGATGTTCGGACGCGGAGTGGCAGGCTTTTCTGCAGGCCAGCCCATTACTTGGACTGCCATCTGCGGAAATAAAACATCTCTGTGAAAGATTTCCCTAATAAACATGTTCTAGTCAAAAAAAACTTACTAAATATTTTGTTAAAAACCGGCCAAGTGCGTGTCGGACTTGGCATATTTAGGGTTCCGTACCAAACCGCAAAATTAAGTTGCTTGTAATAAATAAAAAATGGAATTTCATAGAAAAAACCTGATTTATCAATATATTTCTTAGTAAAATATATGTAATAATGAATATTTCAAATTCTTCGGTACAAATTTTGTAAAAAAAACTGACGTGGCTTCTCATTCCTTTGTTTCAAATATTTTTCTAAACAAAAAATACAGTTTCTTCTCAACGAGCTCTATACAACGATTCCCCACTCGATGGGGTAGGTAATTTTTTAGGGTTCCGTACCCAAAGGGTAAAAACGGGACCCTATTACTAAGACTCCGCGGTCCGTCTATCTGTCTGTCTGTCACCAGGCTGTATCTCATGAACTGTGATAGCTAGGCAGTTGAAATTTTCACAGATGGTGTATTTCTGTTGCCGCTATAACAACAAATACTAAAATCAGAATAAAATAAATATTTAAGTGGGGCTCCCATACAACAAACGTGATTTTTTTGCGATAATGGTACGGAACCCTTCGTGCGCGAGTCCGACTCGCACTTGACCCGTTTTTTTCGGTATTCCTCATAATTTCAGATTGGGCATCCCCACCCACTTGAAATATTCATTCTGTAAAGCTAAAAAACTTCTGAATGAATCTTACCTGTTCCTGAGTACTCGGCAAAGGCGAGATAGTCTTGACCTTCGGCGCGAAGAACCTCGGCCAGATCATGAGGTTCATGAGCAGAGCTGACGACACCGCGATGAGCAGCACCTCCTTCCACCAGTACCTGCACGCGATATTGTAATGTTAATATTTATTTGTAAGCTTGCTTGCTGAATGAAGTAAACGGCAGGCTTATTACGTATCTTTTGCAAGAGCAAAACGATAGCGATTTTGGGGCAATAATTGCTCTTCAATACAAAAGTTTTAGAGTTGTTGGCGGTTTTATCTATATATATATATATATAAAAGGCAAAAGTGATTGACTGATGTATCAACGCACAGGCCAAACCCTTAGGGCTAGAAACTTAAAATTTCGCACACGTATTCATCTTATGACGTAAGCATCCACTAAGGAAGGATTTTTCAAAAATCAAACCCTAAGGGGGTGAAATAGGGGATAAAAGTTTGTATGAAACTTTTTAAAGTCAACAGTCAGTCAGTCTTTTTCAAGTCAGTCAGTCGTTTTAAAGTAAAAAGTCATCTGTAGGATAAAACACGGATCACGCGAACGAAGTCGCGGGCGAAGTGCTAGTTTTTAATAAGTGATAAACAAAGAGCGATTAGCAAACGATTGTGTAGGACCTACCATACCTACACTGCAGGTAATTCCGACTTTTATGACATAAAGCGTTTGATCGCTATCGTTTTGCTCTTGCAAAAGATACGTAATAAGCCTACGGGATCATCGGGACAGCCCAATACTCAGTCATATCTTCAATTTGAGTATCGAGCACGGTGTTTTCCCGAGCAAACTGAAAAAGTCTGTAGTAAAGCCACTATTCAAGAAAAATAAAAAGGAGGACATGGCATCCTATAGGCCTATAGCACTGATCCCTATATTTTCTAAGATATTAGAAATAGTTATATATCATGCAATCAGTACTCATTTTGAAAAATACAATTTGTTTGCAAAGGAACAAAAAGGCTTTAGGAAAAATAAATCAATTGACTTAGCAATTTATGATCTTTTATAACCAATTTATACAAATATTGACAAACGTGTTCCCGTGACGGCAATGTTTATGGACATGACCAAAGCGTTTGACTACGTACACCATCAAACACTTCTAAATAAACTGTACAATTATGGAATAAGGGGCAATGTCCATAGATTATTAGAATCTTATTTAAGTGATAGATATCAGGTTGTAGAAATAAATTACATCAGCTCTTTAAATGGCACAGAACAAAAACATCAATCTAAACCTAAAAAAGTACTATACGGTGTACCACAAGGTAGCGTGCTAGGACCGCCCTTATTCTTAATTTACATTAACGATCTGCCTAACGTCACACAACACCCCATGATTCTTTTTGCTGACGACAGCACAGCTATTTTTACTGGTGAAAATATGGATACTTTTGAAGCAGATGTAAATAATACCCTTAATGAAATAATTAACTGGCTGACAAATAACAACCTGGTCATCAATTTAGAAAAAACTAAATTAGTCACATTCCCTCGAAAGAGTAAAAACAATTTCAACATTCAACATGATGGTACAGTAATTGAACAAGTCAGCTGCGTAAAATTTTTAGGGCTATGGATCGATAATGATATGACGTGGCAAACACATATTGACACAGTATGCAGTAAACTGAACCAGTACTCATATGCTCTTTACAAATTGTCTAAAGTTGTCGATCAATCAGCTCTATTAACTGCCTATCATGCCTACGTATCATCAACCTTGAAATACGCGATCATATTCTGGGGCAACGCCACAAATAAAGAATCAGTGTTTAAAGCGCAAAAAAGATGCGTTCGCGCAATTGCTGGTATCTTTGTTCCTGAATCATGCGAACCATATTTTAAAAAGTTTAAAGTTCTGACCTTTCCATCAGCTTACATCTACGAAGTTGCGGTATTTGTTAAAATAAATAAAAATCTATTCGGTGAACTAAAATCAAAAAGATATTATATACTTAAAATATCTAGTATACCACATAAAACTGCTCTTCTGAGCAAGTCTTTTCGGAATGGCATCTAAAATTTATAATAGGATACCTGTGGACATTTTAAACACTAAGGAACTGCCACTATTCAAATACAAATTGCGTAATTTTTTAATTGACAAAGCTTACTACACGATCCAAGATTTTCTTAATAATTAGTACCTACTACAATCTGTCACCATGCACCTAATTCTTATTTTGTAAGATTTGCTTTGTATGTGATGATGCATGTTGACTTAATTATTGTATGCCTACTAGGCAGGACATAATGGAACTGTAATTTACCTAACATCTGTCTGTATAACCTATGTCCACAATAAAAAGATTTGATTTGATTTGATTTGGGATCTGGAACCATTTCATAGCGTAGTTGGCAAGTTTTAAAAACTTAAAACTACCCCATCTAAGAGAGAGAAGCCTTTGTAACAACGTCTAGAAAAAAATCTTCATTGCTCTAGTAGTCATAAGCGCTGCTGCGGAGAGAGAGTTTTATTCCACGGTCTGGTCAACTGCCATTGGGATTTTCGGGATGCGAGACACGAACGATTCTTTTTCCACAACCTGATGAGTTTACTTAATTAAATGCAAATAAGTTCCAACAACAATTTATTAGAAACGTTCAGACTATATACACACAATCAACGCGCGCTTTATCGAAAGGTAACAGGTTTAGTATCATTCTGCCAGTTACATAATGATATCAAAACTCCATACAAAAGTCATTTCGTAACTTTTTTATAATCTTGTGTCTAAATGTTCATATTTCGAAACGAATTTCTTAGGCAATGTGTTACATAATAGACAAGGTAGTGGAAAAAATAGTTTTATCTACTCTCATATCGTAATATTCGAATTACAAACTTCAAAAAGAGTTTATATTGACATACTTTATAAACACAATACCGAAATTTAAAAATAGAATTTTATTATAACACTTTTTCTCTAACAAAATAATGCTATAATACAATTTTTTTTCTATTACGATACAGGACAAATCCAAGAAGTTAATCACTAAGGAGTTTTCATCCATATTTTTTTTGTAATGCCATTTTTATAGTATCTATTTAAAAAGATTTGATTTCATTTTATACTTGTCTATGACAATGCCCGCCACGCACTGCGATTTTTATTCGCGCGAATTTTGTCTCTTTCTATCTGTTCATATAGATAAAATATTCGCGCGAATTAAATTCGCGCCGCGGTGCGGTGGATTCTGTGACAAAACACGGCTTTCTTGCGGTATTATTTCTGCACTATTTTTTTACCGCAATGCGAGCAGCTTCATACAATTCCATCGGTCGCAGATTGGGCAGAAAAAATTCGCGCGAATAAAAATCGCAGTGCGTGCTAAACCTTAGCGATCTTGTGCTGGGTTTTGGCGCCATTTTTACGTTTTGAAAGTTTTGCTGTATTGAATTTTATGTGTTTTTTAAATTCTTGCTTAAAAATGTCTGATATCAGTTAATGTGAAGAAAATTTTACTTCGCCCGATATTTTAGATGCGGCGAAGGAAATTACTCATATCTATTACCAGCAAAGACGAGAAAATTATATGATAAATGCTATCACTTCTTTATGGCATGAAACATGCAAAAAAGGTATTTAGTAGATTCAATACCAATGTATGAGTGTAGATAAAGTAGTGTATGAAACTGCACATAACTAGGTATTAAAACATTCGTGTGAATACTATTAAAAACCTCGCCTACGGCTCGTTTTTTAAACACACACTCATGTTTTAATACCCCTTATTATGCAACAGTTTCATAAACTACTATTATGACCACTGCGAGCAGATATGCACGTGGATGTGATGTTTCTCCCCGTGGTCGTCTCTTGTGTTGGGAAAGGAATCGAATGGTCACCCACCATGTGTGTGTGTTATACCTAATGATATTATTTTGGCCCGACAGCGGCGGAGCCCTTAAGGAGGGTTATGTATTATTTATTAGATATTATTATTACCACAGCGAGGAGATATGCACGTGGATGTGATGTTGCTCCCAATGGTCGTCTCTTGTGTTGGGAAAGGAATCGAATGGTCACCCACCATGTGTGTGTGTTATACCTAAAGATATTATTTTGACCCGACAGCAGCGGAGCCCTAAAGTAGGGTTATGTATTTTTTTATTAGATATTATTGTTACCACAGCGAAGATATATGCACGTGGATGTGATGCTGCTCCGCATGGTCGTCGCTAATGTTGGGGAGGGCGTCGAAGTGCTCTTCTTTCACTTGGACCGATTGGTCACAAGTCTCTTGGAGGTACACGAAGTAGCCGTGGTCGCCTGATGGAGAAATAGTTTATTTATAAGTCAACATTTCGGAAAAAAAACCAGAGGGCAAGCCGTAGTAAGGCATCAGGTATCAGCACAGTATTCTCTGTAAATTCAGGTATTGAATGGGTTTTTTTTTTTACTCAATATAAAATTTATCTTATGTGCAGATTTGTTCATTTTTGCCTAATAGGCATTTTGCCCACCCTTTTATGCTGTGACATAGAAGTCACCAAATGATCCCATCAATGGTATATACCAATAATTGCCATTTGCAGTGCATAACCTCATGTTTTTGTACAATCGATCACAAACAACACAAAACAGGTAGAGGCTGCCCGCCATAGACCTGGTGGCCAATATAAAAAGAGACTTCAAGCAGGCTCAATTACCAGAACAGACAACACAAGACAGACATAACAATTTGGTGCAGGAAGTGAGGAGGCACGGCCTATGAGGCCGGCTTGAGTCACACATTTTTATCACAGTTTGGGATCAAAAACCGTGATAAAATGTGTGCATCTGTGTATCTCAAGCCTATGACAGAGGCCGTGCTCGCCTGCCTGGTCCCATTATTTGGAATCGGATCTCATCACTTCCTGCGGTTGAGCATAGGCCGTTCTCAACCGCAGGTAAGGAAGAAAAATATCACTTAAGGCGCCGATTCCCTTGAGTAGCTGATTTTAAAATAAGAATCACGTCTAAATGGCTAGTCGTTTTGGAATAGTACATTGTGATACAAGGGTGGAAAGTAGGTTATTGCAAACGAGCTGTCATTAACAAGCCCGAGCCGAAGGTGAGGGTTTTTAATGACACGAGTTTGCAATAACCTACACGCCCGTGTATCACACGATATTTTTCAATACAGTTGTGGGAAATAGTAAAAACAAATCAAAGAATTAGATTTTTTTATTCACAAAAAATAAAATTTTCGCACGTTTTTGCAACTGGACATATTTTTTTTACAACGAAAACAGCCTACACAGCCTAATCGATTTTTGACAAATGTTGATGTGAAAATATTTAAATTGAAACTGGTAATTAAATATATTAAACAACCATTTAAAAGACTTTTGAGAATTAAATGCTAAAACGTACGGAATCATTCATTTTTCCTCGTATAAAATCTATTCCATTTTATTCTATGTATGCAAACTCCTTGCTACTAAACTTTTTTAAATTGACTTATAACTAAAGGCGCGTTTTTGCAACTGGACATTTTTTACAACGAAAACAGTCTATACAGCCTATTCGATTTTAGACAAATATTGATGTGAAAATAATTAAATTAAAACTGATAATTAAATATATTAAACAACCATTAAAAAGACTTTTGAGAGTTCAATGCTAAAACGTACGGAATCATTCATTTTTCCTCGTATAAAATCTATCCCATTTTATTCTATGTATGAAAACTCTATGCTACTAAACTTTTTAAATTGACTTATAAATTTAAAACTAAACTGCAAAACTAATGATCGAGCTCGTAAACAAAAGTCACGACCGCGTAACAGAAAGATGCCTATGCGTAAGATTTAACTTTCGAATCATAATTATAGCCACTGAAAGTACGCCATGTTTAACAACTGTATTGAAAAAATATATGTTACATTAGACCATTTTCTTAATAATTTGATCTAAGCTAATTTTGAGTTTTATTCGTATAACACAGTGTAATTAATTTGTAAAGTTATGTCTAAAACGGACAAAAACACTACAATCGCACCAAAAACGCTGGGCGTATTTTAATGAAATCAACATCATCTCAAAGACAATTCAATTATCTACATTTTGATCTGAGGCTTTTTTTAGTCATAGAATAATAAGGAAAGTACAAAACTACTAAATTTTGGGTCACGCGGGTGTGAAACGAGTGCGCGTTTTGTTCCCTCAAGGTCGTTGGCGTTAGTCGTCGTCTTAAGTATATGATAGTTATACAAGCTGTTGATTCTTAACTACATACGAATTTCTTAAACACGTCTTGGCCTTCAAATGACTCACATATTCAAAATAACCCTTAAAGACAATTAACCATATTAAGAATAAACATACCAAAATTATTCCCTCCATTGCCATACAAGGTGATCAGCGACAGAGCATTGGGATCCGCATCGTGTACCGACACGGCCGTCTGTCCATTGTCAGTGTTGGCCTCTATCTGAGGCCGGGCCGTCACCAGTTTCCATGGCAACGGCTTCGCTGACACCGCTGTCTGGAGCTTATGAGTGTAGGTATGACTCTCTTGGATGTATAGCTGAAAGAGAGTTTATTGTGAGAAGGATAAAACGGCAAAGTAATGACGGATCGGAGTGGTCTTCATCTAGCATGGCGATGGCAAATATGAAATATTATACTGCAATTACAGCTCAGTGCCCCTGAGGCCGAAAAAGTGTTTTTGGATGCGAGGGTCTGTACCTATGCCGTCACATACGAAATAAAAAGAGTCACACGAATCCTGCATCGCGCAAGCAAAGTTTTCCTCGTATTAAAAAACATGCAACGGTCCGACAATAACCGTTAGGCAATTGCCCGGACCGCGGTTGGCGCAATGGTTGAGTGATTCACTGCTGCGCTGCGTGTCGCGGGTTCGATTCCCGCACGCAACAAATATTTGTATGACCTACAGATAGTTGTTTCGGCTCTGGGTGTTGTGTATGTGAGTTTATATATTTGTAAACGCACCCACGATACAGGAAGAAATTCCTAGTGTGGGGCAGTAATTTTTTTTTAAATCTTATCACCCGTCTGGTCAGCGGATTCTTCCTTTTCCACGGAGGTTTGTGGGACTTTACACTCTATTCCACCTACCTCCAAAAGTCTATCTGATGGCACACGATCTCGGAGCCTCCTGGCTATTTTTAACCGACTTTTCAAAAAGGAGGAGGTTATAAATCCGACTGTATTTTTTATGTCTGTCACCTCAAAACTATTTACTAGGTGAAACGATTTTAATGATTCTTGTTATATTCTATGTTAGTTTTATGTTGTTCGGGCAATCTATTTAGGCATAACTTTGGTCATTATAGGTACGTTACTACTGCACTTGCTAAAAAATACAACCGACTTCCAAATAAAAACACTGCAAAGTGAAAAATAATTTCAATTTCAGGAGACGGTGTCCCTAACTTAACAACTTTTTTACAAAAATATACTACCGACTTCCAAATAAGAAAACTAGAAAGTGAAAAATAACTTTATTTTTGGAAGTCGGTGTCCGTTACTTAAAAATTTGGTACCTACCAATGACACCGATATTTTTCACTTTCTAGTTTTCTTATTTGGAAGTCGGTAGTATTTTTTTGTAAAAATGTTTTTTGTTTTGTAAAAAGTTTTTATATTGGGGGATCAAAGAGCACCACCTGGGCACGCGTTGCCTAGGCCGGCCTGCAAAACTCTAATTTATAGACTCCGCACTCAGGTCGGCCGCAGCAAAAACCACCTTCACAGTTATGGGTTCTCGGACGGCTCGAGTCGGTTAGTGCTTGTGCGGTATCTCTCCGCAGACCATTGGAGCCAAAAAGCTTATTCAGCGTAGTAGACGGCTAGTTTTTACATGGCCTAAATTATAATTTTAGACGGTCCAGTCCTCTTGTTACGTTTAGGTAGCATTTCTATTTCTCTTCAGTGGTTGAGTTGTGAAGCTAATTCAACCTTCTTTTCTCACAAATTCTAGTGATCTATCAAATGATCGCTCGTTCTATTTTTTACGGATAAGTAAAAGACGGCCCGATTGACTGTTTTGGATTTATCGGAAAATCTTGTATTCTAAATGGACTATAATTTACGAGTAAATACAGAAGAGTATCAGGGAATTGTGTTTTTAGACTTCAACGAAGTCAACAGTGTATAAAACGAAGAATTACCAACCTGTCTATCATGGCTGCCGATATAAAGCGAGGGTTGTTGCGTGACTCCGCCCTGGATGAGAGTCTGTGTCGCCTCCCAGAGCACGTCAATGTTCTGTAGCGACCCCGCGGCCAGGCGCCACATACCAGCCACTGGTGCGTCTAACTGTAAGTAAACATACATGATATACATCCACTCCTTTTTAGGGTTCCGTACCCAAAGGGTAAAAACGGGACCCTATTACTAAGACTCCGCGGTCCGTCTGTCTGTCACCAGGCTGTATCTCATGAACCATTATAGCTAGACAGGTGAAATTTTCACAGTTGATGTATTTCTTTTGCCGCTATAACAACAAATACTAAAAACTTTTTAACAAAAAAACAAACCGACTTCCAAAAAACACTGCAAAACGAAAAATAACTTTCTTTTCCGAAGTCGGTGTCTTTGGTACCTATTGTTTTCCGTGTTTCGACACCGACTTCGGAAAAGAAAGTTATTTTTCGTTTTGCAGTGTCTTTTGGAAGTCGGTTTGTTTTTTTGTTAAAAAGTTTTTTATTTATCTCTTTTTAGTTTTGATAGGTTCTTCCAATTGCCATAGAATTCATATATAGCCAAAGTACATCTCATGGCGATTCCAATAAGCCCATACACGACTAGGATACATTGTTTTATTTCGGAGTACCAGTGCCTACCTGCCGGCTTCATCATCAGATCAGTTCGATGGTACCATTTTCATCAGCACTATGTATTTATTAGTATTTGCTTAATCATAGTCGTTAAACTATTCGAGATATCTTATAACCCATGACATACTTAGCATTAAGGAATTCTATTGGCCATCTGTGGTCTTCTTCACCAGTTCCACTTCACCAAATGTTACTTTCTGAGTGCAGGTGACTGCGTTGTTGATAAAAATATCAAAATCGCTATATGTATACCTATAATATTTGAGGAGTTCCCTCGATTTCTCCAAGATCCCATCATCAGATCCTGACCTGATGACTATGGGACCAACTGGGAAGTATACCCTTTCAAACAAAAAAAGAATTTTCCAGATCGGTCCAGGCGTCTTATAGTAATCGGGGAACAAATACAAAAAAAAAAAAAAGTTTCCGACGAATTGAGAACCTCCTCCTTTTTTTTGAAGTCGGTTAAAAACAGAATAAAATAAATATGTAAGTGGGGCTCCCATACAACAAACGTGATATTTTTGTATTTTTTTTGCGATAATGGAACCCTTCGTGAGCGAGTCAGATTCGCACTTGGCCGGTTTTTCTTCAATTGTTTGCTTACTGCTGATGGTCGGACCAAGTCAAAGAAGCTACGTCCTCAAGCAAATGCCAGTAGGTGGTGATGTCAATATTGGACCAGAGTCGATGGAGGCCGATTGTCCGCTTAAAGAGGTCCAGTGACCAAGATCCTGAGTAATTTATTTATTTATCATAATTACTCTCTGCACTTACAGTTTGACACTTACATAATAATATGATTATAACATCAATTAGAATAATAAAACAGTAACAACATAATAATCAACAAAACAAATAATAAAATAGTAACAACATAATAATCAACAAAACAAATAATAAAATAGTAACAACATAATAATCAACAAAACAAATAATCAAATAGTAACAACATAATAATCAACAAAACTAATAATCAAATAGTAACAACATAATAATCAACAAAACAAATATTCAAATAACAATGAAGGACCGATTGAAGAAGAGCGTCGTGATGTGTCCGACTGAAATTATTGAGGATCTCCTTTTATTTGTGGCCATACTTCTGTTGGGCTAGGCAAAATCTAGATGTGAGACCATCGTATAAAGCTATGTCCCCTGGGTCTCTAAGGCATACTTATACTAAACCTTCATAAAACCAAGAGGTAACCACAGCCAGTCCGCCACCGAACATGTGCTGCCAATCCATGGACAAAGCTAAAATGTCTTACATACTTCGATCAATAATACATTATTACAGTATTATTGATCGAAACTTACATAACCAATCTAATACCTTTAAACGAGCAATCCTTGTATATATATTATATAATCTGAATTTCGGCAACGGCTCCAAAAATTTTCATGAAATTTAGTGTGTAGGTGTTTTCGGGGGCGCGATCTAGCTAGGTTTCAATTTTTAGAAAACGATGTTGTCTCTATTTTCACCCGAGCAGAGCTCGGTTGTCTGGGGGTCTACTCCCTATCTCCGTCAACGAAGTTACGGGCCCAGTCCGAAAGTACTCCGAAATTTCGGAGTGAAAAAAAAAACAAGTGTTAAGTTAAATTTTTCGGACAGTTAAAAAAAACTCATCGGGAGTAGGTACAACTTTCAAATTGTGTTGCCATTTATTATTCGTTTGGGCCCCGAACGAATAATCCGTCCGTAGGTGTTAGGGAGTAGAAAACGTCCGTAACTAAGGCCGAAATTACGGACTTCGTGCTTAGAGAGAAGGTCCCCCCCTGTTTCGAGGGGTCTGGTATTGTATGCCAAGATACCGGACACTTCATTGTTCGGTTACGGATGTTCCAACTTCCTTTTCTTCTTTGATGAAATACATTATTTTTATTTGTGGTAATAAATTATTATAATTTACCTTCTGCTGCCAAAGTAGTTTAGTTCCCGACGTGTCTCTAACAGCGACCACTCCTTCCGGCAGCGCTACAGCCACGGCTACCGGCACCGAACCGGTCGGTGCGCCTGCGCATTCTCGTCGGGTCAGCGCTACACGATGCTCTGCTACGCTGAAGTTCCATCTGAAGAAGAACGATGAAAATTATAACCTAAAATCATCTACCTAGCCTCCCCTTTTTCCAAATATGTTGGAGTCGGCTTCAAGTCTATCCGGATGCAACTAGGTACCAGTATTTTTCATGGAGCGACTTCCTATCTGAACTCCACAAACTAGTAGCCCGAACAGCTGCTTAACACACAGCTGCTGGTATTAAGCAGAAGTTCGATCTTGCATGGAATACTGTTCTCATCTCTGGGACGGATCTGCCAGTACCAGCTTGATGCACTAGAGTCGATCAAAAACGGGCCAAGAGGCTCATTGGTAATGAGGCACTGGTTGTGTCAAAGCTCAGGTTAAAGTTCAGATAAACGGCGTAAACTCACTAGGGTCTGAAATGACAATGGGTGTTCCTCAAGGCTCGATATTGGGTCCATTCCTCTTTTTAGTTTATATTAACGATTTACCCCAATTACTACAAAATCAACCGAAAATGGTGTTGTTTGCTGATGACACATCTTTGATATTTAAAATAGATCGGCGGTCACAAAATCTTGATGATGTGAATAACTCGATTCATCAGGTCCAAAATTGGTTCACGGCAAACAATTTGGTACTAAATGAAAAAAAAACCAAATGTATTAGATTCACATTGCCGAATGTTAGAAGTAGCGAATGCGACATCATATTGAATGGCGAAAAGCTGGACTTTGTAAATCAAACAGTTTTCCTGGGAATCACTTTAGACGACAAACTGCAATGGAGTTCTCACATAACATCTCTTGCGGGTCGGCTGAGCTCGGCCGCTTATGCTGTTAGAAAGATAAGACAGTTGACGGATGTGGAGACCGCGCGTTTGGTCTATTTTAGTTACTTTCACAGCATTATGTCATACGGTATTTTATTGTGGGGCCGAGCGGCTGACATTGAATCCATATTTATATTGCAAAAGAGAGCTATCAGAGCCATATATAATTTAAGTCACAGAGAATCTCTTAGGGAGCTATTTAAAAATATTAATATTATGACAGTTTCTTGCCAATTCATTTATGAAAATATCATGTATGTAAGGAAAAATATACATCTCTTTAGTAAGGTCAGTGATAGACACAATTGTAATACGAGGAATAAAGATAAGTTAGATCAACCATCTTATAGACTAGCAAAAGTACACTCATCTTTCATGGGGTACTGTGTTAAATTTTATAACAAAATACCTTGTGATATATTAAAACTAAATGAAAGTAAATTTAAAACTTTAGTTAAAAGCACACTTTGTAAACAAGCATATTACAAATTAGATGATTATATTCAAGATAAGAATGCTTGGCAACATGTTGGTCCCGCTCCGTAGGGCAATCTTTGGTGTGGACAAAATCAAATTTGCTAATTTGTATTCCTATTCATAGTTTTTGTATTCTTAGGTTATTTTTTATATTTTTTCCAGAATTTGACTCACACAAGGTTCCGTTGTTGTTGAATTAGGTACTTTACCTTTTGTAAGTATGTGAGAACCATGTTCCTATATATAAAACTAATGAATTTACCTGTTAGTGCTTTTATTACTTTATACCTGTACGTTGTATAGTGGGTAGTGCTATTTTTGGGTGCATCGTCCTCACATATATGAATTTATTAATGTATGTACATAAGTAAACTTTGTAAAACATATTTTTTTTTAAAAAGAGTAAGTATGGAGTTTCTTGTGCGTTCTTCTCCATAACAAGCTACTTTCCGAATGCACGGTAGAGTCAATTTTTATTACTTGTACATTTTTTATTAACATTTAATTTTTGACGTTCAAAAGTGCCGCTTATTGGCCTAATTGAAATAAATATATTTGACTTTGACTTTGGCTCCAGAGCCTTGAACATCGTCGCCGAGTTGCCAGCTTGTCGGTTTTTTATCGGTTGCATTTCGGGGAGTGTGCGACGGAATTGCATGATCTAATTCCGCCCAGTCCGTTTCATCATCGAACTACAAGATGTACGGCGATGCGCCATCGGTACATGGTGGACATCCCACCCATACGCACTAAACGTTTTGGAAATACTTTCATTATGCGAACAGCTAAGGAGTGGAATTCCTTGCCGGAGTCTGAGTTTCCCGATAGCTACAACCTCGGGGTTTTTAAGTCAAGAGTGAATAGGTTTTTTCTAGGCAAGCATCGTTACACCGTCGACCACATCATCGCTTAGCATCAGGTGAGATAGTGGACAAGCGCGAGCATATGAATAATTATAAAAAAAACTGTTGGCATTGTTCACGTTCTGCCCACAACTAGTGCCTAGTCCTATGAGCTATTCCAGATTATTTATCCAGATCCGTTCAGCCGTTCTGACGTGATTGAGTAACTAATTTCCATTCTACACTCACTCTCTATTGTCTCACTCTTATAGTTCGATGGGACTACAATAGGGATGTTTCCTGGGTAGGAAAATGATAATACTATTTATTCCGTCAGTGATATTATCAAATAATATTGGACACGTAATTTTTGCTTTATCTAATAAATCAAAATTGACTTTGATGCGCTTTCAAAGTTCAGGAGTGGGGGCTTGTGACGTCACTTTGTCAGTATAAAGTATAGCACAACGTGACGTCACACGATCTGTCAAGATATTCAAGCCAGCCAGCCAGCGCAATGCTGAGCCGTAGTTAAATAATTAGATAACAAACAGGAGTTTCTTGTCCGTTCTTCTCCACGTAGGTATTTTCCTAACGGATGGTAGAATCACTTAATCACGATCCAGCCCTAGTTGTCCCCCCAGCGACACCCTGAGCAGAGATTCGATCCCATAGGGGGTAGCCCTCAGCGTGTTCGCTTAGTGTTTGCTTTTTGTGCCTTGCTGGAGGCTCTTATCGTCCGGTTAAGCAGTAGCCAGTCACCCTTATTGAACTGCGAGAAGACAATAAAAAAAAATACTTCACGCGACGATATTTCATTCAACGCACTTGTCGTCACTTTATGTTTACGTGTCAAAAGAAAAATACGTGTCCAATATTTTTTATTAATCTACCTGACGGACAAAAAGCAAATTTTCAGTCAACTACTCTATTTGTCAAGACCGGAGAGAGATCGGAGGCAGGACCATCAACTTAACATGCTTTCCAAGGCACGGGGGTGTCATACCGCCTCCAAACTCCGGGCTACTACTATGAAATTCCTAAAGGAAAAACATTACATTACAAACACTTTGCACGACCTTGGAATCGAAGCAGGCCCCCTCGCTCAGCAATTCCACCACGCTATTCAAACTACTGCAACTCCTGAAAGCCCGAATTAACAGTGGCGACCACCAGAAAAGCGCCGAGGCAATGAAGCTCGCTCGACGAAGTCCCGGCGAATGAATTTAACTGTCTTGGATCCCGCAACGAAATTAATCAGAAAAGAATAACGAAGGAGTAGAAAAATACAAATTTCCACTTCCCTCCATATCAAGCAGGAGACCGAACAAACAAGGCCAATAGGCAAAAAGGGTCGTTTACAACTGGGATAAGCCCAGTTGCCTAGCACCACGGATGAAAATTAGGATTCATATTGATGGGTCCTAACATTGTGAGCTGTTACATTTGATTCCAATAATAGGTATGGCAAAAACGCTTGAACGCACGGTTTGTTCTAGTTTCCACACGGTCCGTATAGTAAACAAACCCTGATGCAGCCTGCACATTATTCAACATAATATTGCGTTCATTCTGCCAAAGAATACACTCCCATAAGATGTGCAGATTGTACCCACGTTCAGCAGTCGTACTTGAGGCCTAGATAATGATGATGACGTCTCTAGTTAAAGAGACTACACTTTTTTGCATACTCACTTCTCACTCCCTGTTCTGGGGTCCAGCGCTCTCACAGTATTAGAATGCCTCCTCAGTACGATGACGTCACGGCCCGCGTTAGCCGTCTGTTGTTCACTGCTGCATCCTCCGGATCCACATTCGTAGATAACACCACCAGTGTGGGCATCGAGACCGAACCAGAGGGTTTCACGGGCACCTGAAAACAAATGGAAATGATGAAGATTCCCAACAGTACCTGCGGAGTAATTCCGTAACAAACATTGACTTCAAACTATTTAAATCTATGGTAACACACGAATTCAGACAATAGGGATGTTTCCTGGGTAGAAAAATGATAATTATATTTAGTCCGTCAGTGAGATTATCAAATAATATTGGACACGTATTATACCAAATCAATAAAAATTTACAAAGTTAAAGCGCATCAAAGTTCAGGAGTGGGGGCTTGTGACGTCACTAAGGCAGTATAAACCGTACTAGCGGCGTGACGTTTCACGATATTTCAACGCATTATATCGTCGTCACTTAATTTTTATGCGTCAAAAGAAAAAATACGTTTCCAATATTTTTTATTAATCTATCTGACGGACAGAAAACAAATTTTCAGTAAACTACCCTATTGATCGCTATTCCTTTCATTTTTTCAACCGAAATTTGTTTGAATATAACCGTATTCATTGCGTGTTTTACTTAATTCGGTTGGGATTGAAATTGTGATTTAGTTTGTTACGCAATTAGGGTGGTGGACCTGCACTGCACCTAAGTAACGGTAAACTGTAGTGTAATAAGACTAATAAGAATAACCGACGAATTATTATTGTTAGTGATCCCAACAACAATGAGCAAGACTTTTCAAGTTTACATTATCTAAACCAAAAGAAAATTATTCAAAATTTCTAAATATAAATCCCAACGATAAGGCTCATCTCTCTCGCTATTTTTATCTGAATGAACTTCAAATTCTAATCAATCTCAAATCAGTAAACTTGAAGATAGCTCAAATATCTTTCTTCCTATAGTTTATCTTGTAACCTACATTTGACTACGTAGTGCCGACATAAAAGGGTTAGCCCACACTGAGCAGCATCGCTGCTCGCACATTTAAGGTTGCACTAGTCCAAAATTCTTCCATACAAACGTAGTTTGGGTTTTACTCCACTGTTTGACGATGTACGTTCAAAATAAAAAATTATATCAATTTGTCTCATCATTATCTAGTCCTGTATGGAAGCAAAAAGTACAAAAAAAAATTAGCTTGAAAGTTATGAGCTTCGAAAGTTCCATATTTCAACACCAATTTTAACGCATCTTTGGGCGCAAATAAGTACCATAAGAAGAAAGAAAATTGAAAAACGGCCTCCATACAGGGATAGATTAGTTGTTCAACAATGCAAATAATTTTATTTTGAACAGATACATTCAGTGGTTTTTTCATGATATCCAGACTACCAAAGGTCTGTTTATAAAATTTCGCGCGCTCGTTTTCGTTCTAAATCATCATCCATCTCGCTACAAATTTCCTCCCCGGTCAGTGGGGCGGAGGGGTGCGCGTGCGTCGCATTTACACCTACACACACACACGCTCACTAGTTTAGCTACCGCCCGGCGCCCGCGCCCCGCTGCCCCAGAGGGGCCTCAATCGTCTGCTGCATAATATATACGTCACCGTAATTACGCGCGTGCGGTGTATGTTATTGATATTGTGATATCGACGATAACGTATTCGTATAATATTTTATAACATTGACCCTTGGCTTGAACTTTGGATTCCGATATTCCTTTATGTGTTGTGTTGATTATTTTGAATTGGTAACAATGGGTAAGTTGAATCTTTTATCGAATTTAGTTTGTACAATTCATGAGGGCGCTTGACTTGACTTTTATACCTAAATAAACACAGACTTGTAATTCTAATATTTCACGCGCATTTATAAAATTTTAAAATTACAAACTGCCTATCTTTATCTATAATTAGAAAATCTTTTTTAAAAATACTACCGACTTCCAAATAAAAACACTACAAAGTGAAAAATAACTAATTTCGGAAGTCGGTGTTCTTGTTTTTGTTTCTTAGTAATTTTTTTTTTTTAGTTGTGGTACATAAAGATCAAGTTCAATAATACCTATAATCTCAGATTAGAGAAAATCTGGGCCTAAAATGCCCAAATTTATGCCTGAATAGATTACCTGAATACCGAACATAAAACTAACATAACCGGTGCAATGAGAGTGTATCTTTCAGGGTGAACTGTACAAATCTGCGTACCCCTTTAGAGCGTACCGGCTTGACGTTATGTTATCAAAAGGCCTAACCAATAAACAGTTTTGCGATCGCAGCAATCCCGAGAGATTTGCCGTTGTTTATTGAAGAGTTCTGTTGTATATATTAGGATATTAGATTCCAATTAGATTAGGTATTTTAAGATTTTCGATAGTCGTGCCTACTTATATCGAAAGTTCATTATTATGTAGGTACCTATCTGTTATATCGATATCGGCTCGGCTTCAGCGGCGGACAAACACAAAAGGAAGCTATTTTTTAACCGACTTCAAAAAGGAGGAGGTTCTCAATTTGACTGTATTTTTTTTGTTACTTACCTCAATACTTTTTTAATGTGAACCGATTTTGATGATTCTTTTTAGGGTTCCGTACCCGAAGGGTAAAAACGGGACCCTATTACTGAGACTTCGCGGTCCGTCTGTCTGTCTGTCTGTCTGTCACCAGGCTGCATCTCATGAACCGTGATAGCTAAACCGGTGAAATTTTCACAAATGATGTATTTCTTTATAACAACAAATATTAAAAACAGAATAAAATTAATATATAAGTGGGGCTCCCATACAACAAACGTGATGTTTTTTGCGATAATGGTACGGAACCCTTCATGCGCGAGTCCGACTCGCACTTGGCCGGTTTTTTATTTGTATACCTACTATGCGCGCTGACACTCACAAGCTCGGCTCAGCCACCCGAAGCTATTATATTGTATTGTGATAACAAAGAGAATATTTCAAACTGCTATTGTAAACAAACAATCAATAAACAATTTACAAAATAACATTATTTTTTATTTGATGAACCTAATTACCTAGAAAACAAGTCTCACATCAAAGTGGCGCTGTCGAAAAAGCAGTTATCCTGACTCTGGCTGGTATGAAATACCTACTTACGGGGAGGCGCCTGTAGGTTATAGCTTACTAGCTAAGGTAAGTAAATACCTATTTAACACACATTGTAATAATTGCAAAACCTGCAATAAAATACAAAAACATAAAGACATGACCTACACCCGTGCGCATAGAGCCTAGCTTTTCGCACGCGCTGGTACGATACCTACAGTCAGCGAAGCCCTGGCGCCCGCTCTGCCAACGTAAAATCTACCGACTTGACGCTCGAACACTTTTCATTCTTATAACTAAGGGCATAAGGTTCAATAAGCGCGCAAGCGGCTCGCGCTGCTCTGCCGTCGCCGCCGCCAAAAATAATTAAAAAGTCAAATCTAACATTACTTGTCGATAATAACAATATCTATGTAAATTCACATTTTCGCAAAACATCTTATTGTCAAGTTGGCAAAGTCGCGGGTAAGTATAGGTGCATAACAACAAGTAAATTGAGTGCCTTCTAATTACGTTACACACAGTAATAATCCAAAGTTCTACCGGCACGCCGGTGCGGTGGCGCGTATGCAATTCATTGACAACATAAACATAAAAAATAGGTGTTAGCTTTGACACCGCAACCACACACAAGTATATTATAGTAATCTTTGCACACACACCGCCGCGCTGTCGGCGCTCTGCCACAGATTACTGAATAGTTACTACGTAACAGATACTTCACTCAGTAGAAAATTTCCAATACCCATTACGATAATTGCCTACTCCCTCGCGTCAACAACCACTGTATGCTAAAATGCGCCTAAATGCTCAAGCGTACAGCAGTGATTGCTTCGCACCGCGCGATTCCACAGTAATCGCAGGGCTGCCTCTTCGATAAAATTAAATTAACATAACTTTTTATCTATGTTATTGAGAACTGTGAATATGTTCTGACTTTTATGTGGCAGTTAAAAATTGTATCATTTATAAAATATTTAACCAACTTAAAAAAAAGGAGGTGATCAGACATACAGGCCAAACTGAGAAGTTTGACTTGTATGGTTTGTAGGTATGTATGTTTGTGCGCGATAATCTCGCGTTTGGCTAAACCGATATCGATGCGGTTTTCAGAAAAGGATTTGTTACATTTAGGAGAACGTTTTAAAATAAGTATAATACTTCTTAGTTTGATGATGATCTTCAGAGATGTTCACTAGAAATGAAAAAAAAAAGCCTTAAAAAAAGAGAACCGACTTCAAATAAAGCACTAAGCCATAATTTGTTTTTTTTATGTTAGTGCTAACAGCTGGTAATTACGAATCGAAAAAGCACCGACATCAAAGAAGAAATTATTTCTTACGGTTTAGTGTTTTGAAGTCGGTTCTCTTTTTTAAAGTTTGTTTTATTATATTTGTAAGTTTGTTTTGTTTTATATATTGATGCTGACTGTGGAAGAAACCTAGATAAAACATAATTATAGACATCAGTGTGTAGGTAAAATAAAAAAATCTTTAAAGTTGATGATTGCTTGATTTACACCCATCTACAGCACATAAGGCACCACACGGCATCGTAATACGCGTACGAACGAACAGCACTATTAAAATTGAACGGCGTGCGCGCGCTTCGCTTGCGAAAACCGCACTGAATTTGAACCGCCGGCGGACCGAGACCGCTCGGTTGGGCGGTAGGCACTTATAGCGCGCAAGTACATGGAGTGACGGAGGCCTGGCTCTGCAATGAAATTGCGCATGTGTGCGTCACACAGCGTTATGAGTGTGTATACGAACACGATCTAGCTTCTTACTGCTCATCACAGCGTCTATCTCTTTCCTGCGTGATGTCGGATGAGATAGCAAATATTTTAACTCCGCCGCCAAATAGTTCGTGCCGTTGACTAGTGTAACCTTAAAGATAGCGATTCAATAAAGAACTTTATTTACTACATAAAACGGTGCATATTTCAGCGAGAGAATACGAATAGACCCGACGGAATTTAAAAGTGGAATTCATTTGAATTCTTTCACAGTAATTTGAACCTTTTCATGTAATAAATACAGTTCTATATTGTACGCTATCTTAAAAAGTAGACGCACTTCATTGCGTCACACCGAGAGACGCTTCTCGGTGTAAGCTGCCGCTTATATTAGTCGACTTGTTTCATCGTTATCTGCCGATGACGTCAAGTAATCAGCGTAAATGAGATGACATTGTATTTCGCGGTTGAATAGTTTGAATACTCGCAGAAATATGTAGTTTCAGTCAATTTGTGGCTTTGCGAGTATTCAAACTATTCAACCGCGAAATACAATGTCATCTCATTAAATTTTATATGGACAGTAGATGGTAGGTCTAGAAGTCAGGCAATCGTGAAATATGAGCGCTATGCATGACGTATCATGTCTAATGTTTTTAGGTTGGGCTGTTTTTGCTTTGGAGAGATTAATTCAAACAAGGAGTTTTTTAATTCTAACAGTTCTATGTGGTCGACAGCAAAGAAAAGTATAGTTTTCCTTCCTTATACAGACCCCTTTCCTTATTTCCGTATTTACCTTAAATGAGGTAAAAAGTCCTGTCCACTTAGGTAAAGTAAACTGCGAGAACTAATTCATCGTTCAAGCGTGACGGAAAAAAACTGTAATGGTAGCAGTAATTAAAAAGCTAGTGTTCTAGATTACGAGTTGATAAAAATCACATAAGACATAGTAATGTCTTTACTGGCACTATTACGAGTATATGGAGTATCGTAAATGACCTTTAGTTCGAGAGGATGAAGCAAAACAAACAGTTTGCAATGCTTAATAAGGCCAATAGTGTTAACTACTTAGCGGACGTCGGACGCCAACTTTGCATTTGGATGTTTAAGGGTTGATAATAAAGGTATTTTTCTCGCCAAACTTCTTTGCTGCCCTGAAGTTGGCTACAATGGCTGCGCATTAGTAAATCCCATACAAAAACAAAACCGATCCACGCCATGCGCATCGGATAGCCAACTTCAGGGCGTTTCAGAAGTTTGTCGAGAACTTTACCTAATATTTGAGACTCACGCATACAGGAAAGCATGGCACATAAGGGATAAGGCCTCTAGGTAGTGAGTGGAACAAATAGATGACGATGATGATGAATCACATCACATCACATCATCAGCCTATTAATGTTCCCACTGCTGGGACACAGGCCTCCTCTCTGTGAGAGGGAATGGGCCGTAATCCACCACGCGGGCCCAGTGCGGGTTGGTGTCATGACATGTCTTCGAATTTTTGGTTCTAGGACATGCCGGTTTCCTCACGATGTTTTCCTTCACCGTTTTGAGAGCGCCTGCCTGGGCTCGAACCCACGACCTACAACTTGTAAGTCGCGGCCGATACCACTGGGCCACCACTGCTCCCGATGATGATGATGAATGAATATAGGTAATTATCACCATCATATTTATCGGATTAATTATTAGTACCAGGGCGAACGAGCTCTGCTCGGGTGAAAATAGACAAAACAAGAAGAAGAGAGATGCTTAGAGGCAATGCTGGGGATGCTTGGAGCGGCGAGATGATTAGTTAAGTTATTTTTGTCTATTTTAAGCTTCCTTGTTCTTTCTACACACTGTGTCTTCGTTTATCATCCCACTTTCCTGTCGCAGGTCTGCTGGAAGAAATTTCTAAATGAAATAAGCAGTACCTTTGTGCTCTTCAATCTGTATTATTACTTTCTCTGTAAAGTTTTTTTGTGTTTACATAAATAAATAAATAAATAAACGACGTTTTCTAGAAATTAAACCTAGCTAGATAGATTTATCGCCCCCGAAACCCCCTGCATACAATTTCATGAAAATCGTTGGAGCTGTTTCCGAGATTCAGATTATGTGTATATATATACAAGAATTGCTCGTTTAAAGGTATGATTATATATATATTATTATTTTTTAGACCTTGTAACAAACGGGTTGAATCCCTGGGCGGAAATTGGAAGGAATCATGGGGCTGGCATTTACCCACCAGTAGGATAATGTACGAGTAGGCTGACAGTAACCAGTATACCAGATTTCCTAAAGAGTTAAATACTGTAGTTTGACGTAATAAGTTATTTATCTAATCGAGCGAAACAAAAAAGCGTGTATAAGTTGGTAAACCAATCTAGACGAACTGACGAAGCGAAAGGAATATGTTGGACACGGTAGGTATGTTTCCACACAATATTCCGAAAGTAACAAGCATTAATCTGAGATCAAACAAAAGGTGATTTTATGCAAAGCGTGACGCAGTGAGTCAGTACCTAAGTATTATTTATTTACCTACATCTAGAATTTTTAAACGATGAATTGACTCGCTCTTTGCGGCAGCGTTATAATATGTCAGGCCAAATACCAAGTTGCCACTGTTGTCAGTAGCTGAAAGCTGGCAATCAAAAATTTTAATTTATATTTGATTAGCCCATACTGTGTGTGTTTGTTTAGCTCGTGGCTAATTAATAACAGCCGCACGGGTCGATCTTCAAGGTTAAGCAAGCGTTGCTTGCCGAGGTTGGTCCGTGGATGGGTGACCATCTTTACATAGCGAGATTCCTCCGTGCCTCGAAAAGCACGTAAAGCCGTAGGCTGACATTTAAAGATCTTTGACAGTCGTTACGGGTAGTCAGAAGCCTCAGATCTGACACTAGTCTTACCAAGGGGTATCGTGTTACCCAGTTACTGGGTTGTGGAGGTCAGATAGGCAGTCGCTCCATGTAAAATACTGGTACTCAGCTGAATCCGGCTAGACTAGCAGTCGACCTCAACTTAGTTGGGAAAAGGCTAGGCAAATTGATTTGGAGCCTATACTGTCCCACTGAAGTCCCCAAATCCTTCCCAGGATTATTTTCCTGAGCAACTTCGGACCAGCCTCAATCTTAGATACTACTACTTAATTCAAAGAGTCCCAAATAAACACTATTTTCATTCTTTCTTACAAATAAATCTAGGCAAACGTACACTATCGTCGACCACATCATCGCTTGCCCCTTGATCAAACAAGGACCTATCATCTAACGCATCATGACTTCTTCTTTTATACAACTATATAAATCATTCAATCATTCATTCATTCATTTTAATACTTAGACATTGATCTGATTTGTTAGCCTACATTGTGTCCCACTGCTTTGATTGCTGTGTCTTCGGCAGGCATTTGCCATTTAATAATAATTAATATAATATAAAATAATAATAATAATATGTTGCCCCCTTGGCGCTACGTCACTAAAGTGCTAGCGAGTCTTTATGGGGCCCATTAATTGAGTGTGCAAGTTACCCCCTGCCATTTTATAGCCGTATAGTTCAGCAGTGGTCCTCCTATAGATTTAGGCAATCGATCCACTAAACCTACCAAATCCATAGCCCATTTTTTCTATATAATTTGCAATAGTCCTGCACCAACCGGGGATTTTCCTTGGGCGCAGTTGCGTAGTGCATACAGGGATAATAGTCTGTTGGTGTCACATTTCCAAATACATGCCTAACAAGGCCTCTGCGAGTTGGCTTCGGCTCCTCCTCGCACGCCTTTCAAAGGACCGGAACCCTTGGGTCCCGAGATTGCCAAAGAAACAATGAAAAATAATTAATTATATTATTAATTGTTATTTTTTTTTATAGTGATTGAGCATTTTTTTGAAAAAATATATGTTATATAAGACCATTTTCTTAATAATTTGATCTGAGCATATTTTGAGTTTTATTCGTATAACATAGTGTAATCAATTTGTTAAGTTATGTCTAAAACGGACAAAAATACGACAAACGCACCAAAACCGCTGGGCGTATTTTAATGAAATCGACACCATCTCAAAGACAATTTAATTATCTACATTTTGTTCTGAAGCTTTTTTTTTTAAGTCATAGAATAATAAGAAAAGTACAAAAAACTACTAAATGTTGGGTCGTGCGGGTGTGAAACGAGTGCGTGATTTGTTCCCTCAAGGTCGTTGGCGTTAGTCTTAAATTAGTCTCATTGAATTTTGGTCCCACAGTGGGGGCAGTTGACTGAAATAGTACATTACTGCAGCGGCTAGCAAAAGAGGCATTGGTGGACGAACGTGTAAATGTGGGCTGAGGCGAAGCCGAGGCACACATACGTAAGTCCATCAATGCCTAGTTGAGGTCAAGGCTTGTATAGTGCTTTTCTCAAATAATGCGCGGAAATTAAAACTAAGTAGCACCTAGAACTCATTTTGTCAAAATCAATGACGAACAACAATAATTGTTCCTGCGTTAAAGTGTTCTTTTGTTTTTCTTTCAATAAACAGCGTTCTATTTGCAAGCCAGTTCGAAATTTAAATAAAATCTTTGATAAGTTACCTCCTTAGGTGCTTTGTTTCGGAGTAAAAGATCGTTCCATTTTTAAATAACACGACAGATATGGATTTTCATACAACTTTTGCCGGCCGCTGCTCGAGTGTATTTGGCCAGTACAGCAATTTCGATTTATCTCGAAGAATGTTTTTTTTTTTTTTTTTTTTTACTATGTATAGGCCTGTGTTTGACCACAATCTCACCGTGGTCAGTGATGATGTGGCCGATGGTGGTAAGCACACAAAGCCTAGAAGGGTAAAATAATGCTCAAATTTCCAAGCATGTTTGAGAAAATAAAATAAACTTAGGTACCCATTGAAATGGCGTCTGGCATAGCCACTGGGTTAAAAGTTTACTAAACCAGGTGTTGGCTGGCAATTGGCCAAATTGTACCTCACGCCACCACTGATAAAAAACAATTGTGGTTTGAGACGTGGTGTGATAATCTTGTTTGTTTAATTTAGTATATCTTGTAGGCACTAGAAAAATGAAAAAGAGTAAGACAAAACGGTTTGTAAAATGTTCTCAAAAATCCCAGAAAAGAGAGGGGCTCTTTTCTGGGATTTTTGAGAACATGTTACTTTAGAAAAATTAAAAACCCCCGATACAAGAACGACTGCTTAAAAAGCGAACTAAAAAGACGTAAACAAGAAGAAAATCATGCTGTTCAGTCGGAGGATACACGTTCGCGAGCTGGCTGACCAAAACCAGATGTATCCTCCGACTACACAGCATGATTTTCTTCTTGTTTAAGTCTTTTTAGTTCGCTTTTTAAGCAGTCGGGTTTTTTTATTAACTTTTTTTATATATAACTTCTTAGTATTTTTTTTTCGAATTAGTTACATTTAAACATAGTGTTATATATTTTTGAAATCACCTCTTAAAACCCTTTATTTTGATACCCTACACTATGGATTTGGAAGAAAAAATATATTTGGGCCTCCACAATATGGCGTCCAAAATCCGCTATTTTTCTATTTTCCATTTTTAATGTAGCCAGTGACACTCTCAGGGTTAAGACGAATCGATTGACGTAAGAATCATCAAAATCGGCCAACGCGTTTGGTCTCTAGAACGCCACATAGGAATACACATACATACATACTTTACATTTACATTCGGCAGTCGGGTAAAAATATCTACATTTTTAAGTTCTAAAAAAATACCTAGACATCCCCAGGAAGAAAACACTACCTTTCTATTTACATCGAAGGACCACCCGTCTACAATTGTATATCTATAAATACCCCACGCATATTACGTTTTCTCCGCCCACTTAAATCGTAAAATTCGTAAATCACCGTCTATTCTGACGACAATGGCGTGGTGACTCGACATTGGTCAGCTACGGCTAGACGCGATTACGTATAATAACGTTATCTAACCGCGTATGTACGTCGTGTTTATTTACATACAGCATCGAGGTATCTTTTAGGTACATTATGTACATGTGTATGATTAACTTTATCGGATTTGGCGACGATATTCGCGGTATTTGAGATAGCGATTAGGTAATTCGTTTGTGGTCTTTGGCCGGTGGAGTAGTGAATCTTTAGAAAATAAACATTTTCGATGGTGAATATTTTGGCTTTTCGCTTATTGGGTACTGCAGCCAGAGAAAGCATGAAAGGAAAGAATACAGCTTGACATTTTTGAAGTGATAGTTATCTACATCTAATTTCCATATGAATGGTCATATTTCGAATGGCTTAGGAATAAGGACCGAGGCAACCAGCTTCCATATTTCGCCTTATCATTAAAGAAGGCCACCAAGGAACAGGTTTTGTACTTTCTATTTACTGTTTTTTAGGGTTCCATACCCAAAGGGTAAAAACGGGACCCTATCACTAAGACTTCGCGATCCGTCTGTCTGTCTGTCCGTCTGTCTCCAGGCTGTATCTCATGAACCGTGATAGCTAGACAGTTGAAATTTTCACAGATGATGTATTTCTGTTGCCGCTATAACAACAAATACTAAAAACAGTATAAAATAAATATTAAAGGGGGGCTCCCATACAACAAACGTGATATTTTTGCCGTTTTTTGCTCGATATTAACGGCATAACGGCAACAGGTAGACGCTTGAAATATTCACAGAATGTTTAGTTGTATATTTACTTCAAAAAATAATAATTAATAAATTAAAATAAAATA
This sequence comes from Anorthoa munda, assembly GCA_945859665.1. Lineage (NCBI taxonomy): Eukaryota > Metazoa > Arthropoda > Insecta > Lepidoptera > Noctuidae > Anorthoa > Anorthoa munda. Next base: position 19,437,540 of record OX243916.1, on the reverse strand, counting down.
AATTAAGGGGGGCTCCCATACAACAAACGTGATTTTTATGCAGTGTTTTGCGATAATGGTACGGAACCCTTCTTGTGCGAGCCCGACTCGCACTTGGCCGGTTTTTTTTTTCATAATGAGTGTATGTTTAGCTAGTAAATAGTAGCTTAGGAGTTATGACGCTATCTTTAAAACAGAGATACCAAACATTTTTGTTCAGTGGACCTCTTAGCGAGTTTTTATGTTTTGGTTTACTTTCGCTGTTCTGATGTTTTTAAGTTTTTAATTAACTTGCAATGTATGTATGTAAGTGTGTTCGGGTCAAATCTTGCAACTTATTTTTAAAACAGTTATCCTCCACCGATTAAGATGATATTTTGCATACAGGTTTAGTTTGGATGACAATGCATGGTTAGATAGGTGACGTCATTCTAAATCCAATATGGCGGACGGCCCAAGATGGTGGACTAGTTATTTTTTGTGCACTGCCATGATAAAGGATATCAAATGAAAGGGTTTGCTGAGAAAAAAACTAGTTTTATAAAAAAAAAAATATGAATAAATTATTTTAAAATTTATTTTATGTTTTTTTTTAGACGGCAAGGTTGGCGCAGTAACTACGCGATTGGATACTGTGCTGCGTGTCGCAGGTTTGATTCCGGACCAAACAAATATTTGATTGGGTTACAGACACTTGTTTATGGTTCTGGCTTTTTGTGTACTTACGTGAGTTTAAAAGTCTGTAAACACACCCACGATACAGGTCTTTCCAAGTGTGGTGTGAGGATATGGGGTATCTAATGGCGAAAGCATCGTTTCAGTCTTCGGGTTTGTCGTGTATCAGTGAATCCATGGCTCTGGATTCACTGATTACTGATACTACATTACCGATGATTTTAAGAGGACATTCTACAATGATTTTATCAGCCGCTGACGCGTGCACTCCGCACGCTCAGCCTGATAGCGAACGAGACGGACCTATTCTGTAGTACTCTGGGTTAATTCATAAGAAGTATAGTTCTCGCTAAACTTCTAGACCGCCCCTGAAGTGGGCTTTCCGATGAGCAAGGCACGGATCTGTGCTGTTTTTGTATGAGATTTACTACTGCGCAGCCATTGTAGCCAAATTCAGGGCGGCCATGAAGTTTTGCGAGAACTATATATTGTGTTATATTTGCTATAGATGAGGACGATGGGGATATTATTTGTTTTGCGTCTAGGTAACTTTTGGTTAAAATTAACGCATTTATCGCACTGGATAGTCCTGTAATAATGATGAAAAAAATAAAAAAGGCTTAAGGGCTTATTACACTACACGGTATTCAGGGTCCTGAATACCGGGTCACTAAATCATTCCGAAGCAATAAGGTCGATATTATGAGAACCCTAACTCCCTAACAGTTATTACACTACCCTAAATTAGGTTTAGGGCCCTGAATACCGTGTAGTGTAATAAGCCCTTTAGTAGGCGTTTCGGCCGCTGAGACGCTGAGTATCGTCCGATCCGGTCGAAACAGGAATTTTATTTTTGTGTGGTGTTTCGGACGAATCCTTTTTTAGAGGCAAAGTAACGCCAGAAACATAAAATCAGTAGAGTTTAATATCATGATAAAAATATAATATCCCCTTTTGCTTTTTTGTTGTATGTTGAACATTATAAGCATTTATACCCAAACTACCAGGAGGCCAGAATCATGAAGAAGTCTTAATATTTGCGGGGCTGGAATCATTTCCTAGAAAGACTAACTTAAGTACCAGGAGATTATAATCATGAGGAAGTATTAACGCGGCTGGATCGGACGAAACTCAGCGGCCGAAACACTTACTAAGCTAAAAAAAACACTTACCAGCTATAACTAGGTCATCAGAGTACTTGAAGGAAGATGAGAGCAGCTGTTCCGCGTCAAAGGGCAGGGGCTCGATGGTGTCCCCACTGAGGCTGTACAGGGTTCCACTGAGAGATGGCACCAGGCGGACCCACTTGCCTCCTGACGTGAGCTGTGGATGGAGTGGTTATTAAAAATCTTCTTATTTATTTTTCGTGTGAGGATATGGCCACCTCTGGTGTCAGATTTAGTTAAGCCGCCTTTGGGAAGGGGAACCCCACAGGCCTCTGACTTGGCTATTTCAGACCTAAATTAACTAAGTATATATTTAAGTCCAGGTTTCCTCACGATATTTTCTTTCACCGTTGCCTGTGATGTCCAAGGTATACTTAGAACGTACATATGAATTTGAATAAGTCACACTGGTACTTGCCTGTATTTGAACCCACGACGCCAAGCACGAGAGGTGAGGTCTTAGCCAATGGGCCACCACGACATACCAATATGATAAATGTGAAACTCCGGACGTTTGGATGTTTGTAAGTAAATAAATAAAAAAACTTGGGTCACGTGTAGACCATGTCTTAGATTAGGACATAGGATACCTTTTATCTCGTAAGCACGTTCCTGTCGTATAATTTTCGACTTCCACGTAGAACAGCTGATAAATCGTAATCATCTATACTAATATTATAAAGAGAAAGGATTTGTATTTTTGTATGTAATGAATAAACGGACCGATTTCAAATTCTTTCACCTTTGGGAAGCTACACTATGCCCCGGTGACATAGGCTACTTTTTATCCCTGTATTCCCACGGGAACGTCCGCTAGTTATATAATAAGTTTGTAAAATAAACGTGCAATAAAAAAAACCCAATGAATCCCCTCTGAAATAAATGGTCTATAATTCCAAACGGAATATATAATAAAGCCAACAGTTCGGCCACGAGAAAAACAATTTATTTGGAAAAACCAATTAGTCTACTAAATATTTGAAATAGGTGAACAATAGCAGGCATGTGAAATTCCCAAAAATGTGACAACATTTTGTTTTGATTAATTAGAATTACGAACTGAAATTATTATTTAGTTATCAAATTGTGTATTTATTATTTTTAATGTCTTTGACATTCTCGGATTCCTGGGGTCCCTGACCTTTAGTAGTCATATGAGGAGCCAGCTCCTACTTGCAGAGGCCCGTTTAACTTTTTGAGCCACCAATGAATGATTATTTCTATATTTATTTAGTTCTTAATGAATAACAATAATGTATTGCATTTTGTATTAATCAATTCGGAACACTGAATGATAAGTGATAAGATATAAATTAATGAATCAGTACTACATTACTATCATAGGTACAGTAAAATGATTATCCAGTAATTTAGGTAGTAGGTTTCAGTGGGTTGGTTCAACAAGGTCTTATGGTGACTGGAAAAACAGGGTAAAAGACCTACCAGGCTGAAGCCCAAAATGGTGGTCAGACCAAATAACTGAGCATCTCAATATACCTATCAGTGCCGCACGCCACCAGGCCGTTGATCGCAAAAGATGGAGAAAGACCGTTGACAAGTTGAAAAGGAGTCAAGATTCTCAGCAGTGAGAGAAAGATTATTAAGAGAGACAAAGCTAGTGGGTTTAAAGGTCTATCAGACTCCTAACCTACCTAACGTTTTTTTTTATTTATATGCTTCCGCTTGACCACTATCTCACCTGATGGTAAGCAATGATGTGGTCGACGTGGAACACCTAGAAGAAACCTGTTCACTCTTGACTTAAAGACTCCCAGGTTGTAGCTATCAGGAAATACAGACTCTGGCAGGGAATGCCACTCCTTAGATGTATGCATAATAAAAGTATTCCCAAAACGTTTGGTGCGTAAGGGTGATGACTCCTCTTATGCATCCCATGATTACCCACCTATTTAATGATTTTTGTAGTCTATCAGCCAGCAGATTTGTGTTGCGTTTTGGTCAACTGCCAAAACATTGTCCGGATTTTTTTTAATTGCTATGTGTCTGCACCTTTTAGTCAGAACATTTATCTACATTTAGCATCAGCTTGAGAAGAAGCAATTAGAACTTTTGAACCTTTGGATTAGAGTATATAAAACAAAATAGATAATTACCTCAACATGGTGTAAATTGGACGAGAGCAGTGGCTGTGTTTCCAAGTCCCAAGCTTTGATGCCATTCTGTGTGGAGAAGGCTGTCAACCTCCCATCTAATGTGCTTACTATCACCAGACTGGAAAGAAGGGACTGGTCATAAACATAGTTATTCAGGTTTACCCCTTGTACCCTCTGGTACCCCTTGAGGATCAAGCGTGAAACACTGCATCCTCTGACAACCACATTAAGAGTAAAAGTTTCGCGTTTCATCATTGAAAAACAATATATTACGGGAAAAACATAACCTCGCTTTGTTCAGTCGGCGAACTTACAGAATAAGGACACGGTCAGTGTTGTGGGTTGAAATTTGAGGGTAGAGAAGAATTTTCTGCCCCAACAGAGCCAGAACACCGAGACACAAGTCTACCCGGGACCACGGTTGTTGCAACACGGCCGAAACGTCGGGTGAAACAGGTAAATAAATGGAAATCATCGCGTTAAATTCCCGTGATATATTGTTTTTCAACCACATTAAGTACAAAAAAATAATGCAAGTATTGAAATGGCACATCAACTAGACTATTCCGTAAACTTTCATCATGAAAACTTAGGTGAAGATAGCATGAAGTGAACTGGTGGTCAATTCTGTAGAAATCACACTGTGATGTCAAAACCTAGTAGGCATGAGTTCGTTATATCAAAACATAACTTATATTGGACGTGTTAAATATCATACCATATCAATATCTATGTCAACATAAACAATATTACAAAAAGTATATTGAATCAAAACTTCTACTAGCGTGCGAGAACAAATAAGCCAAAACTTAAAACAGTAACAATGGGAACACATATGAACAAAACACCAACTTCACAAACAATATGAACCATATGTGCTATGTCTCTTCTAAGTTCTAAATCTATATTCTTTTACTGGTATAAAAGACATGAAGCGAATATGAGGTAACTTTAGCCATGTTTGGATGCTTAATGGCTTGCGTAATAATATATCTTACTATACTTCTAATAAGCTTTAGTTTCTATTTTATAGTTACGATAACGCTTTTAGAGTCCATCTTTTGGTGGCTGGCAGCTACAACTACTCGATATTAGTGAGACACTTACTCTACAAAATAGAACTACAGATTAGTTCGCACTCGTTCATAGTTTGCTCATCTAAATATCATTTTAATGTTTGGAAACTGTACTTCTGATACCAATATCTGAAAACCTTTTCGATATGCAAACTGTACATTGGTTACATAACCGTTTTCAGAATAAACCGAAAATGCCCATCTCTACCTTTCACTTAAAGTTGACTTCAAGCTCACTCTGTCATTCCACATACTAATACAAGTTTTAATATCAATTCATCTGAGTATTCATGGAGAGATGTTTACAGAATAACATGGCTGGATAGTTTGTTGTTGTTGACTTACATCACTATCCCCGAGTTTCCTAGCTCATAATTGTAATCTTGAGCTGGGCAACTCAGGGTAACGCCTGCTTGCACTACCCTGGGTTATTTTACTAACTCCGAGTTAGTAACTAACCCAGCCAATAATGTGTGAGCAATAACTCTCGAGTTAACGCTTTGGTGCAAGTGGGCCTATGATTATGATAAGAGTGTTGAGAGATAGAATAAAATGAATAATTTTATATTACAGTTAAAGTCACAAGTATTATATTTTAATACAAGGATATTAAATAGACACATATCAGTATCACAAAAAATCAAGCAGCTATATTTAATTCGGTAAGTAATGTAGATAAGTTATCAAGGTCGGCAGTAATTGGATTTATGCATTGTTTTTAAAACAATGTTTATGTTTTAACTTTTTTATTTTATTTTCTCTATCAATAAACATTGTAGAACTAGAGCTAATGACACGGGCTGTCACAGGTCACTGGCAGTTCCAATGTTCCATGCACTTTCTAGAAAAAAACAATTTTTAACATACACAGCATGTCATGACATGTCCAAGAAAGTTGAAAAAGTTTGGAAAAAGTATTTGTAAGTATTTCTTAAACCGAATTACAGCAATTTCGTCACTAAAATAACTCACTGTTTGCTCTAATAAACCTGTTTTATTATCAGTAGCAGTTAAAAGGCTTACTATTGTTTTGTAAACAAACCAACCAATCAATAAGATTCTTAAAGTTTGGGTGTAGTAGATTGCTATTTTTTTTTATATTTGTAAAAGCTAAATGAAAAATGTCATGAAAAACTCACTCGTTAAGACCCGAACTGTCCTTTTCAACAGTGGGATTACAGAACGGTAACTTTTGCACTGTATCCTCGGCACGTACACTACAAACGATGAAAGTTAACGCGAAGGCTGCCTTTAAGGCAATTACCCGCCAATACCAGTCCGACATTGTATTACAGCTGAATTATTTTTGGACATTTCAAACCGAAAACCGGCAAATTATTTTTATTATGAAATTCTTAAAATAAATTACGAGATGCGCGCAGCTGACTGTGAAAACTTTTGACCACAGACTGCTTACTGGCACACATTCTCCACGTAATAACTGTCAAACTTGACAGTCTACGTTTCGTTCACTATGTGATTTCTTTTTTTTTACTCAAAATCTAGTTAATGACTCATACCAAAACTTGTTTCAACAATAATATTGAACGATCGGTTCGACAAACTTCCCGTTAATAAATTCTTTGAAAAATGTGCAGTATGAGTCACTCATTAAGTATCGGAACGGTGCTTGTATTGTAATGTATTGTGATTTAAATGAAATAGAATTTCAGCCTAAATATTATGTATGATTAAAAGTCTAGAGCTAAAATTGATTCAACTTATGGAATCATTGCGTCAGTCGGTCGAAGCAAGCATACAGAGATTATTTTTTTTTGCAAACAACTCTAGTGTATATTTATTAAATCTGTATGAATATATATAATGATTATACTTATTTCTTAGTATAAGAAAGTCAATTCAAGATAGAGATATTTTCAAGCACGCTTCGCTCACTAACTTTTACACAGCATATTATTAATAATGTTTTCCTGCAACTTGTTCATATTCGTTGTCTTCATTGCTGAAGGTTGTGCCCGTCTTGGAAAGCTTTGACGGGTTCACTGATGAGTGACTGCTTCCGAGACACTCAGCTTTCGGCTCTTTTTACCCGACTGCCGAAGGAGGGTAATGTGTTTATCAGTCTATGTATGTAAGTATGTATGTAAATATGTATATATGTATGTATGTATGTTTGTTCCTATGTGGCGTTCCAGAGACCAAACGCGTTAGCTGATTTTGGTGATTCATACGTCAATCGATTTGTCTTAACCCTGTGAGTTTCACTGGCTACATTAAGAGCCATATTTCTATTAAAAAAAATGTTTTGCTTCCGAACCCTTCGTGTGGGGTATCGAAATAAAGGGTTTTAAGAGGTGATTTCAAAAATAAATCACACTTATATGTTTAAATAAATGTACCTAAATCTTAAAAAAAATACTAAAAAGGTATAAAAAAAGAAATTAAACAAAAAATCAAAAAACCCGAGTGCTTAAAAGCCGTAAACAAGAAGAAAACAGGGGTGGCTTTACCTATAGTGCAGGGTGTGCGTAGCACACGGATGCAGCGCCCTAGGGGAGGCCGAGCGCAACTCACGCGCCGCCCGGCCGCGGCACTTTCAATGACCCACGTATAAAGAGCTCCGGTTTGCATACATTTTGTATGGCATCTGGAGCTCTTCTTATTTATGTCGAATTACAGCAAAGCAAGGCGCGCCACGAACTGCTTTTACAATAGTAACTTTTATTTCAAAATGAAAAAAACTTAAAAACTGATAATTATATTGGTTAAGTAGTGAGTGACGAATCGCTACCAAAGGCGCGAGCCTGTTTTAATTCGTTTGAAAACACGCCGACTATTATATTGCAAAATCCCCAATTCGGCTGTTTAGAATTAAAAATAAAGTTCAAATTGCCATGGACAAACATGACGCGCGCGGCATTTCTCAAAAGCTTGTGTACGCGTGGCGCGTGCCGCACTTTGTGTTCTACCGCTGCACGTAATTTTGTGAAGTAAGCAATGGATTAAGTATTATATTTGAGTAAACATGTAAATATGAAGTAAACGGCTTTTCTTTTGATTAAAATATACCTTTTAAGTAAGATTTGTTATTAGCTGTTGCGACTTTACCCGTGTACAGTGGCTACCCAAATCTGTCAAATGTTCCCACTTGATATTGAACTCTGTTAACTCTGTACGTATGACATGAAGTCGTAATTAGGGTTCTATCAGACAGAGAGCGGTCACACGGTCAAGCGTTCAAGAGTCAGTTTTGCGTTCGAGCGTGTAGTTGCTCACGAACCCCGCGCTGTTGGACAATCTACGCGGTATCACCTATTGTCACCATGTTTTTAGGCGATAGTTCTTCATCGGAAGACGAATTAATGATTTAGTGGTCATTATCAAAGGAAATACTGGATCCCAGTAAATAAGGATAGAAAACAAGATGGAGATTTATCATGATCATATAAGTTAAGTATATAAGTATAAGGCATATAAGTTTTGGATGTCCACGCTTATAGAGTCTGGCCAACGAAAGTGTGATCTGAAAAACGCGGCAAATTCAAAAAATCCTACTGTGGTATCACCAACTATACCTATAGTTAAAAGTTTTGATACTTGTATTATTTGTATTTATTATAATTTATTTTTTGATTTATTGGTTTCGTTTGGTGAAGTGTGACGGAGCCGTGACTGTCATGGATGTGAGTTAAAAAATGGGTGTGTAGATTTATTTATTAGTATGTACATAATATTAACCCACTTAACATTTAATTTATTAATCACTTAATCATCATACTCAAAATCATAGTCCAAAAATTCAAACTCTAAGTATTCATCTGTATCTGAATCATCATCAATACTTATATAATTTTTTCCAATACTTCTTCTGTTATGTGATCTCTTTGTTTTTTATATTTATTTGCAACATTTATTACATGGTCCGTCAATTTTTCCAGTCTTCTGCAGTTATTCGGCCAAATGAGGAACATTGAATCATAAACATAAGAAAAGGTATCATCATATCATAAATATATAACAATCAGCCAACATGGATCAAGATTACCAAATCACACTAACAATCTCAATCACAGACAATACATAGATTAATAATGTTGCCATACCCCAACTTTGAAAATACCCCAGATCACGCTTTCGTTGGCCAGACTCTATGCACGCAGGAGAACTCTCCTCCCGAACCAATTATGGCAAGAATACTTATCTATAGCATATCGTCTGTACAACGACATAATCTCATTAAAAGAAAATCAAGATTTAGATATTTTTCACCTTTCTCTACCCAAATTTAGGTTTTGCATTAGAAATATTTTGGCATATAAATTTAAATAATATAATGTTATACAATAATATAATATTAAATTGTGACTTCTTGAAACTGTGTGAACTTCTGGTTGTTGCTACAGTTAAGTTAATTTACTTGTATATTAATCTGTGTAAACTGTTTCTGGATTGTGTTGAACTAATTGTATGCTTATGTTTGTTATTGTATCTGTTTATTTCCCAAAAATAAAATAAAAATATACTTTTTTCTAAATGGTTAAAGATGAAGAAAAAAAATTGTTATAATTCTTTTCGGATGACAATTGATTCCTTCAATGAACTATAAGACAAAGTTAAACATGACTTAGATAAACAAGATACTACAACTGGAGGAAAGCCATTTCAGCAAAAGAAAGATTGGCACTTCTTTTCCTCGGGTTTTATAATCGTTATCCTTCTCTTCTTCTGTTTCGTTATCAGTGTTTTCATCTCTTCTTCGCTTTTCAGTCTCCATCTTCCTTCCTATTTGGTCACCGAAACATTAGTGAACGCGCGTGCAGGAGGCATTCTGAACGTGTACGGTCTGGTTGACCGTACACGAAGGCAAGAATGCCTTCTGTGTGGGTATATCTATGTAATGTAATACAACACAAATAACGCTCTTGTCTTGAACGGTTAACCGCGTGACCACTATCTTTCTGATATATAACCCTTAGAATGAATAAATTTGACAGATATTGGAAGCTTGATGCGAAACCCAGTATTTCTTTTAGTGTATCTGTTGTTTACCGGTATCATTTAAAATTACACCATTTTTAGGGTTCCGAAGTCAACAAGGAACCCATAAAGTTTCGCTCTGTCCGTCTGTCCGTCCGCAGCTTAGCTCAGAGAATCTATGTACTAGAAAGCTATAATTTGGCATGGATAAACATATTAATATTTCCGACAAAGTGGTACAATAAAATCATGAAAAATATTTATTTTTGGGGTTCCTCCTATAGACGTAAAGTGGGGATGGTTTTTTTTTTTTCTCTTCTGTCCCATCGTGTTGGGTATCGTTGGATAGGCAATTCAAAAATATTATGGGCTTGCACAAACCATTTTTCGTTTCAGAAATCAGTTTGCGTAAAATTAAGCTTTATATTGCAAATTTATGTTAGAGGCAAGTGTCCCCACCCCTTGCCAGCGAAATGGTTGCTCTTGGCAATGTGAAAAAATTCACGGCAGTAGTAAATATAACGAAATTAAAAGGAAAATTATCACTGATAAGTAGGCTTTACAAGTTTACGAGTAATAGTCGACCAACTTATAAAATGTACTTAGAACAGTAAAAAATTTGTACATATGCCATTGAAAAATTACTTATATAACGTTGTTAGCTGTGCAAAAAATAGTGAATATTTGCTTATGAACCATGTAAAAATATACAAAATTAAAATCATAACAGGCTTTAAAAGTTTAAGAGTAATAGTCGACCAACTTATAAAATGTACTTGGCATAGTAAATTTTTTGTACAAATGCCATTGAAAAAACAACTTAAATATCGTTGTTTGATGTGTAAAACATATAGTAAATATATGCTTATGAACCATGTAAAAATAAACAAAAATAAAATCATAACAACCTTAATTATAATGATTTTTAAATTAATAATGAATGTCTAAGCTCGAATAATGCATTGGAGTGGCCGGAGTCGTAATTAGCAATACCAGTCCTTAGTCCATACGGCGCATGGGCGTGGAGAGTCTATTTTGTGTTAATGCAGAAGTATTGTCGACGTTTTGTAATCTAAAGTCAAATTAGATTCGATTGCCAAGCAAATTACTTATGAACTTCAGTTGCGAAGTTGGATTTTATAACTCCTTCTTCAGTTACCAGATAGTCCTTCTTTAGTTTAAGTCAAGAGTGAATAGGTTACTTTTAGGCAAGCATGCTACACCGTAGACCACATCATCGCTTACCATCAGGCGAGATAGTGATTAAACGCGACCATATAGATTAAAAAAAACATCATCCTATGTGGGCCCGTTTTTAGACTTTGTGAGCCGCTGAAACCGTTCTAATGTTCATGTAACAACAACAAAACCCTCTTTTTAGTCCACATTATTATGCAACTTCGGAACCCTATTACTGCGCGTGGCCCGACACGCACTTGGCCGATTTTTTAGTTTTGCACCCGGATCTCCGTTCACTGTTGAAAAGATACAAGGTGTTTGGTAAACACCCTGTATAATTCTAAAAACAGTCAACTGCACATCATGGCATCCAAAACAGTCAAATTTCTTTAACAGATATTCAATTTAATCTCCAAATAATATTATGCATTTATTTGTACCCATTCCATTTTGACCGCGCGCGTACTAGAGGGCGCTAGGGTAATGATTGCACACGGGCGCTAGAGTCTGGCCAACGAAAGTGTGATCTGAAAAACGCGGCAAATTCAAAAAATCCTACAGTGGTATCACCAACTATACCTATAGTTAAAAGTTTTGATACTTGTATTATTTGTATTTATTATAATTTATTTTTTGATTTATTGGTTTCGTTTGGTGAAGTGTGACGGAGCCGTGACTGTCATGGATGTGAGTTAAAAAATGGGTGTGTAGATTTATTTATTAGTATGTACATAATATTAACCCACTTAACATTTAATTTATTAATTACTTAATCATCATACTCAAAATCATAGTCCAAAAATTCAAACTCTAAGTATTCATCTGTATCTGAATCATCATCAATACTTATATAATTTTTTCCAATACTTCTTCTGTTATGTGATCTCTTTGTTTTTTATATTTATTTGCAACATTTATTACATGGTCCGTCAATTTTTCCAGTCTTCTGCAGTTATTCGGCCAAATGAGGAACATTGAATCATAAACATAAGAAAAGGTATCATCATATCATAAATATATAACAATCAGCCAACATGGATCAAGATTACCAAATCACACTAACAATCTCAATCACAGACAATACATAGATTAATAATGTTGCCATACCCCAACTTTGAAAATACCCCAGATCACGCTTTCGTTGGCCAGACTCTATATACATTTCCATAGGTGAAAGAATGGGTGGAAAAAAATTGGCGCGAATAAAAATCGCAGTGCGTGCCTGCCTATGCCTTAATTGCGCCTTGCTTACAAGGGCCTTCCCAGCCTCACAGGTCCGAGTTCCGCTCGGTTTTTAACAAGTGGAACTACGTTGTGTAGCTTCTTCCACATTTTGTTGGAGTTCGTTCGGATACATTACATATCAAAACGGATCATAGACAAAATAATATTTTATTTTCTGTCTAATCTGTGCTGTGTAGTGTGTTTGAAAACGATAAGTTGAAGTTGACAAATCCTCTTTTCCATGCTTCCTTTTTCTGCGATATAAAATAATTCATTGAATTCATTCGTGTTTTGGGAGTATTAGCGAGCGAAAGTCACCTAAAAGTTTGTGTAAAAGTGATTTTCAACTACCAACATATAATTTTTGAGCAGCTAACTCGAATATTCTATCATGACTTTGGGAACTTACAATAGACATCAGGCGCAAAAGAAAAAGTAAACTATTTCTTCCCTCCTTGGTTTGTGTTTAGCGTTTGCCTTTTACTTGTTACTGATATTGTTTTATTTTTTAGGCAAGCTGCGTTGGCGGCAGCATTTCCCCAAGGGATCCGTTGCCAGAAATGCCTGGAGTATGGCCACTGGAGCTACGAGTGTACGGGCAAGCGCAAGATCTTGGTGCGTCCTTCACGCACACAAGTTTTGAAGAAGAATCTGAAGTCGCGAGAAGAGGGATCATGCAGGTAAGTTCTGATTTTGTGATAGTTTCTTTTCAACCTGTAGAGTGTAGAAGGTTACAATTTTTCTAGAAAAATATATTCGTATTTTCTTCAAGTTTTTGACAGGTTTTATCATGTCTTAACTATTTATTTCATAACTCATTGCAATTCTTAATGTTGTTTTCTATTGATAATTTAAAAAACAAGGTCATTGTAAAATGCATCATGTGTTTTTTTCTAGCAATAAGTTTTTTATTGTGACTGTTAAGTCTACCCACAACTCAAAAAAATTGAGATATATTTTAAAAAATTTCCAGTAATGGCAGCTGCAAGATACCTAACAAAAAGAAACGCACAGAAGACTGCGCTGACTGCTCAGACAATAGTTCCTCAGGCAGTTCTTCTGGATCAGAATCGGGCAGCTCTGACGAGTCCGGCAGTGGCAGTAGCAGTGATTCTGAGAGCGACAGCGAAAGCAGCAGCGGATCGGAATCATGTTCAGATTGTTAAGATGTCAGTAGTCGCTGGTAAGTTATGACTGGTATTAGCAAAGTAGATTATTTTCCTTAGTTCAGGCAGTGCCTTTACATATTGCTGACTAACATTAAAGAATAAGGTTTTACTGCAATGCAAAGATATGATTCTTAAATGTTTGTTTAATCTACATTATAAGGAAAAAGTCCAGTGCATAAAATATATTTCCATTTAAGATTATTCTTCTATTATTATTATCACTGTAATTATTTGAATTGACATCTCTTTTTGTACCCTACAAAGATTTTATTGGAAATCTCTGTACTATTTATGTTTGTTTTCAGAAATAGGTTTCTTGCTATCACCAGTTGTAACATACCCTCAATGGAACATTAATGAATTGCATGTAGGATAAACTAACACCAGTTTGATTCATAATGCTGGACATTAAAAAATAAGGTTTTAGTATAAATGACACTGTTTTTAAGATAATTTTAACCTGCAGACAATGTTTATAATATATTTATTTTTTATTTGTTTGTGTAAGTAGTGGCACTTATCTCATTCAGCCTTTTATATGATAATCAATAGCAGATTATAAATGAAACACTGGTTTTCGTAGATTTTCAAAGTAGTAATAATTGTTTTAAAGAATTGATGAAATTTAGAAAAGAGCTAAATGGGTTTGGCACCATTTTTCCTAGTTTTAATGCTGTGAACTTGTTGAATGTTTGTAGTTAAATGATTCTATGAGAAGCTAAAGATAATTTTATGTGTGTATGAATGAAGAATTGAGAGTTTGTAAAGATTTGATAACTTTTAATGTCAGGCTTTATTTCCACTGACAACATTAGGAAAAAAAGGAAATGATTAAAGAAGCCAAAGTTTTTTTGATGTTAAAATACTCTATGGATAAACTATAAATTGTATAACAATCTTAAGTTAGTGGAAATTTAGTCATTTTATGTTTGTGCTTTGTGAAACTGCTGTGTTAATATAGTGTAGACTTAAAGTTAATTATCAATTACATATTTACATGTCATAGACGTAATATTTTCTAAGACTGTATAGTAAAATGTCTCTTCAATTAAATAGTCTCATGATTTAAATAGAAAAATGTAAGAATTTTGATATAAAACGAAATATAATTTAAATGGGATTATTTCTATTGTTATTATTTACTTACCTGTATCAGTTCATCTATGTAGGTATATATGTTTCATTTCATCATCTTCCTGCCAGGAATGGGCTCAAAAAGTTTGATCAAATGTACCATTGATACGAAAAGAAGATCTTCCTGCCCTTGTCCCATGTTACTTGTGGTTGATGCAACAAGATTTCCCCTTCCATTCGCCCCTGTTCACTGTCATACGGGTCATTCACTTCTTAATAGCCAAGAAAATATTAGGAGGCTCTAGTTTTTTTTTTGTGGTTGTTGCTCACGTAGAACTTTGTACGCGTACGTATAAGAATCGTGCAGTACAATTCCGTACAATAACGTGATAGAAGTAAAATATTTTTTTTGCAAATAGGTATCTGGCTTCTACCATTGAATGGCAAAGCAATAGATTGCAAACCTAGTAGATCAGATGATGTTTGGTAGAAGTCAGAGTGCAATTTGAATAATTTAGTACTGAAGACAGTCTTTATTGACTCTATTCATACACCAAGATTTAAGAGGCTACTAGAATGCCATAAGTATGTGGGCTGAGGATGGTCACTAGATAAAAAAAAACACATTGCATTGCTGCATTCTAGGTGTGAATTTATCCTCAGATCAGTGGACATGAATAATGACAAATAAAACCAAGTATTTTGCTTATAGTAATTTTATTGTTTATTACAAAATGAATTCATTGATAGTAAACACATAATTGTTACAAAACAACTTACAATACGTCAAATTTTAGTTTTGTACTGACAAAGGCACTTATGACGTAACAATATTCAAATAACGGAAAATCAAATTTAAAATCCTAGAAACAAGAAAGTCCATGATTAAGTAAAACACGAAGATGAACTTTACAAAACGACAAAAAAAATCGATTTACCCTCAACAAAAACAAGATACAGTTTCGTCCCACAATCCAATGGCAAGGTCGCCTAGTGCAACTTTAGTTTCATCGAGCGGCTTGCTAAATTGAAAGCTACAAAATGACAACAAGCAGCCTTATGAATATTTAACAAGTCGACCTACTTTACAGGGTTAGCGTAACTATTCGCAGATATTCGATAGAAGACTATTGTTGGAATAGAAATATTGATACATTTGTTACTATAAGCACAGATAATATAATACTAACATACAGATGCCTCATCCCATACAAAGAAACCGTGTCGACGTAACTAGCGTTTTTAATCTGATTATACAGATATTTTTTTGGAAATCGACCGCGTTCGGTTCCGTTCCAAGGCGATAGATAGATCACTAAGGTTCGATCACCAAGATATGAGCTCTTTAAATTCTGAGTTGAGCTGCACGGTTATTGACAAATGCGTGCACTGACTGGACAGGTCCACTCAATCTGGCTAGTTCTTTCCTGAAAAGACCATTTCAGACATCAGTCTACATGGTCTTCACATGATCTAACCAAGATTTTGTCTGGACTTTAAAAGAGACTGTGACCTCTGACTTTGTTTCGGCTTTTCTTCTCAGAGTAGTCAGATAGGAAACGCCGACCTCATCTAGTTTTTACCCGACTGCCGAAGGAGGGTAATGTGTTTATCAGTCTACGTATGTATGTATGTTTGTTCCTATGTGGCGTTCTAGAGACCAACGCGTGGGCCGATTTTGATGGTTCTTACGTCAATCGATTCGTCTTAACCCCGCGAGTGTCACTGGCTACATGAAAATTGGAAAATAGAAAAATGGCGGTTCTTGGACGCCATATTGTGGAGGGCCAAATTTTTTTTTTCTTCCAAACCTATCGTGTGGGGTATCAAAATAAAGGTTTTTAAGAGGTGATTTCAAAAATATATGACACTTATATGTTTAAATGTACCTAATTCGAATAAAAAATAACTAAAAAGTTATAAATAAAAAAAGTTAATTAAAAAATATCAAAAAACCCGACTGCTTGAAAAGCGAACTAAAAAGACGTAAACAAGGAGAAAATCATGCTGTGCAGTCGGAGGATATGTTTGGTTTTGGGCAGGCAGCTCGCAAATACGTATCCTCCGACTGCACAGCATGATTTTCTCCTTGTTTACGTCTTTATAGTTCGCTTTTCAAGCAGTTGGGTTTTTTGACATTTTTATAAAATATGATCGACATGTTAAAGTGTTTGTACAAACCAACTTACAGAAATAAAATCATTTATCATTTACCATCTATATCCGTTGAACGGAGCCGAACGCGATCGATGTACAAAAAGTAAATCAGTACAGTACGTCGGCACGGTTTCTTTGTATGGGATGAGACATCTATATGCTAGTATTATATTATATGTGCTATGAGATTTCTGGGGCCAGCACAGAATTCGTAGAACAATCGAGAAATAAAAACTTATACATAACACTTAGGCTAAAGAAAAGAAAATTTTCAGATAACGTTAAAGCTTTATTTTATTGTAGTGATATTATAAAGGTGGGTATCGGTAATTATGATGCTATGTGGATCGGTCGGGCTGATAAAAGTATTGCAATCGAGCGGGAAAGCTCACGTTGAGACACCTATGTCGGGTTGTTTTTTTGATAGAAAAGTTTTTGATAGCTTGCATTTTTATTAATTCTCGATATGATATTTATGGTACATCTAGCAAATAATAGTAGGCAGACGAGTTTGGAGCATAATGTGTACATCTATCATTAAACCGACTTCCAAAACAAATCACTACCTACAAAGCGAAAAATAACTTTGTTTTCGAAGGTCTTTGGTACCTATGTCTTTTTATCGTTTTTGACATCGACGCTATGTAGCGTATTATTTTGGAATGAATATAAGCATTATTAAGAATAACTTAAAAACTATTCTTCAGATCTTGATCAAATTTAAATGGAACCACGAGAAGCACCAGCTTTCAAATAATGAGAACTTCCTCCTTTATGAAGTCGGTTGAAAAATAGCTATACTTCATATAAGATAGCTTGATCTCTGCGACAGCTGTCAGTATCAATACAGTAACAATAGCGCTTGACAGGTTAACAATAACGTATACGTCAGTTTGACATATGTCGCAGAGATCATGCTATCTTTTAAGAAGTATAGTAGCCCTGTTATGAATCAAGACAATATTGTTAAAACATTTAATTTGAAGCATAGAAAATTTGCTCAGTAATTTTCGGATTCTATTAGATTAATTTCTGCTGCAAGAAACTAAATAATTCGCGAACTTAATGTTCATACCCAATCCACACAGCAGCATACAAAATCCTTAAAAAAAATCGGAATTGCAAATCAGAGACAAAAAATTACGCAGTAGACGCACTACTGGAAGGTGCATCCGGCAAGATATGAATAATAACTTTCCTCTTAGCATCATAGCTAAAACTGTTCATCTTGAAAATCCTGCTATCATAGAAGGGTTTCAAGTCTGAGATGTTGATCTGTCTTGCACGTTCTAGCAGGTCGCGTTCTGATATCTCGATGGTGGACTGTGAGTGGTTGTGTAAGCCTCTCATGTAAGCCAGTTGGTCCATTGTGAGTTGACGTAGGATGTAGTACA
Organism: Anorthoa munda; assembly: GCA_945859665.1. NCBI lineage: Eukaryota > Metazoa > Arthropoda > Insecta > Lepidoptera > Noctuidae > Anorthoa > Anorthoa munda. The sequence continues at coordinate 19,419,395 of OX243916.1, read as the reverse complement.
GGAGCTCGCTGTGGTCTTTCTTGTATGATAGGTATTTTTGGAATGTCTGGAATAAAAGAGATGGCTTAGTTATAAATATCAAGCTGATTTGACATTGGGGTTGGTAAAAACGGCGAATGGCCACGTGTTAGGGTTTTATTTGCTCGACATTTGAGTACACACGAATCGTAAATTGTTTTTCTTTTCTTTCTGCTAAGATCAGCGACCACACAGGCCCTAGACGCCTAATAACAGGCGAGCGATATCTGTCAACACATATGACTAAACAGCTAATAAAGGTCGCCAATCGACAATTTCGAATTAGTAGTGAACACTTCTGTGAGCCGTAAATCCGCGTCCGTCAAAAAAATAATAATTCATAAATATTTTAATGGCCTCTTGAACAATACGTTGGTATGGTAACAACATCCAGACTTCAAGTTTCCGGAAAAATGGCATAACATTTCATTGATAAGTTAATAGTTACATAAACATAATTAGATTTATTTTCTGATATTATTTGTCGGAGTTCATATTATACTGGTCAAGTTTGTAGGTGAAAACGCCCACTGCATGTTTGCGTCTCTTTCTTTTTAAAGTAATTTTTTCGCTATCTCTTCTCCTCTATAATTTCGTAAATAGAACTAGTAATGCACCATATCCTATGACCAAATCTGTTATCCATAGAACTAGACACCTTACAAATAAAGACATTAACTTAAAGTTTATTAATTGTGAAACGATGTTTTGATTACGTTTTTTACTAATATTTAATATTACTATATTTAAGAACCAAAACCGAAAAAATTATGTTTCCTTATGAATTTTTGATATTATTTTTTTTTAGTTTTATCATTGCTTACTAAAATTTTAAAACGCCATATAATTAATAATAAAGAAGGTAATTTTAATAAAATAAAAATAAGTACAAATACTATTTATAAAATATCGATACCTTCCTGGTTTTATTTAAACCTGTCCCACCCTTAATGAGGCGCATGACCTTGGTAAGGGACCAATCAGAGCGCAGTACCCCCGTGCCTCATACCTCAGCTAGTTGACAGAATTGTTTTGATGTATTAGATCAAGCATTAGGCGTCTAGTTGCTATGTGGTCGATGGCTAAGATATTAATCTTAGTAGGGCCTAAGACGTGTCATCCGACTATATACCGATGTGTTGCATGAAGTTTTAATAAATATACAAAAAAAGAATTGGGGGCAGACTAACACAACGTAGTGTATAGTTCTCGCCAAACGTCTTGGCCGCCCTGAAGTTGGCTACAATGGCTGCGCAGTAGTAAATCTCATACAAAAACAGCACCGTCTCGTGCCTTGCGCATCGGAAAGCCAACTTCAGGGCGGCCCAGAAGTTTGGCGAGAACTATACGTATGGTTTATTAGTGGACAGATCGGGATTCAGCATGAACGGTGGACCCCCAAACTAGACCATGCCTAGTTTGGGGGTCCACCACCGACCTGTATCTTGAGAAAAATATAAATGAAGGTTTACAGGCCATGTTGACGTCTTCCTCCGACACCTGCGGCCGGAGGTGCCTCGCTCATGCGGATCACTGCGGGGTACACACTGGTAATATGTAGTAGCCTACCTGTCGCATAGCTCTCATGACGCTGTACTTCTGCGTGTCCACGAAGCTCTCCAGCATGGTGCGGATGGCCATGTTGACGTCTTCCTCCGACACCTGCGGCCGGAGGTGCCTCGCTCATGCGGATCACTGCGGGGTACACACTGGTAATATGTAGTAGCCTACCTGTCGCATAGCTCTCATGACGCTGTACTTCTGCGTGTCCACGAAGCTCTCCAGCATGGTGCGGATGGCCATGTTGACGTCTTCCTCCGACACCTGCGGCCGGAGGTGCCTCGCTCATGCGGATCACTGCGGGGTACACACTGGTAATATGTAGTAGCCTACCTGTCGCATAGCTCTCATGACGCTGTACTTCTGCGTGTCCACGAAGCTCTCCAGCATGGTGCGGATGGCCATGTTGACGTCTTCCTCCGACACCTGCGGCCGGAGGTGCCTCGCTCATGCGGATCACTGCGGGGTACACACTGGTAATATGTAGTAGCCTACCTGTCGCATAGCTCTCATGACGCTGTACTTCTGCGTGTCCACGAAGCTCTCCAGCATGGTGCGGATGGCCATGTTGACGTCTTCCTCCGACACCTGCGGCCGGAGGTGCATGCGCGCGTGCGCTTCGCTCATACGGATCACTGAGGACAAAGAAGAAGGTTACATTGCTGATGAAGGTCTTTCAATGCTTTGGCAACCTCATACAATCCATTCATACTAATATTATAAATGCGACAGTAACTGTCTTTCTGTATGTTACCTTTCACGCTTAAACTGCTGAACCGATTTAATTATGTATGGAATTAGTTTGAGACCCTGGAAAGGACTTAGGGTAAGACGGTGTTATCCCGGAAATCATCCTTAAGGGGGTTGAAGTTTGTATGGGAAAAAAATGCCTATTCGAAATACTAATTCTATGCAGACGAAGTCGCGGGCAAAAGCTAGTTGGGGACAGACAACTGATTTCATTATTATGAAGGTATTTTTTTTTGGGATTGTTGTGTGTGATAGACTTACCGGATTCAATATGACGCACGGTGATGGGCAAGCTGCCTGTAGCGAGAGATTCTTGCCGGAGCTGACTGTACATCTTAGCTACCTTGTCTTGATCCATGTTCTGAAATAAAATACATATTTTCCAAAAATAACTGAAAATCGTATGTAAAGACATGTCTAGGTGGCTCCTCTTCATCAACATCTGTTTGTACCTACGACCTACTGTAGTTTGAGGAGTACTTAAACTAGCTAAACATTGCAAGTATTACAAACTCGACAACTTCTAGAAAACATGCTGAAATTGGTATGCGACCACGCTGAAAATAAACATAGGTCTGTTTAAGCTACTTTTAGTTACCAAACTACACCTTCAAGCAAAACATACTTGTGGCACAGATAATATAATACTAGCATACAGATACCTCATGCCATACCGCAAGAAACCGTGCCGACGTAACTAGCGTTTTTCGACTGCTTATTCTGGCAATTTTTTGTACATCGAACGTATTCGGTTCTGTTTCACGGTTATAGATAGATGGTGTTAGCAGCGACTTGCAAGTAAAAGGGTGTATTAGGTTCGTGAATATTTTTTTCTTTAAATACAGTGAAGGTTTGTTTTCTAGTATTTATTTGCACGTTAGTACAGTTTTTTCTGCACCAAAATGTGTTAAAATGTAAACTTTAACAATCGAGTGGAATGCCTCAGAAATTAAAAAATGCGCCATCTATTGGCATCAATTTTCCATAATTCCACACCAATATTCCATAATTTTGTACTTAAGGGCGCGGCGAAGCATGAATTGTCCATACAAACGTAATACCTAAATCATTTGTAAGTTGAGCATATTTCCACCAAATTATGCTAATATTCGGATTCAGACAGTATTTATCTAGGTTCCTACGTCTTTTTTTTTTCAAAATACTTACCTAAAATGAAGTTTAAGCGAATTCCGTTTCGTACATTTTTACAGCGTAAATGACATGTTTTCTTATTGATTTTTCTATCTTAAAAAAAACAATATCTATAAAATTGTCAACGCTATAACATAGCTCATATTATCAAGAAACAAATTATCGAAAAAAAAATTAAAAAACATTAAGTTTTCATTCATCATTTTTGGTATTACGGAACACATAAAAATAATCATACATTTTCAATAGCTAGTATTGCTGTCGCGTCGAGCACGTCATGTCAATGTGTGTGTAGTCGTGCTTCATACGGTTGAGTAGGTATCGCTCGTACGGCTTTTGTTCGGGGCACTTCGGGGTTGTTTACTGTTTGTTGTATTGTATATTTTTTACCCGACTGCCGAAGGAGGGTAATGTGTTTATCAGTCTATTTATGTATGTATGTATGTAAGTATGTATGTATGTAAGTATGTATGTATGTAAGTATGTATGTATGTAAGTATGTATGTATGTAAGTATGTATGTATGTATGTATGTTTGTTCCTATGTGGCGTTCTAGAAACCAAACGCGTGGGCCGATTTTGATGGTTCTTACGTCAATCGATTCGCCTTAACCCCGCGAGTGTCATTGGCTACATAAAATTTGCAAATAGGAAAATAGCGGTCCTTGGGCGCCATATGTTGGGGGCCCAATTTTTTTTTTCTTCCACACCTATCGTGTGGGGTATCAAAATAAAGGATTTTAAGAGGTGATTTCAAAAATATATAACACTTATATGTTTAAATGTACCTGATTCAAAAAAAAAAATAACAAAAAAGTTATAAATAAAAAAAGTTAATTAAAAAAATCAAAAAACCCGACTGCTTGAAAAGCGAACTAAAAAGACGTAAACAAGGAGAAAATCATGCTGTGCAGTCGGAGGATACGTCTGGTTTTGCAATTTTGGTCAGCCAGCTCGCGAAGATGTATCCTCCGACAGCACAGCATGATTTTCTCCTTGTTTACGTCATTTTAGTTCGCTTTTCAAGCAGTCGGGTTTTTTGATTTTTTTAATTAACTTTTTTTTTGTGGTTTGTTGTCAGTGTTAGACGATTACTTTACTGTGCTGCTCGTGCGTATTTATTTATTTTCTAAGTACCAATAGTACCAATGATATAATACAATAAGTTACTATTTTTACCAGATACAAGGACAATTGCAAATAACAAACCGCAAATACTTTATTTTTATAATATGGACGCCTAAAGGACTGGCATATGAAAAAATTTAAAAAGACAACGAATTTTGGAATTCAATAGTCTTAAAATTAGAAGAGTTTTATTTTAAATGTATATTGCCTGAATTAATAGATCCCCGTTTACCTAGAAATCTGCCTATCAGAGACAGAATATAAACTTTATTTTTCTTTACCTACGTAATGTACTTAAAATTGTACATATAAACTAAAAAGCGTGCGTAAAAATATTTTCTGATTATCATTATTGTATTTTTGTATTTCGTTCAGTCGATAATATTATTTATGGTCACCCTACACGACTTTATCACGTTTTGATTTATATTTTTAAATAGATGAATGATGATCTATAAAGTAAAACATAACAAAATAAATGTTTATACGAAATTCTTGTTTTTATTTTGAATATTCTTAGATCAGAGCGCTGTTATTTGTATGTACCTACTTATGCGTAAATAGGCATAAATTATTGGAATATTTGTCTTGTACTAATACTTTGCCTAAGTAACATTTGTATTATTTTACTTGCATTCATTATTTATTATAACAATACATATTTGAGGTTTCGTAAAAGGCATAGTTACCTACATAAATAAGACAAAAGAACGCCGGCGCAGTTCGCGTTGGCCGGCTTGCCGGCTTTCGAGTCGTTATGAATGGAAGCCTATCTACTCGCACACACACGGCTGCGCACGGCGCACCGCGTGTGTGTGCAAAGCGAGATAGCAATACTCTGAACGAATTCTTCACTCGTCTCGAATTGCATTTGCGAGCTCCGTTCGCCGCGCTCTTAAGAGAGTTGATTAAACAAGAACATAAAATTTTTGTGTTAAATTCCAGAAAATGTTAATTTTACATACATTCAATAACAATGATCTGTTGATGGAGGTGCATATCGCGCCATCTAGTGAGATTTATTTGAACCAAATTTTCTTTCTTAGCAATGAGACCCCGTGCTTGTGGCTTGGGATGCCTCTCTAGAATAGACAATGTATTGTAGACGGGTAGACCATGGCTTAGAGCAGTGATGGCCCAGTGGTAACGGCCGCGAGTTACGTGTCATAGTTCGTGAGTTCGAACCCAGGTAGGTGCTTTACTTTGTGTCCATTATTTCATCACCACTGCTCTTAAAACAGTGAAGGAAAATATCGTGAGGAAACCGGCATGTCTAAGAAGCACAAAATTTAAAACATGTGACTTCCACCAACCCGCACTGGGCCCGCGTGGTGGATTAAGGCCCATTACCTCTCTCACAGAGAGGATGCCTGTGTCTCAGCATTGATAACATTAAAAGGATGATGATGAGACCATGGCTTGGATAAGTAAATCAGATAGTTTTAACCAGGGTAATATATAACGGGCAGAGGCTAATTATTAAATAGAATTGACTCCATTATTAACATACTTGTAACTTAGGATGCACATTCTCCCTAGAGTAGACGATGTATTTCTTGAGCAGGTCCTGTTGCAACACAAACTCAGGGTCCGGCGCGTTGCTGTCTTCCAGGGTAGTGCCGCGCTGGGTCGGGTGGTGGCGGATGTGAGACGATACCACGAACCTAAGATAGATATCATTAGTTAAGGTTTGGCGTAATGGGGGTCAGTCGATCCTTGTGTCAACTGACCAACCAATCGCGCGTGAGGAATGGTCCTAAACGTTCCCCGCGCCCCGCTTCCCTACCAAAGATACCTAAAAAACGACTTCTGCACGCATCAAACGATTCTTACCAACTTACGTGCCGGGGATTATATACTGTGAGGGATCGCAGCAAATAAATTATGGGTACTTATATACAAGGTGAAGGCGTGAGTTTATGTTATGTTATATACAAGGTGTCTTTTACATAGATGCCAAAAAAACCATGCATTCAGTACATGATTCCCCCTAGCATTGGAATGTTTTTATCAGCTTTTCAAACATTAATACCATTTTTCCCCAAAAAAAAATTAATAAAAATAAAACTCAAAAGCGATACAAATAAGTTGATTTATTAAAGGTCACGATCGAGGTCAACGTCACCGGCTAGTACTTACACGCGGCGCGCCACCTGAACTTTCTTAACACAATTTCGCACTTTTCTCGAGAACTATTAAATATATAATTGGATTGGATAGGATTAAAGATTTTGAACTGATTACAGTAAAATAAACTGAATTATGAAAAATTCGACTAAATATTCCAACGCTAGGGGGTCCTGAATCATATACTGAATCCATGGGTCTTACTTTTTTCCCATCGTTGTCAAAACAATGTATTTATTCCTATTGAATGATGTCAGATAAGCAATTGCACCAAAGAAATTATTAGTATTCTACTCTCATTAGATTATATTTTTGCCATCTATGGCCCACCTAGTGTTGAGTGGTCACAGCCCCTGTATATATATGTAAAACCATAGGTAACAACTGGTGTGCGGTGTGCCAGTACTGAACCAATTGTATCTACCACCATAGGCAAGCTATACACATATACTCATTTTTTTTTGGGTGGGAATTTGTCCAGTGACTTCTCCCGCTCTGGGTGAAGCGGAAGGGCGTGTCAGACTTTTACTAACTAAAACCCGTGTTCCTTTAGTTGCTTGAGCCAGGGCCGCGGTAACTCTTTTTCAAATTTATTAGCGACCCAGACAGGCATCTGTCCTACCCCCCCCATAGGACCCCGTCAGTTTTGCTGACATCAGTTCGAGGCGCGCGTGAAATACAACGCGCCGTTGAATCGGGTCTGGTCCTTATCGGACAGCAAACTACCCATTACTCGCCATCCAAAATCGCTCGTGCCTACAGTGTCCAAGCGCCCAGTGCGTCGCCTGCGGTGGCTAGGGACGTGAGGGCGTCTCCGTTGCGTCTCCCTCACGTATTCCGTCTCCTCCTTCGCGAGCATTACTGCTTCGCAGGAGGTGACAGCTTCCCATGCCCTCTCGCTCCGTACCGTGGCTGGACCAGGGCGTGTGCACATACCTGCCGGGCGAGCTCGGCCTCTGTGATAGGCTTGAGTCATGCATTTTATCACGGTTTTTGCTCCCAAACTGTCATAAAAATGTGTGACTCAAGCTTATCACACACAATAGGCTGTGATCGCTCCGCTGGCAAAACCTCCTTTTGTCGACATTTTATAAATGCCCATGTAGGCCTATGTGAAATAAAATTTAAAAAAGTTGATGATTCTGTTTTTTTTTAAATGCCGTATCCCGTATTTACAGTCACAGTAATGTCCCCGCGGCACTCAAGACAAAGCCTAACCTGTCCGCCGTGCCAGTACAGAGTGCCAGTATAGACCAATGATGATAATAATGTTTTAACTTACTTAGCCAGATGCGCGTCTTGCATAGGATCAGCCTCGTCCCTCACGACGCACAGCACGTCGAACCGAGACAGGATCGGTTCCGACAAGTTCACGTTTTCTGAAAACGTCAGCGACGCGTCGTAACGACCGCCGATCGGATTGGACGCGGCTATTATTGAACACCTGTGGAAGAATAAAAGATAAAATATGATATGTGATGTAGTTTCCCGGTTATATAGATTCTAATTTGTTATTATTATTAACAGGCTCGAGTTCGACCACTAATAGTTATCAACCTATATTGATAGGTTAAAAAGTTCATTATTGAATGAACTTAACTAATTTTAAGGTTCCGTACCCAAAGGGTAAAAACGGGACCCTATTACTAAGACTCCACTGTCCGTCTTTCTGTCACCAGGCTGTATCTCATGAACCGTGATAGCTAGGCAGTTGAAATTTTCACAGATGATGTATTTCTGTTGCCGCTATAACAACAAATACTAAAAACAGAATAAAATAAATATTTATTAGGACTCCCATACAACAAGCGTGATTTTTTTGCCGCTTTTTACGATAATGGTACGGAATCCTTCGTCCGACTCGTACGTGACCGCTTTTTTTGTAATGTTTTCTTTAAAAATATTTATGGGCCTGGATTATGAACGGACTTAGATCTATGAATATAATGTTTCCAACTTTTGTTTATTTGGAAGCGCATAGAGCGCGGGGACTAGATACAATGGGCAAAGTTTTCGCAGTGTTGGCGCTAAATTACACCAACTATTTAGCGCCAATACATATAACTAGTTCCATCGGATTGAGCTGAAATGTCCTCGTGTATGGAGGTGCGGTCGGCGTCGTTCATCTTGTCGAACTCGTCGATGAGGCATTCCTTACCTAGCGTGTAGTGACGTCACGATGCCCGCCTTAGAGATAGAGATGGACTGCTGCTCCATGGCCTCGTGTATGGAGGTGCGGTCGGCGTCGTTCATCTTGTCGAACTCGTCGATGAGGCATTCCTTACCTAGCGTGTAGCGACGTCACGATGCCCGCCTTAGAGATAGAGATGGACTGCTGCTCCATGGCCTCGTGTATGGAGGTGCGGTCGGCGTCGTTCATCTTGTCGAACTCGTCGATGAGGCATTCCTTACCTAGCGTGTAGCGACGTCACGATGCCCGCCTTAGAGATAGAGATGGACTGCTGCTCCATGGCCTCGTGTATGGAGGTGCGGTCGGCGTCGTTCATCTTGTCGAACTCGTCGATGAGGCATTCCTTACCTAGCGTGTAGCGACGTCACGATGCCCGCCTTAGAGATAGAGATGGACTGCTGCTCCATGGCCTCGTGTATGGAGGTGCGGTCGGCGTCGTTCATCTTGTCGAACTCGTCGATGAGGCATTCCTTACCTAGCGTGTAGCGACGTCACGATGCCCGCCTTAGAGATAGAGATGGACTGCTGCTCCATGGCCTCGTGTATGGAGGTGCGGTCGGCGTCGTTCATCTTGTCGAACTCGTCGATGAGGCATTCCTTACCTAGCGTGTAGCGACGTCACGATGCCCGCCTTAGAGATAGAGATGGACTGCTGCTCCATGGCCTCGTGTATGGAGGTGCGGTCGGCGTCGTTCATCTTGTCGAACTCGTCGATGAGGCATTCCTTACCTAGCGTGTAGCGACGTCACGATGCCCGCCTTAGAGATAGAGATGGACTGCTGCTCCATGGCCTCGTGTATGGAGGTGCGGTCGGCGTCGTTCATCTTGTCGAACTCGTCGATGAGGCATTCCTTACCTAGCGTGTAGCGACGTCACGATGCCCGCCTTAGAGATAGAGATGGACTGCTGCTCCATGGCCTCGTGTATGGAGGTGCGGTCGGCGTCGTTCATCTTGTCGAACTCGTCGATGAGGCAGACGCCGCGGTCTGCTAGCACTAGCGCACCGGCTTCCAGCGTCCAGTCTCTGTGGAACAACAAGTTATTTTGATTTCTAATTTTAATTCTGTTAAAAAAATAGATATCAACGATATAACTTTGAAAAAAATACGCTAAGCTATTTAGAATATAATACTGCAATTTTTTTCCCATAAATGTAAGTGTTGAGAAAAAAATTTGTGATTTTGCTTATCGAAAAGTATCGATAACCTATTTAATATATTTATGAAAATAAAATAATAAAATATTTTTTTATGATCACAAAGGTCAATTAATATGCACTGTATACAGATTAATGTTCTTAGGTAGATAAGTACAATGGTAGTTTACTCTGTCCCCTAAACTAGGCTTTTTTTTGCGTGGAGATGTACTCATGCATACTGCACTACCACGGGGAGATAGTGCAGTTATGTGGGACTCCAACCCACTAAACCTCCACGGTGTCCTCCTGTGCCGCTGTTGGCGGGGACACGCGTCAGAACTCACCGCGAGTTCGCCGCGGCTGTCCGTCACCGAACCCTCCTCGGGGAGCAGCCCCTCCATCACCGGTGCACCATAACACACTGTACGCCATGACCACCCCAGGGACCAAACCAGCACATGGGTGCCAGACGACATCGTGTATGGAACCCTTGAACCCCTTGAGACGGGTCAAGGTCAATGGCCCCGCCACCTACCAGTTTTCAGCCGCAGGGGATAGGAAGAGCGGCCAACGCTATGCCGACACTCGTCCTCCCCTGCGGCCCCAGCGCGGCCGCCATCAGACGGTGGCGCCCCCGTGCGCCGCAAAAGGTATGGAGAGCGGCGCAGCGCACCGTCCTGTTTTAGGTGTTGATATAAGAAAGTGTGCTTACCTGGTGGTAGGATTCTTCCTTACGTAGGCAGTGAGACCAACAGCACTGGCACCTTGACCCGTTGTGAAGATTGCTCTGGGCGCGATCTACGAAGGTATACATTGATTATAGTAAAGATATTTATTAGTTTCTATTAAATATGAGTATGACATATATTTTGTCCGCCTCTCCAAAAGAGGAGGCCTGTGTCCAGCCATGGGGACGTTGAAAATACTGATATGATGAGTTCCTATTAAAAAAGAATATATTCAATTTGTCAGCATGCAAGACGTTACAAAGCAAAGAAAAATAATCATGTTTCCCATAGACTGTACAAAGAAACATTACTGTTCTAAGGCCATATAGTGTTACTGTGACATGGCTTATATTCTTGTAAGATTTCCGACAGTAAAATTATTGACAGGCGTGCGCTTGGCCACTATAATGATAAGCGATGATGTGGTCGACACTTGCCTATAAGAAACCTATTCAATCTTGACTTAAAGACCACCAGGTTGTAGCTATCAGGAAATATGGACTCCGGCAAGGAATTCCACTCCTTAGCTGTATGCATAATAAAAGGATTCCCAAAACGTTTGGTGCATTTGAGTGGGATGTCTACCATGTACCGATAACGCATTGCCGTACGTCTTGTAGTCCGATTATAAAACGGGCTAAGTCGTTTTATTTTATTTACCTTTTCAGTGTATTTCAGGAACTGTGACTTGGCGGTACCGGGATCTCCGCAGATGAGGACATTGATATCACCTCGAACTTTATGCTTGTCACCTAAAATAAGACAAAAAATATTACCATTCAATGTCAGATACCTAATTTGACATTAGACTTATTTCATGCAGGTACATCCACGAAAGTATACGGTCGATTACTTTTCTACCTTATTATTAAAGGTATAAGGGCGAAAAGTAATCGACGATGGGCTTTCGCGTTAGTACATTTCTCAGTTCTGCATCACAAAGGGTAAAAACGGGACCCTATTACACTAAGACTCCGCGGTCCGTCTGTCACCAGGCTGTATCCCATGAACCATGATAGCTAGACAGTTGAAATTTTCACAGATGATGTATATTTTTGTTGCCGCTATAACAACAAATACTAAAAACAGAATAAAATAAATATTTAGGTGGGGCTCCCATACAACAAACGTGTTTCTTTTACAATTTTTTGCGATAATTCGTGCGCGAGTCTGACTCGCACTTGGCCGGTTTTTCTTGCAATTGGGCAAGCTTTTAAATCTCAGTTTCGATTGTGTTGAAACTACTTAAGCCAATGGGTTCATAATTCGTGGGTTGGAAAGCAAGTTAAGCCAGTTTCATTTGAAGATATTTAACAGTCGTTACAGTAATCCGTCAGAAAATATGACTCAAACTTGCCAATAGTTATTGTGTTACCCAGTTACTGGGTTGTGGACCTAGAAATTTTCATAATTAGAACATTCTAAAAAAATACGCAAAAAGAATTGCACAGACCTGGATTCTTAGGCTCCCCTCCAAACAGCGCCAAAGCCAGCCCCCTCTTGATATAGTCATGTCCGTATATAGACGGCGCTATACTCTGTACAATCCTCTCGCCGATGCGGGGGTCTTTGGACAGCTTCACTATGGTCGCAACGTCTTCGTCTGTCAAAGAGTCCACGATGTGCTTGCAGTCTTTGACAACTATGTAGTTGGCTATGATCACTGTTGCGAAGACTGGGAAGCCCTGGAAAGAAGTTTAAGTTTGCTTTCTTCACACTAGTAATTTCTTCTATATCGCGGATGCTCTATGGGTGATGTTCACAAACATACAAACTCAAGGCAATATCCATTTCTATAATTAATTATGGTTTTATAGGTCGTATAGTTCTCGCCAAACTTCTTGACCGCCCTGAAGTTGGCTACATTGGCTGCGCAGTAGTAAAACTCATACAAAAACAGCACCGTTTCGTGCCTCGCGCTTCCGGTAATCCAACTTCAGGGCGGCCAAGAAGTTTGGCGCAGACTATACTAAGGATCATTTGCCATTGAACTAAGAATCAATTTCCTTTGACACTTAGAATTTTCCATTTTTTTGAAGATGACACAAGGCAAGGCATTTTAAATTCTGTTGAACAAAGGGTTGTTCAAAATCAAACAGAACTTAAAAAGCCTTGTGTCATCTTCAAAAAAATGGAAAATTCTAAATGTAATTCTAAGTCCTCTTAACATATTGACATAATGTCTGTTATATTGATCACGGACTACTTAGAGATACTACGTATATTGATCATCAAATTCCAGAATGTCTTTGATTACACAGATCATGTGTGATTTCAGTAGTGGAAGTGAATACAATACATTGCGGGCGTTTTGAAAATCGGTAATTAGTTGAAAGAATGTCACTTTAACTAGGCCATGTAGATCAAGACCCTCTTAAGATCTAACTGCTTGGCTGGGGTTGATACCCACAAGTAGGGCAAGTAAATAATAATAAAAATATTTCCAAGTTTACAATTACCCCGGATTTACGGTGATCATGTAGCGGCATCTATGGCTGCCACATACGATAACGACGACAAACAAAATCCGGCGCCGCGCAAGGAGTTTTCGGCGCGATTAGAACACATACAACCGTGGGGCAGTTGCCCGGACCAGATGCAACACCCGTCTGGTCAGAGGATCCTCCCTTTTCAATGGAGATTGTGAGACTTTACACCCTGTTCCGCATACCTACATGGTCATACAGGTTCGCCAACAAGATGCATTCCTTATTTATTATTTTATTTATTTATTGATTGATAAAAACGGTACATTGTAAGTTATATAAAGTACATAACGTCCAACAAAACTATAGACATAGTTTGTCTTGTTGCAGTATAACTAACCTGTTCAGTATTAAGTGATCCATCGTAATTGTTAGTATAAACTCCTGTGAGGTCCACCTCGTCTCCAGGCTTGCAGCGGTCACACAGGTCGGCCAACAAGATGCACTCCTTGCTGCGCGGGATACGGCCCGCGGGGATGCGGCCTGGTGACTCTTGGATCGTGACTTTCTGGTAGTTACGGTAGACGGTTTGTTCCATGTTTACCTGAGAAAGCAAGATTGTTAGATAATGAAAGATGTCATCGGAATAACAGCATATTAGTTTTGATTAGATATTTTTTTTATTTTGGTTTTAGCCTGTAATGTCCAATTGCAGAGCAAAAGGCTCCCTTTTCCATGTCTCCCAATTTTGCGCAGTCCTGCCTTAAGGATCTGGCTACATGTTTAATCTTATTTGCCCAAATTCTTGTTAGTACAAGTAAGATTGTAACAGTATACCGCACAATAACCGTTTCGGCGTCTTAACGCACACGTTTGCTTGTACAATCAAGAAATTGTGCAACTAGGTTGAACATGTAGCCAGACCCTTAGGTGTCAAGCCATCTTTGCCTTGGTCAGTCGCGATATTGCCTGATGTTTTCCGGGACATTTGACAAAAGTGACCGGCCTGGTTCCATTTAATCTTGGCCTATTTTAAGACAAACCGTCGATATGTGTTATAGAGAGCCAAGTTAAAACACATAACAATTGGAATCAAATTCCCTTTAACAGTCATCTGCCTAGCATTTTTCCCAAATAATGTTGGAGTCGGCTTCCAGTCTTACCGGATTCAGCTGAGTACCATTGTTTCACATGGAGCGACTGCCTATCTGACCTCCACAACCCAGTTACTGGGTAACATGATACACCTTGGCAAGACTGGTGTCAGATCTCAAGCTCGATCGTAACGACTGTCAAAGATCTTCAAATGACAGCCGGGACCAACGGCTTAACGTGCTTTCCGAGGCACGGAGGAAACTCGGTATGTTGAAATGGTCACCCATCCACGGACCGACCTCGTCAAGCGTTGCTTAACCTTGAAGATCGACCCGTGTGGCTGTTATTATTTAGCCACGAGCTCCTAAATTCCCTTTAACAGTATAATAAAGTTATTTATGTTATTTATATTATTTAAATCAAAACTCACCATAAACGGCCCAGCACTTTGACACTCTGGACAAGACCCTGGTCTGACCTCCGTATTCTGAGTCTGCACAAATGGCCCCAGGATATACCCGCATCTATTACAGTCATACTTGACTACGGACAACTGCGGAAGTACTCCAGTAGTCGCAGTAATAACTCCAACTGTTCTTACAAGCTGGTTCAAGTGAAGCTTCCGGAATGTTCTTAGTTCTTCTATGAGAGGTAGGTCGGATATTCGGACGTGGATTTCTGAAGTAACTCGCTCGTAGCTCGGGAATATTTGGAGAACTATTTCTTTAGCTACCTGGAAAGATTGTTAAGCGATTAGTATATACTTTGCGAATTAAGGTTGGTTGCTGTAAAGCAAGTGCATTTCGACTAGTAATTTTGATTTTAAAAGTGTAAATTTTTCAGTCCATGGCTGGTACATTATCAAAAGTACACTTACCAGACAGCCACCTCGCGTTCTCAGTAGCAAAATTTAAGGGTCTTGCAGACACCAGGCTGATATAACCTTAGATATATGTATAATGGTTTATGTGTTGTATGATGTGAGTATTCGACTCGCGAACGCGAATCATCATTGCATTTTAAAATTTGTCAAAATTCTTAAAAACTTAACATTTACTAACAAATTAGTAACTTGTTCATACTGCGCCAAGTCAGTCTACCATCCAACTCCATACAAAGATTTCTTATTTTATTACGGAAAATTTATTCATAGGTACTGAGGATTGAAGTGATACGATATCTTCAACTTTATTACTATATTGTATGTTACCACATACATAAATCTAACTAGATGACGCGATTGTATGTACTTCGAGTGCCAAAAAACGGAGTAAAGTTACGATCATTGATCGTAATCTGAGCTTTTCATTTAGCATTATCGGCACCGGAAATCCACCGAAGTCTAGAAAAATGCCTTTTCTCAAACATGCTTGGAAATATGAGCATTATTTTGACAACCTTCTTCAAGATAAAGCGATATAGCTGTACTGGCCAAATACATGCGAGCAGCGGCCGGCAAAAGTTGTATCAAAATCCATATCTAGCGGCCGAATAAATTACATAGTAAACTCATGTGTCGTGTTATTTAAAAATGGAACGATCTTTAGATATCTTTATCGTGCTTTTACTCCGAAACATGGCAACCAAGGAGATAACATATCAAAGGTTTTATTTAAATTTCGAACTGGCTTGCAAATAGAACGCCTCCTTGACGGACTTAAGTATGTGTGCCTCGGCTTCGCCTCGGACCACATTTACACGTACGTCCATCAATGCCTCTTTTGCTGGCCGCTGCAGTAATGTACTATTTTATGCCATATTGAGCTGTAACGAATTTATAGAAAAAGTTGGCCGAGACATTGGAAATGTTTTCTTTCATTGGTAAGTAAAATTGTTTTACAATGCATGTCCTCGAAAAGAGCGTTTTCCAAGCAGTCAAACTGTGCGGAAAGTGTCACTTTTCTTAACTAGTGCTTTTTACTTTTCTGTATTTTTTTTATTTTTAACTCCAACGTCAGCCCGACGCATAGTTTTTATTATTTGAGAAAAGTTTTATAAATTAGTTAAGTATAGATTATCATTCATATAAAAGGTAATTTAAAACTAATACTACATTAAAGGCGTTTTTAATTACTCTATATTTAGATTTTGATCAATAAATTAATTTTAAATATTCATTAAATATGTTTGGCAGAACGTATATTTTGCCCGTGCCTTTTTGCGTTACGACGTGACAGCTATTTGAACATGCGCAGTAGATATGCCCGAGGAACTATTAGTTAATCTGTGGTATGCTTGCGCGCTTGAATAAGCCAACCATTTTATTAATGTCTTGCTTGGTCCAGATATATTTTTTAATTTCCTCGCACAGTGCATAGTAAAATGTTGTATGATACACGTACGTAAGGTGATTTCCGACGAGTGGCATTTTTATTCACGAGCGAGCGAAGCGAGTGAGTGGATAAATCGACACGAGTCTACCTTCCGCACTTGTAGCATAAATAACTATTTAAATTGTTTGTGAAAAAGTAGCACGCTTGGTTTTCATACAGATGGAGGGAGTTGCGTTATCTAGTTACATTTATGTCTGTGTATGTAACATTGACAAACGGTGAAGAAAAACATCGTGAGGAAACCGGCATGTCTTAGAACCAAAAATCGACATCCACCAACCCGCACTGGGCCCGCGTGGTGGATTACGGCCAACCCTCTCACAGAGAGAAGTGGCCTGTGTCCCAGCAGTGGGAACATTAATAGGCTGATGATGTGATGTGTGTGTGATGTAACATTGTCAATAATGTATTATTGCATTTGATTTTTAGAAAGCACTTTACATTTATAAAATTGGAGGTTCCGCTCGACCGCGCCACAGATTAACTAAGTACGCAACCGCCGTCGCGTTGCTTGCCTAATGTCTGTCCCTCCTGCTGCCTGGGCATGTTCACACACGGTTTTATAGTAGTAACGCAAATGTACACTTACTTCATCAAAGATCTGCAACATCTGGAAGGGCGCCTCAGGCAGGAAGTAGGCCAGCACCTGTTCGCGGCGCGCCAGCACGTCGAACTCCACGTGGAACGACGCCTGGTTGTGCTCGCACATGTATAGTTACCTCATCAAAGATCTGCAACATCTGGAAGGGCGCCTCAGGCAGGAAGTAGGCCAGCACCTGTTCGCGGCGCGCCAGCACGTCGAACTCCACGTGGAACGACGCCTGGTTGTGCTCGCACATGTATAGTTACCTCATCAAAGATCTGCAACATCTGGAAGGGCGCCTCAGGCAGGAAGTAGGCCAGCACCTGTTCGCGGCGCGCCAGCACGTCGAACTCCACGTGGAACGACGCCTGGTTGTGCTCGCACATGTATAGTTACCTCATCAAAGATCTGCAACATCTGGAAGGGCGCCTCAGGCAGGAAGTAGGCCAGCACCTGTTCGCGGCGCGCCAGCACGTCGAACTCCACGTGGAACGACGCCTGGTTGTGCTCGCACATGTATAGTTACCTCATCAAAGATCTGCAACATCTGGAAGGGCGCCTCAGGCAGGAAGTAGGCCAGCACCTGTTCGCGGCGCGCCAGCACGTCGAACTCCACGTGGAACGACGCCTGGTTGTGCTCGCACATGTATAGTTACCTCATCAAAGATCTGCAACATCTGGAAGGGCGCCTCAGGCAGGAAGTAGGCCAGCACCTGTTCGCGGCGCGCCAGCACGTCGAACTCCACGTGGAACGACGCCTGGTTGTGCTCGCACATGTATAGTTACCTCATCAAAGATCTGCAACATCTGGAAGGGCGCCTCAGGCAGGAAGTAGGCCAGCACCTGTTCGCGGCGCGCCAGCACGTCGAACTCCACGTGGAACGACGCCTGGTTGTGCTCGCACATGTATAGTTACCTCATCAAAGATCTGCAACATCTGGAAGGGCGCCTCAGGCAGGAAGTAGGCCAGCACCTGTTCGCGGCGCGCCAGCACGTCGAACTCCACGTGGAACGACGCCTGGTTGTGCTCGCACATGTATAGTTACCTCATCAAAGATCTGCAACATCTGGAAGGGCGCCTCAGGCAGGAAGTAGGCCAGCACCTGTTCGCGGCGCGCCAGCACGTCGAACTCCACGTGGAACGACGCCTGGTTGTGCTCGCACATGTATAGTTACCTCATCAAAGATCTGCAACATCTGGAAGGGCGCCTCAGGCAGGAAGTAGGCCAGCACCTGTTCGCGGCGCGCCAGCACGTCGAACTCCACGTGGAACGACGCCTGGTTGTGCTCGCACATGTATAGTTACCTCATCAAAGATCTGCAACATCTGGAAGGGCGCCTCAGGCAGGAAGTAGGCCAGCACCTGTTCGCGGCGCGCCAGCACGTCGAACTCCACGTGGAACGACGCCTGGTTGTGCTCGCACATGTATAGTTACCTCATCAAAGATCTGCAACATCTGGAAGGGCGCCTCAGGCAGGAAGTAGGCCAGCACCTGTTCGCGGCGCGCCAGCACGTCGAACTCCACGTGGAACGACGCCTGGTTGTGCTCGCACATGTATAGTTACCTCATCAAAGATCTGCAACATCTGGAAGGGCGCCTCAGGCAGGAAGTAGGCCAGCACCTGTTCGCGGCGCGCCAGCACGTCGAACTCCACGTGGAACGACGCCTGGTTGTGCTCGCACATGCGCCGGATGCGCTCCTTGTACACGAACTGACCCTTACTGTTCGTGAAGGTACGCAGGAAGTTCTTGAATCTGGAATCGAAGTAATACAAACATAAACTCACTGTTTTTTTTTACCCGACTGCCGAAGGAGTGTAATGTGTTTATCAGTCTATGTATGTATGTTTGTTCCTATGTGGCGTTCTAGAGACCAAACGCGTTGGCGGGTTATGATGATTCTTACATCAATCAATTAGGTCTTAATTTTGCCATGTCACTGGCTACATTAAAATTGGGCAATAGAATAAGAATATTTTTTATAGAAAAATGGCGGATTGTGGGTGCCCAATTTTTTCCGCCCCGTTCGGCTCGCCTCTTATAAATAAAAGGGGATTTCAAAGTCAGTGGCCAATTGCTATGAGTTCCCTCTGGCTACTACATCTTCAGAGCAATACACGCATTTTTTTTTTGGTATGCTTGACCATTATCTCACCTGATGGTAAGCGATGTTGTAGTCGACGATAAAGCACGCTTGCCTATAAGAAACCTATTCACTCTTGACTTAAATATACCCAGGTAGTAGCTATCAGGCAATACAGACTCTGGCAGGGAATTTCACTCCTTAGCTGTATACATATTATAAATGTTCCCAAAACGTTTGATGCATATGGGTGGGATGTCCACCATGTACCGATGACGCATCGTCATACGTCTTGTAGTCCGATGACGGAACGGGCTAGGAGGAATTAGTTATAGTTTTGATACTAACCTGTTAGCAATCTCAGTCCTCGGCCCCAACATAGAGACCCACTCCTTAGTGGTATAACCCTTGGTGTCCTCCAAGTTCTCGATACTCTCGATGCCCTCCTCCACCTGCTCCTCACTGCCCATGGCCGCCTTCTCCGCAGCACGGCGGCGCTTCGCCCGCGGAGCGCCGGTGCTTTCCTCATCAGATTCATCTATGAAAATGGACAATTTTAATTATTATTAATTTTAGACGATACATGTTTATGTACTCAGTATGATTTTCCAATTAGGCTGGGAGTACTTTTCGAATGGATAAGTTACATAAGACAATAAAAATCAGTCATCATCCCCGATACTGAAAACAAATAAATATATTGTTTTTTCTGGTCATACTTAATGATAGTGTGACATGCTAATCTTAAGGGTACACTAGTCGACGGCACGAACTATTTTGTGCGCGGGGTTAAAATGCGTGCTATATCAACCGACAACACGTGCGGAACAGATAGATGCTGTTATGAGCAGTAAGAAGCTAGTTCGCGTACGAATACACATTTTTGCAATTCTGTATTGAAATAGATGGTGATTTAGAACGAAAACGAGCGCGGGTGTCTGGATATCATGGAAAAACGACTAAATGTATCTGTTCATAATAAAATTATTTGCATTGTTGAACTACTAATCTTGGTTAATTTGGGCGCACGGTTGGCGCAGTGGTTGAGCGATTGACTGCTGCGCTGCGTGTCGCGGGTTCGATTCCCGCACGAAACATTTGTATGACCTACAGATAATTGTTCCGGCTCTGGGTGTTTGTGTATGTGAGTTTATATTTTTGTAAACGCACCCACGATACAGGAAGAAATTCCTAGTGTGGGGCAATGTTATTAAAAAAAAAAAAAAAAAACAATCCCTGTATGGAGGCCGTTTTTCAATTTTCTTTCTTCTTATGGTACTTATTTGTCCCCAAAGATGCGTTAAAATTAGTGTTGAAATATGGAACTTTCGAAGCTCATAACTTTCAAGTATTTTTTTCTTTACTTTTAGGGCTAGATAATGATGAGACAAATTGATATCATATTTTATTTTGAACGTACATCGTCAAACAGTGGAGTAAAATCCAGACTACGTTTGTATGGAAGAATTTTCGACTAGTGTACCCTTAAATGGTACAACCCATTAATGATACATAAGAGTGAGATACTGATAACCTACTTATGTCTTACATTAATCAGAAATTCAAGATATTATGATACAGCTTGCCTATATAGTAATACCTATCTTGACTATACTGTAAAAGGAATTATCAAAAATACTGCACTGAGGCTTCAAAATCGTCATCTGTCTAGCCTTTTCGCAACTATATTGGGGTCAGCTTCCAGTATTACCGGATTCAGCTGAGTACCAGTGTTTTACATGGAGCGACTGCCTATCTGACCTCCACAACCCAGTAACTGGGTAACACGGTACCCCTTAGCAAGACTGGTGTCAGATCTTAAGCTTCTGACTACCCGTAACGACTGTCAAAGATCTTTTAAATGACAGCCGGGACCAACGGCTTAACGTGCTTTCCGAGGCACGGAGGAAACTCGGTATGTTGAAATGGTCACCCATCCACGGACCGACCTCGTCAAGCGTTGCTTAACCTTGACCCGTGCGGCTGTTATTATTTAGCCACGAGCATTGAGGCTTCAAAATCAAAGGTGAAAATTGACCCCAGTTCATGGTTATATTTCTATTCTACTCTTATCTTAGTGACTTTCCTGATGGCTCGATTTGTTTTTTTTTTTAAATACATCCACGCCGCGATATCGACGCACTTTAAATTACCTCGCGTCATTAGAAATGTCACTTAAGGTTGCCATAGTCGACGGCACGAACTAAAGGGTCTTTCAACAAGGACGGGTCGATGTTAAAATTGAATAAAACAAGATGTGTGTGAGGTGAGATATTAACGAAATTTATTTTTTCAAACATTAAAAATTGGACCTCTCGGATTCGTGCCACCATACGAAGCCGCGGCGGACATTTGAACGATGTCATATTCCATCCATAATGGCATAAATGGGCTTTTTAAATAAAAAATAAATTTCGTTAATGTCTCACACACATCTTGTTTTATTCAATTTTAACATCGACCCTTCCTTGTTGAAAGACCCTTTATTTTGTGCGCAATACATGCTATCGCATCCGACAACACGTGCGAAAGAGATAGATGATGTGATGAGCAGTAAGAAGCTAGTTAGAATACACACTTTTGCAAATTTGTAGCAAAATGGACGATGATTTAGGACGAAACCGAGCGCGCGAAATTTTACAAACAGACCTTTGGAAATATGGATATCATGAAAAAGCTACTAAATGTATCTGTTCAAAATAAAATTATATGCAATGTTGAACTACTAATCTATTCCTGTACGGTGTCTGTTTTGCGATTTTTCTTCTTCATATAGAATTTATTTGCGCCCAAAGATGCGTTAAAATTAGTGTTGAAATAATTATGGAACTTTCGACGCTCATAACTTTAAAATATTTTTTGTTTTTTACTTTTTTGTTTCCATACAGCTTTTCTAGATAATGATGAGACAAATTGACATATTTTTTTATTTTGAACTTACACCGTCAAACAGTGGAGTAATCGCCAAACTACGTTTGTACGGAAGAATAATCGACTAGGGCTACCTTAGAGTGAGTAATGACTAGACTTGACTAAAGCTTTTACTTGTAACAGAAGAACGAACATTCGCCATTTTTAAAGGAACCTAATTATGTGAAAACCTGATCTGTTTCAAGTAAATGCTCTCACAAATGGAAGAATAAAATATAAAAGTAATAACCTACCATACAACAAGTCACGATCATCCCTCCTGATGCGCCCCTCATCTCTATCTCGTCTCCTCAACTCCTGCTCAGCAGCCACACGGTCCTGCGCTGACATGGGGTCGTAGTCATCATCGTCCAGGTCTTCAGCATCATAGCGATCCAGCGCTGGCATGGGACGGTAATCCCTGTAAATAAAAAAATTAAGATTTTTTGTATTATTATATTTGGGCGCCACCTCTACGAACGCGTGAATTGTCACTAGTGCGCCCAGCTAATGTTCCGTAATTGTTAGGTTGTAGTGCTAGGCAACTGGGCTTATCCCAGTTATAAACAACCCTTCTACCTATTGGCCTTTTTTGTTCTGTCTCCTGCTTGATATGGAAGGAGGTGATTTTTTTTAATTTTTTCCTACTCCTCCTTTATTATTTTCTGATTAATTTCGTTGCGGGAACCAAGACAGTTAAATTCATTCTCCGGGACTTCATTCGAGCTTCATTGCCTCGGCGCTTTTCTGGTCGCCACTGTTGATTCTGGCTTTCAAGAGTTGCAGTGGTTTGGGAATAGTGTGGTGGGATTGTCCCAATAGTGCGCGCTGCTATATATTAGATGATCTACCGAAAGCGCAAACTCACGACTTTAACCTATATCCTTATTTTTTTTTCTTTCTTTCTTTGCCGGTTTCACTCCCTTGGCATTTTCAGGACCACATGCATTTTCTGTGATGAAAAGTAGCCTTATGGCACTCAGTGCTCGTGTAGCTTCATATGGACTGGAATAATAAGTTTTGCATGTTCAACATTCTCAAAGCTCACAGAACTGCTAGAAACTGTTAGTGAAAAAAAACAATTTACCTACAAAATCGTTAATAGAAACCAGTTACGAATTACAAGTGCCAGTGTAGAGGTCTACAAGAACCTTATTGCAGTGGTAAGGAAAACTGGACTAATTGGCCATACATTCAACAAAAAGGATGAAAGATGTTTTAGGGTCGTCATCAAAAACCTACATCATTCGACTCCAATAAACGTAATAAAGGAAGAGCTAGAAAGCACTGGAAATATTGTTAAGGGTGAGATTATTAATGTCAAATATGGACCCGACAAGATACCAACCTCAACTTTCTTTGCAAATTTTGTACCAGGACCAAACAACGCGCTAATTAAACAAATAAAATATATATACCACCAATCTGTGGTGATAGAAGATCCTAAAATAAAAAGGGCAATTGTACAGTGTCAGAGGTGCCAACAATACGGTCATTCCAAAAATTATTGTTTGAGGCCCTTCCGTTGCGTCAAATGTGCAGAAGCGCACAAAACCTCGGAGTGTACTAAAAAAGACCGAAATACACCTGCTCAATGTACCCTATGTCACGGAGCTCATCCAGCAAATTATAAGGGTTGTGAAGTGTATTTGGAGATCCTATCTCGGAGGTATAACTCGCAACAGGAAAGAAAACCGAAACACACTAACGAAACAAATAGACAAAATAATAAGAACAATGATAATGTAGTATTTCAAGATAAAACCGCAATTCGTCCGCCCAGCCCACGACAAATTGAAAAATCGTATGCGGATGCGGCAAAATCCACGCACGCATCAAGAGAGAAACCAGACCCACAAGAATCCCATACTATGATAGAAAAACTCTTAATGAAACAATCAGAAAAATTCGAAGCAATCCTCCAACAAATGAGTACACTTATGAGTCTCATAACAATCCTCATAGAAAAATTGCCAAAATAGGTAGCCACAAAATTGGAACGCTCAACACAAACGGTTTGGCACCGAATAAACAAGACGTGGAACTCATTATAAATAACCACAAACTGGACATTCTCCTTGTATCAGAAGCCCACTGTACTAATGCAACATCCAACATTAAATTAAACGGCTATCGTACCTACGTCACGCAGCATCCTGATGGTACTGCTCACGCAGGAAGCGCAGTCATCATTCGTGAATCGATCAAACATCACCTGATGCCTGAGTTTAAACAAGACTTTCTTCAAGCTACAACAGTAGCAGTTGAGGATGTGCACGGTTGTTTTAATGTCTCAGCTGTATACTGTCCACCAAAACATAAAATTGACGAATCGATGTTCAACACTTACTTTCATTCTCTTGGAACCCGCTTCATCTCTGGGGGAGATTGGAATGCGAAACACACATACTGGGGCTCTAGACTGATAACCACAAGAGGCAGACAACTCAAGTCGAGTATAGACACAAAACACCTCACCGCTATTTCTACCTGCGAACCTACCTATTGGCCATCCGACTCCACAAAAATTCCAGACCTCTTGGACTTTTTCATCATTAAAGGATTTTCTAAACATTACGTCAAGTCTGAATCATGTTTGGATTCCTTTTCGGATCACACTCCAGTTATATTAACCGTTAGCACCCTGCTCATTGAAAACGAAAAGTTGGATACACTATACAACAAACGGACTGATTGGGCCTCTTTCTGAGAGGAAATTGAGATGGGCATCAACTTGAAAGTAAAACTCAAGACACCAGAAGATATTGAAGACACCGCTATAAATCTAACTAATTTAATACAAGTATCCTGCTGGAAAAATACACCACTGTTGAAACCAACTTACCACCCAACGAATTATCCTCTAGACATCAAACAAAAGATAATGGAAAAAAGAAGACTACGTCGAATCTGGCACCAGAGTAGAAACAGATCGGATAAAACCGCATTGAATAGGGCAATTGTGGAGTTAAAAGATCTGATCCGCAACTGGCACGACGACACATTGCAGTCTAAGCTGGAATCACTGTCTGCTACTCCTTCAACGAACTATTCTTTATGGAAATTCACAAAATCATACGACAGGCCGCAGATTGCAATACCACCAATAAAGAAAAACAACAATGCTTGGGCTCGAACTGCTCAGGAAAAGGCCGATGCATTTGCAGAACACCTGTCCAATGTATTCACCCCAAACGAGACCGACGATCGTGAATCCGAATCGAAAGTTAATGCAGCTTTAAACCAGGCCTATCAAATGGCGATGCCCCCAAAACCAGTATCAGTGAGAGAGGTTGCCAAAACTATCAGAGAGCTCAAGGACAAAAAAGCACCTGGCTTCGACCTAATAACCAAAGAAATTCTAAAAGAACTACCTAAGAAAGCCCTGGTACTTATAACCATCTTGTTTAATGCAATCCTCAGAGTGCAACATTTTCCCAGGATATGGAAAGTCTCACAAATTATGATGATCCACAAAATGGGCAAGCCAGTGAACGAAGTAACCTCGTATAGACCAATCAGTCTGCTGCCAATACTGTCAAAGCTGTTTGAGAAAGTGCTGCTACGTAGAATCTTACCAATACTTACAGAAAATAAGATAATACCCGATCACCAGTTTGGTTTCCGCCAGCAACACTCTACAGTCGAGCAAATCCACAGAGTTTGTGAGACGGTAAGAAAGGCCCTAGAAAAGAAAGAATATTGCTCATCCGTATTCCTGGATATTCAACAGGCTTTTGACAAGGTTTGGCACAATGGCCTCCTCTTCAAAATTAAGAAAAGCTTGCCTCATAGCTTTCACATGCTGATGAGATCATATCTCTCAGATAGACTATTCCAAGTGAAAGAGGCGGGTTCGACTTCTGACTTTTACGACATAAGAGCGGGCGTACCACAGGGATCCATCTTGGGACCCATACTGTATACCCTTTATACGGCCGACCTTCCAACACTATCCGGCTTAACTACAGCTACGTACGCTGACGACACCGCCATTCTGGCGTGTAACAATGATCCAGCTGTCGCATCAGATACCTTACAGCAGGGACTTCACAAGATCAATGAGTGGCTTCAAACATGGAAAATCAAAGCCAGCACATCTAAGTCTGTGCAAGTCACCTTCACACTGAGAAGGGGTAACTGCCCACCTGTACAACTAGGAGGCACCACCTTACCGCATGAGGACAACGTCAGGTACCTTGGTATGCATTTGGACCGCCGCTTAACATGGAAAAATCATATCAAGGCTAAACGAGAGGAACTCAACATTCGATATAGACTCCTACACTGGCTGCTTGGTCGAAACAGTAAATTATCCACAGACAATAAACTACTTGTGTACAAGACTGTCCTCAAACCTGTCTGGATGTACGGCATACAATTGTGGGGTAGTGCTAGTGACTCAAACATCTCGATGCTTCAGCGTCTGCAGAATATCATACTTCGAACGATAAGCAACGCTCATTGGTTCATCACAAATAACGAAATACACCAACAATTACAAATGAACACAATTAAAGAAGAAATTCGATCGACTGCGGAGAAATACAAACAGCGACTGTCT